>VXBZ01006008.1:0-14865 GCA_013399135.1 Heliornis fulica
GGTATAAGACCATATCTAAGAACCGAGGCACAAGCGACTCTCGGCCCTGATAAATGCTGGGAAGTTACGCGTTGTGCGCAGCAGGCAATGATGAAAGTTAGGGATCCAGGGGGAGTACCACTGTATATGGGCATCAAACAGGAGAGGGACGAACCCTTTGGCACTTCTATTGACAGAGTAGCTAATGCTATCATCAAAGCAGGGGTGCACCAGTATATGCAGGGACCGCTCTTAAAGCAGTGTGCCTTGCAAAATGCTAATGCAGCTACAAAATCAATTCTTCATACCCTGGGTGCAAATTGGACTATAGAAGAAGCCTTGTTGCTGTTAGTGGGGTCCAGACCCCCTTTTCAGGGCGGCCAGCCTCATTTTTAAGGCTCACAGAATCGAGGCCTCAGTGTAGGAAAGCCGGGGAGGGACTTTTTCCAAGGGCATGTAATGGCAGGACGAGGGGTAACGGCGGTAACCTGGAAGAGGGTGCATTTAGGCGGGGTAGAAGGAAGATGTTTTGCACTGGCCGGGTGGTGGACACTGGCACGGCTTTCCCAGGGAAGCTGTGCACGTCCCTTCCCCGGCAGTGAGGAAGGCCAGGCTGGATGGGGCTTTGAGCAACCCTCACTGGGGCTTCCCCTGCCCACACCGGCCCCACGTCGTGGCTCCCCCGGCCCGGGGAGGCCCGGGGATCGCCGTGTCTCCAGCAGCCGCAGCAGCGGCAGGAGCAGCGGGGCCGAGGGCCGAGGCGATTCTCGGCGGCGCTCCGGCGCTCTCCAGCGGCATCCAGGCCCGGCCCGGCCCGGCCGGGGCCGCGTTCCTTGATCCGAGGAAATTACAGAGTGGGCACCACCCCTTGGTGTTATTTCACTTAACAAGACTTTGAGACTTCTCTTGCTCTATTTAAGTATCTGTTAATACCAAAAGGCATGTGAACCTCCCTTTTGGGAGCTCAGAAACACAATCTGCCATTGCTCTCCAGGTACATTTCCTTTCCCTGTAGTTCCAATTTGATGTTTTATACCTGTCTGATTATTATTTTTCAGACATAATGTACATGGTCTTTTTGTTACTTGTCTTGTGAGAGCATATAACTGCCATCCTCCACATTTTCTGTTAAAAAAACTGATCTAGGGCTTGTGCTCTCCAATGAGTTTTATGATGTTCTTTCAAAACTAATCTATACACTGCATTAGAAGGTATTATTATTCTCTTATTTTCTAAATTAGCTAATCCACAATTTAGCATTTTGCCTCCCAAATACTGAATCAGTTGTTTCTTTTTCTTTGAATACTTCACTGGTTCTGTGTCAGCTGCATATGTTTCAATGTTGTCTCATTATACTGTCTAATGTTAGTATTTAATATCTAATTATCTAATAAATCTAATATATAATCATTAAAACTTAGTTAACTATCTTCTGGCATTTGTTCTGCCACCTGTTTAGCTGTTGCAGAGGATCAGAACTAAGGATGTCATACCTGCCTGTGGTGCCTGGAGGCCCTGGGGTGCCCCCCCCCCCACGCAGGGTGTCCCAGCTGCAGAGAAGGGCTGCTGCTGGCTGGGTGGTTGGTCCTGGTTGGCTATAGCCCGGGAGAGAGACAGGAGTGATGGCCAGCTGTCACCTCCACTCCTTGCCACAGGGGCATCCCTAGGCTGCAGGGCTGGGGGTCAGTACCTACCTGGCGGGGGATTAGGCTGTGGGACCCAGGAGGCAGCAGAAACTGGGGTGCTGGGATCCACAGGTCAGGAGCTGCAGTGGGAGCTGAACAGGTTCTGGCCATTGGCCGCCGAGGACTCTCTGGTGTTGCCCTGGAAAGAATGTGGGTGCTCCCAGTGTTCCGCCGCACCCCAGTGGTTGCTGGGCCTGTAGTGTGCCGGCCCTACAGGCAGCTCTTGGGGGCCAGGGGTGTGTGAAAATGCTTTTTCGCTTTCACTGATGTTTTTCAGGGAGAAGAGGCTCCATGGACCGCAGGCTGCATGGGACGAGCATATGCTCAGGGTCAGTCACCGTGCCAGGCGAGACTCGACTTCACCTGCTCAGGCTCCAGAGCTGTTCCCCCATCCCAGCAGCACCATACCCAGGGATGAATGGTTGCAGCTGTGCCATCAAAGCAGCTTATTAGGATTGATATCATTTACCCACAGGGTAAATTGATTGATATCATTTCCCCACAGGGTAAATGGCATCAATCCTCCAGTATGGTCAGTCTCAACTGATAAAAAAAGACCTGAAGAGTTTTGCTTTTTGCAACAATGCATGAAACAAATTTTTAAAAATATTTGGAGAAATGAGGGAAAAAAAAAATCTCTGGTAAAGGAAAAGCATCAGTGACCCTGCTAATGAAAGCAATGGGGTTTTTTTCCTCTTGGCATCCCAAATGCACGTGTTGGGGGCAGTGCTAAGGTCGCGTTGCTCCCAAGATGAGGGCAGAAAGAGAAATTATTCTTTGGCTAAGAAAAGTGACAGTTCTTTTTTCCCCAAACTTTATTGTGTTAATTCTCAATACACTTTCTAAATGATGCCAGAGTGCTGCCTACAGCTGTGTCTGATCTACGTCAAGGAAATTATGGATTGCTGGGTAAAATTACTGTCTGTAAATTGGTAGAGCTTTGGCCCACCCCTGTCTGTTAGAAACAAAACAAAGAGAATTCTGACTCGTGAATTATTACTTCTAGGACTACCTGTGCATTTCCACTTGCAGCTGCTGTGCTGGTAACTCGGCCTGTAGCCTTTTTAAGAGCAAAGAGTATGATGTGGCTCAGTCCCTACCACTATGAGACAAGGTGACAAAAGGTTCTTTGCCCCTTGTCTTCCAGAATCCTGAGTCGGTTTGGCAGTGGCAGGGTGTTCAAACTTTAACTGCCATCAACCACTGTTCTCTCATGCTTTTGGGAATGTTGGTGAATCATAGAGTCACACACTGGTTTGGGCTTAAAGGGACCTCAAAGATCACCAGGTTCCAACCCCCCGCCATGGGCAGGGACACCTTCACCAGACCAGGCTGCTCAAGGCCCCACCCAACCTGGCCTTGAACACCTCCAGGGAGGGCGCAGCCACCACTGCCCTGGGCACCCTGTGCCAGGGCCTCACCCCCCTCAGAGGGACGAATTTCTTCCTAAGTTCCAACATAAATCTACCCCTTCCAATTAAACCACACACACACACACACACACACCCCTACCCCCGTCCTATCACTCTCTGCTCTTCTAAAAGGTCCCTCCCCAGTTTTCTTGTCGGCCCCTTCAGGCACTGGAAGGCCACTGTAAGATCTCCCTGGAGCCTTCTCTTCTCCAGGCTGAACAACCCAAACCTGACTTCACAGGAGAGATGCTCCAGCCCTCTGATCATCTTTGTGGCCTCCTCTGGACCTGTTCCAAAGCTCCATGTCCTTCCTCTGTTGGGGACTTCAGAAAAGGACACCGTACTCCAGGTTGGGTCTCACAAGAGCAGAGCAGAGGGGGAGCAGGGGGGGGACAATCCCCTCCCCTGACCTGCTGGCCACACTCCTTTTGATGCAGCCCAGGACACTATTGGCCTTCTGGTCTGAGTGCACATTGTCAGCTCATGTTGAGCTTTTCANTATTGGCCTTCTGGTCTGAGTGCACATTGTCAGCTCATGTTGAGCTTTTCATTCACCAGCAACCCAAGTCCCCTCTGCAGGGCTGCTCTCCATCACTTCATCCCCCAGCCTGTACTGGTGACAAGGCTTGCCTTGATCCTGGTGCAGGACCTTGTACTTGGCCTTGTGGAACCTCATGAGGTTCACATGGGCCCACGTCTCCAGTTGGTTCAGGTCCCTCTGGGTGACATCCTGTCCTTCCAGGGTGCCAACTGCACCACTCAGCTTGGTGTAATCTGTGAGAGTACTCAACCTCACCATCAATGTCATTGACAAAAATATTATGACTCTACCATCTCCCCTGCTGAGACCCTTGCCCCAATCATGCAGGGCAGCTCTGGATGAATTCTTGTGCTGTACCACACTGCCCAGTCCAAAGCACATCCTGGAACAAGTCACAAACTTGCAATATCAAAGCACCTCTGGGACGTTGCACAGCTCTGGTTTTCTGGCGCATGCCCCTACCACCTCCCGCCTTCCTCTGCTGGTCAGGGCTTTGTAGTGGTGCAATGGTGGGTGGGACAGAAGGTCCTGGGATCAGATGGGTGGCCAAGACAGGCCTAGCAGGGGAGCTGGGAACAACTGCGGTCCCTGAAGGGTGGTGGCATTTGGTGGCAGGAGACAAGGACACCCCTCATCTGTATTTGGAAGGTGGGGCAAATCCACTGCCAGTCAGGACACTACAGGGCTGAAGCCCCTCAGCACTCCCATCTAAGATGTGTCTCAGGTGGTGATGCTGCTGCCAACCCTTTGTCCACTCATGGGTGTTGCCTGTCCCTTTGCTGAGATCCCACCACCCCAGCCCCACAGCTCCTCACCCAGCCACGAAGCCCCACAGCAATGCTCACACCTTTCCCTTCCTGAGGGGTCAGAGCAGGAGCGATCATCTGTCAGTCCCTGTCTCGCTGCTTTCCGCATTTCACAGTCTGGAAGCACAATTAGAAAACACTTCTTGCTTAGCTGCAGCCTGATGTTCCAGCATTTTCTCTCCTCTATGAGCTGTGGTAGAATGGGCACATTGCCCCTACAAACTGGCCGCTGGTGGGTGATGAATCTACCTCCCTGCAGACACCAGATCTGGCACAAACTGCTTTAATCAGACTGCACCAGGCAGATCCTGTGTCTCCCCCCAATGCTGTGAGGCTCTAGCACGTGCCTGACGTCTCCTTTCAGGGATAAAGAAGAAACAAGACTACAGCAATTATTGTACAGGCCTGAGCATTTGATATATGTTTATTGCTATTCAGGTGTAGCTGGGAACTTTGTGCATATCAGGTTTAAGTGGTTGTCCAGACTCCTCACACAGTGCTGCAGAGCTCCAGAGCATCTCATTTCCACATCCATGGTAAGCAGAAGATGGCTGGCTTCAAGTAGTTGCTGCAAAGAAGAGCCAATGCACCAGCTAATGTTAATATCACACTCAGTGGGAGCAGGGGAGTTTAAGACTTGGTTGCTCAGTTGTTTTTTTCAGACCATCTTAGCTTGCCAGCAGGATCTGAAGTGCAGACTCTGACCCAGGTAGCATTCCTTGTTGTTATTTACAAATAAATCCAACTTTCTCACTTGTCTCCTGCTACTTTGATATGAGTCATGTACAAACATCACCCTGACAGATGACAGCACAGAACAGTAAGAGGGAAAGATGTGCCACTAACTTTCTTTTTTACTCTCCATCAGCAATATTTTTTAAGTGTCACAGCTACCTTAGTACCATTTGGAATGAGTAAATAATATATTTGGATAGAATATACTCTCATATGTAAATGCACACAAGACCCCTGGAAAAGCTCACATCAAATACCGTATCATTAGAAATAATAATAATAATAAAAGCTATTTATGACACGGCCTTTATTCACAGAAAGATTTGCCCCGGGTCTTTGTTTTTGCAGTTTGACTTGATAACAGATTTCTCTCCTCCTCTGCCCTGTAGCCCACATCAGCCCAGAGCCCACAGGACACTGAAAGGGAGAATAAACCCCTCACCTAGGGCAGAAGTTCCCCCAGTGCAGCCATGCTGGAGCCAGCACCACAATGATGCCACAGGAGAAGGCAAAGCGATACAGCAAGGGGAAATGCTGCCATAGTGTTGAGCACACCCAGGGCCCATGACAGCCCCTTGCTGTACAAGGACAGGCTGTTGTATCACAGTCTGAGCTGCACCGACTCACCCAGAGCCGGGGGGATGCAGGCACGCCGGCCCACCCTAAGGCACTGCAGTCGCACACCCTCGCCTGTGCTCAGGATGCAGCCCCATGGGCAGCTGCACCCTGCACCCTTCAGCACGTTTGCAGGACATCAAGCAAGGATTTTACAAAACCCAGGACGTGGGGTCAGTTCCTGTCTGCCTGGGTACCCTGGTGAGGCCAGCCAATGGGACTGCCCATGGGATTGGCCATGGGCATCAGAGCACAAGGAGCAATGAACACGCTTTGCAACAAGCTGCCACTTCCTCAGAGTCCTTTGGTATCTTGAGTTGGCCTGACAGTGTCCCAGGAGCATTCGTGGATCAGCGATGAAACATCAAGCTGGGGAGCCACAGAGGCAGGTGGAAATGTGTGTTCCATAGTCCCAGATTGAGCTCATGTTGGTCCCAGAACAAGCACGTGCACCACTCTGTTGGGACAGGATGGATGTGCAGCCTGGAGACCTCTCCTGATGGACTGTCCTGTGCTCCCTGGCACAAATGCTTTGGCTAAGTCAGAGCCAGGACAGCTTGTCTCAAAAGGCTGGAGAAGGGTCAGGTATCTTTCCTTCTTCTTGGGCACTGATTGGTTCAAGTTTGTATCACAGTGAAGTCTGAGAAGTGGTGAAGAAACCCAAACCACCTTCCCTGAAAGAGAAAGCCTCACTTGCCCACCTTGCTTGGGCTGCAGAGGTCGACTGCCTCTCTCAGCCACACACATCCGATCTGCTGCTGACCATGGAGGCTTCCATCGCTCAGTAGTAGACTTTGGACAGGGAAAGCAGGTACACAAACCAGCCCCACTGCCTGCATAGGCTCACCCTGGAGCCCTTCCTCAAACACAAGTAAACTAAAAGAGAAACTATGAGGCACTAATAATGCAGATATGGTGAGACTCAGGCTTGTGACCATCAAACCTGGCTCCAGATGTCTTCATCCAACTGGAGGAAAGCTGAGTCCCCATTTCAGATCTCCTGCAGTGACTGGCCAGGGTCGCTGCGTTCCCGTTTCACCACTGGCTCCCCAACATGTACCCGGGAGTCCGTGTCCACCTCGCTGCCCAGGTCACTAATGTCATCTGCAAAGGACAGGAATGAGAGGGTGACCAGAGGGCAAGAGGTTGTTTTTTTTTCCCAGCAGGGCATGGTAGAAGAGCCCAGATGAGGTTTCCCCTCTCACAGCACTGACCCAGCAGCACCCCAAGGGAGAGGAGGTACCTTTGTCCAGCAGTGTTGGGGACAGGGAGGTGAGGTCGCCAAACTGAAAACAAAACAAAAAAAAAGAGTTATAAGGTAAGTGAGGTGTTTCAGAGACCCAAGGTGCCAGATCTGCACATTGGCATCTATTTCCAAGCAATTCTAACCACAGCTTAAGTGCTCAGGAGGAATCACAAGCATCAGCACTGCCAGTAGTGAAGAGCAGAAAGTAAAACCAACCGCATGCTCTGGGGAAAAGTCTGTCACTGCCATTTAAACCTTTGGGCAAACATCACACACAACCAACAATCCAGGGCAGGATCGAGCTCTGAACAACAGGAGAAATATTTCCATCTCCCAGGTCATAACCAAGAGCTGCCACAGACCAATAGTCAGTACCTTTCATTCATCTCTCTGCACCCATCAGGCAACTGCTCCCACATGGCAGCTATTCACCACTCCTGGGGCTTTATCACATTGTAACTCTCTGCAAAGCCTTCACACTCATGTCAGCAGAGTGCTCTGGCTCACGGTGCCAAGTGTAACTGGAGAGCTGGGGATATACTGGGTTCTGAAGAGGCGTTTTTCTACCTCTGCAATGTGGTCTAAACCAGTAAATCACTGTACTGGTGACGCTGTAAAGTCATGCAAAGCTGGGCAGCAGGAGGAACTGGGGAGAGCAGGCATTATAAATTCTGGAATGGAAGTGGGAGGACACAATATTTCCTCTTTTCTGGGAAAGCTCAGCCTCCTCCTGGAGGAGAGAAATATTGCAAGAGTTTAAATGGGTAAAGGCAAACCTGAAGGCAGAGAGCCTCCCACAGCTGGGTGGTGCTGGAAGCTACTCTGCCTTTCATGTTCCTGCACTAGCAATAAAGACAGAGGTTTTTCAGGGAATAATGGGAAGTCACAGTGCTGCTGACTTGGGGCAACAGTGTAGGTCTAATGGGAGAGAAAGGATTTGTCTGGGTCCCTCACATGAGCTCTGGGAAGGAAGAAAACAGCATGAGTTTCAGGATGCAAATGAGATCAGTTTTTATCTAAGAGAAGTTTCTATATTGCTGTCACAGGCTGATTGGGGGCTTTTAAATCTGGGCATTTCGGAGGGAAAAATTGGAAGTGGCTTCAGCCAGGCAGGACAGGACCTGCCTGCAAGACAGGATTTACTGTCTGTTTTGTTAAAAAAATTTCCAAGCAACACATTGTTTCTCTGCTTCAAGTCAAGAATGGAGAAAGCAGCAGGGTGCACACTGGAGCTTGCAAAGGCCTGAAGAAGCTAATGGTACCCCTGAAAGATGCAGAGGTAGTAACTTTTGGATTTTTTTTTCTTGCTTTAGCTTTTGTCTTTGATGGGACTTTGCCCTGGCAGGAACCATAACCCAACGTCAGCGTTGGCACCCAAAGATTATGGAGAGAAGAGGGGAGATCCTTTTCTTCCCTCCTCCAGGCATACAAAGCTCAACTGCCCCAAAATCCACCAGCTCAGGTATGAGTGAGCCAGGAGGGAAGATGCTCGAGGAGCTGGACCCTAGTGCCAGGTACTCAGCTCAGTAAATCTTTTGGCAAAGCTACTTCTAAATACATGTTCAGGACACAGCATGGTTTGTGAACCACTTGTGGTTCAAGCACCACTCGAAGCACTGCTTAGTTTGGGCTTGTTTCTAGGGAATAAACAATTCTCACCTCTCCCATTACAGCAATTGGTGTTTCTCCTGTTGCTTGGGCAACACGATGCTCTACCAGATAAAACATGTACTCATCATAGAGCAGGCGAATCAGGTGGAAGGAGCCAAAGCTGGCAGCACTGCGCAAGGTGAGGTCACGGATCACCATGGAACTGGAAAATGGCCAGGAGACAAAATAGTTGGGTTGTGGTTTACACTTAAAGCAGGGTTGATGTGAATTCTTCACCCTGAAGGTACTGTGGGACACTGTGCTTTGATTCTACCTCTAACCCAAGAGTTTCAAAGCACTTTAAGGCACTATTGATGGAGCATCTTAGTCTCATACTTAAAGGATACATGCCCTAAGCCCAACACAGAAATATCTCCAAAATGAGAAATGAAAATATACCTGTAGAAAGACCATTTCAACAGGAACTGCCTGGCTGCCTTGGGGAAGCTGGGACTACCCTCATGATGCTTAAGGACTTGAGTAACAACATTATCCAGCCAACTAGCCCACTGGTCCAGAGAGCTCTGTTGCTGCAGAGTGAGCTTGAAATCCTGCTCCAGCTTCTGCACCACGCCCTCCTCACACTGGCACACCCACGAGGCTTGCTCCTGCTCAGAAAGAAGGGCTGACAGTTACTCATGTCACACCTGCACAGTGGGTGCATCCCAACCCAGGAATTCAACTTCATTTCAAGTAGACAAGAACTCCAAAACCAGCTCTAAATCATGTCTCCTCCAGTCTGCCCAGACCACTGTACAATATTTGTATTAGAACTAGATAACTGTTGGCTGCACTATGTCCTACAGAAGTTCCTTAGGACCTTCTGCACTATTCACAGTGAGATGGCAGACTCACATGGAAAAGTAACACCGGTGCTGCTTCACTGTTCACTCAATCGCGTTTTAGTGCTGGAGATAAGATTCTGGTTACCAGCAAATGTCCTCATTATAGAGGCCCAGTTTGAGACAACATGACCCAAGAAAAGATACCCTAAGTTACCTGCACATTGGCAAAGTCGACTCGATTGAGGTCACTGAGCATCTGGTTTATCTGGGAAGTGTTCTGCAGCACCGCGCGGGCGGCCTGGGCCAGGTGGTTCAGGGATGTGTATCTCCGTAAGGTCTGCGCAAAGGCACTCACCACCCCGACCTGCAACACATGGGGCACTGTGGGCAGGAGGACACAGGGCTTGGAGGCAAACTCTAATGCCAAACTCAAGCACACAGCACACATCAGCTGGGGTAACCTGCTCAGTTCCAACCACGCTGCTGCCCAAAGAACACTTGAGCGTTCCAGAGCAGCACTTCTGCACCATTTATTGCATCTTCCAAACCAGACTCTACATTTCTTTTCTTTAAACTAACAGGTTTTCACACTCTGCCTCCAGCAGAGACCAGAAATGAGAGAACAGACTGCAAGAATCCATGGCATTAGGAAAAGGGGGTAGAAGCCTCTGCAATACTGTTCAGCCCATGAAGTGTTCTGTGCTGTCTAGTAGGGCAACCTCATTCCAATGCAGAGATTTTCTTCCACACGGTTCTGTTTGCAATTTCAGGACATGGGAATAGCGCAGTGGACAGAGCAACAATAGCTTCTGGTACAAAGGAATTGTCCTTCCACTCCTTTCTGATTTTGGTTTGTAATTACTCATTACACCATGCTCATCTGGAGCACATGTGGCCAAAGCCCTGCAGTGATTTCCAGTCCCTATGGACCACAAAGTGCACAGACTGCCACACGTACACATATGCAAGCACATGGGTTCATACCCTTGGCATGCAACGTGCTTCCTCTGCTTACCTTGGTCTGGACAATCTGAGGGGGGAATTCACTCATTGCATTCATCAGCCACCCTTCCAAACTCTTGGCAAAATTGCGAATCGCTTGTGTAAGCGTGCCTGCAAAGAAATCTGCAGGGTTAGAAAGGCTGTTCTGTATCAACTCTGGACATCACTTTCTAGCTGAGGGGTGCTATGGAAAGCACAACTTCTGATCTGGTTAATATATTTCAGTTTAGCATCAGGGAAATCAGCTAGGTCCTGAGATGTGCTCAAACTTATTCTTATTCTTATTCTTATTCTTATTCTTATTCTTATTCTTATTCTTATTCTTATTCTTATTCTTATTCTTATTCTTATTCTTATTCTTCCTTACTCTTACTCTTTCTTAGTCATGGTCCTGAGCATTTTTCCAGCATTGAAATACACTCTTTAAAGCCACACTTTTGCCCTAGCACACAGACCGACAACAAGAGCTCAGATTGTGGCTTTCCAGCACTGCTCAAGCTATCCCAGGGCTGAGACAAGGTCTCTGGAAGATTGACACACACACTTTGCTGAGGAGCTAAATCAGAGAGAAACTCTTCAATATCCCATCACTAATCTCCCAAATGGCAGTTGATCCCAAATTTCCAGGAGGTGCAGTAGGGGACAGGATGGTCCTACGTAAACCAAAATACCATCTCCAGTGAAGCACCTCACAAGGATTATCCACGCTTACTTGTGCACTAAGCCCACGCTTTTGCCTTGACACCTAACCAAAGTCAGGAGATGTGACATGCAATGAACCCAATTTTAAGGAGCATGGGGAATTTCCAGGGGCCACAAAGTACCAGTGATGCACAACAATGCTGCAGGAGGAATACTGCTGTTGCCATAATACTTCTATTCAAAATAAAAACCTCTAACTCAGGTTTTACCAATGGAAATCTTTGTGGCAAGTGGTAGCCAGACCGAGTGACTCACAGATCAGTTTGTCAGACACAGTATTCCATGACTCAGCACAGCAGGAACTGAGCAGGAGCCAGGACCACTGCAGGATACTCACTGGGCACTGGTCTGAGCACGTCTGGGATGAGAATCTCCACTAGAGCCTGGTACAAGATGTGATCACAGTTTCTCATCCATTTAAGGATGGGTTCATTTTTGCACAAAGTGATCAGCTTATCTTTTGGGAGGGTCCCTTCATGTTCTTCGTCACTGTGGGAGGAAGGAGGCAGCGTTAGCAGGACATTTGTATTCACTCCTCTTGATTTCTAACCCTGGATTTCAGCAGAAAAAAAGCCATTTGTGTTTCAGAAGGAAACATTTGATCATTCCTACAAGCCTTCACTGACTCTGCAAGCACCTCTTTGTCCATGGGGCCAGAGCTCTGATCATGGTTTCCCCTAAATCTGTATCTCCTTCACTTCTTCTGTCTTTAGCATCAGTGGCCTTACAGACACTGACAGTGATGTGTACGAGGGAAATGTACTTCAGTACAGCCACTGCAGCAAGCAAAGGCTTAGCTGGTGCCTCCTTATAGACACATCTACTTCCAAAACCTTCAAACCTCTCCTCAGCTCTGAACCCCCTCAGCTGCAGCAGTGGGGACAAAATGTTCACAGCAAATATTTTGAGCAGATTAGCTGGTATTAGCAGATCCTCCAAATGGCTTCAAGGTGTTTAACACTTTCAAATACTGCATGTTCTCAGAAGGAAAATGATGTGGTGTTTTAATGAGAGCAGAGCATAGGGTCTCTACCTGAATGAGGTCAATCAAGCTTGCATTATTTTCACTTTATAGATGAATGGAAAATTTTTTTATGCTTGATTAAGGTGTAAGATATTTGGTTATACAGCAGGTGTAACTGAATGCACTGGCAGAGTATCAAAGCAGAGCTGCAAAGGCAGTACACTATGTAAAGGGTGAGTGTCAGGAGGATGGAGCCAGGCTCTTCTCAGGGATGGCCAGGGACAGGACAAGGGTCCAAACTGGAACATAGAAAGTTCCATCTGAATATAAGGAAAAACTATTTCACTGTGAGGGTGACAGAGTACTGGAACAGGCTGCCCAGAGAGGTTGTGGAGTCTCCTTCTCTGGAGACATTCCAGACCAATCTGGACACGTTCCTGTGTGATCTAATCCAGGTGATCCTGCTCAGGCAGGGGATTGGACTAGATGATCTTTCAAGGTCCCTTCCAACTCCTAACGTTCTGTGATTCTATGAAGAGGTGTTAACATCAAACCAGGCAGGGGTACAAAGATCAGACTAGCTTCATTTGCCATTATCTGCCTCAAAACATGAGGCACTTAAGGATATAGATAGCCATCTCAATAAGCAAGTTAGCCTAGATGCCACTAAAACCTCAGAGCCTGATGTGTCTCTCAAGACTGATGTTTAATGACATGGAATCTTTACTGTCTGCTCCTGCTGACCATTTCCAAAAGCAGTATCCTGTTCCCATCCTTCCATATGCTCTCTATATTCTGGATTAGCACTTCTTACAGAAGGTACCAGGCACACAGATGTACATAACCAGAGCAAATGCTTTCCTCAGAGACCTGAACCTTTTGCAGTAATTACAATATTAAACACTTCTGGCACTCCTTGCAAGGATTCTGTAGGGAAATAAATACTTTCAAGTCCTACAAAGCCCTCAAAATGTCTAATGATGCTGAAAAGGCTTCATGTATTTTTAAAAGTTAAAAAATGCAGTGTTCAGAAACCACTGAAGCACAGCACTGTACCTGGATGGCAGGGCAGTAGAGCCATCACTAGATGGTGTTTTAGGACTCCAGAAGGATTGCCAGAGTTTCTCAATATAATGAAATTGAAGATTCATAACAACATCCAAAGTCACCTAACAACAAAGAACATAACTCATTAGTTGCTCTGCTAACATCTTGTCACAGTGTAAGCTAAATGTTATGTGCTGCCATTTAAATGCTTTACAAGAAAAATAACAGAAAGGGCATTGCTTTAATAATCTACATAACATAAAACACAATGTGATGAAAAAATAACTTTAAGTGCAATATTTGAGTTGTGATACCTAGCAAATTGATCATCTTCTATTACATTCTAACTTTTCCTAAAAGCAGATGTGAGCTCATGAATTACATCACACATCAATGAATACATCAACTGAAAGTATTCAAAGTCATCACCTCGCAGTGCCGCCTGTAAAGAATCTGCAGAGTTTTCACATCATTCAGGGTGACACCTTCTTGTAAGAGGATGTTACGTAGATCAGGGTCTGGGAACTCAGGAAAAACATGGGTTACATCTAGGAAAAAGAAGAAAAAAAGATTGGGAAAGATGGTGGGAGTTAGGAGCACTCAGTTACGCAGGACTACACATGAGTTCAAGGTGCTGCTGTCATAGATGGCTCTTTCATGTCTCAATTGGGATGGAACAGGAGAAATGAGACCCCTCATCTAGTACTTTCCCTGATTCATGCTGTTATACTGGGAAAAAACCCAGCCCATTCATTCAGCACAGAAAGGAAAATGTTTCCTTATCTATATGTAATAAAAGAAACAAGAATACATGGTCTTAACCTACCACAATTCCCCTCAGATTTTCTTGGAAGCCTGAAAAATGTCTCTCTGGTATTTTGAGAGTACAGTGGAAAATATAATTGGTCAGCAGACATATCAGGAACAAATGTATTTCAGAGGCAGGCTGACTTGGTATCTCTGCTTGAATAATGGAGCTGTGTAGACCCACAACTAGCAAAGCCAGAGAGCTCACAAGGAGAAGGTCCAAATGGATTGTCTGTGATCAGATACATATTGCAGCCTTTGCTCTTCCTCTGGCTGCCTGTCTTAGCACAGCTCTCCAGGACCTCCACTCCCTCCATCCAATGTGGATAAAACTCCACATGTTAAAACCAAAGTTAGGGGGAACTAAGTGACCTGACACTATGAGGAAAAAGCTTTCCTGCAGGTATAGGAGTTAGCAGATAAACTTAGTGAGTGTGACATTGCATGAACTTATTAAAATATATGCAAAATATATATCTATATCATAATGTTTATTATATGAAATACTGTGGATTTATTAGAAAGCAAACAAATGCAGAACAACGGGGGCTTGCTGGACAAGACCTTCCTTCCTCTTCAAGTTATAAGCCTAGACATGAGATATCCCATACATTAAAGCAGTCTCCTCACCTATGAATTGCTGATGATGTTGACTTTGAGCAGCAACTGATTGCTCTGGTGTTGTGTGCAGGTTACTATTGGACCCACTCTCAGTCATGCCATCAATCTTCTGTGCTGGTCTATACCTAAATTTAAGAGTGTGGGTTGGGATTTTCACAGGTGCAAACATGTACATGTTACCTGCAATGCAGTCATGCAAACATCAGCATTCATCACAGAATACATGCAGATACATTCAAGGTCAGCATCACAGAACCACAGAATCACA
>VXBZ01006010.1:2465-14392 GCA_013399135.1 Heliornis fulica
CCCCCCCCCCCCCCCCCCAAAATCCCTAACTTAGGCTCTAGACTACAACTCCTCCAATTCATGAGCTTGAGTCAGGATGGACCACTGGAATACTCTTGAAGAAGATTAAGAAGTAGTGATTACATAATGCGAGACCTTAGAAATCACAAAACTGATTTAAATGTAACAGTGCAGTTTCTAAGACCTTCGAATTTGTGCAAACCTATCTATAGCAAGCTTCACCCATCACAGTATTCAGTCAATTTACCTCAGCAGAGCATCATAAATCTCAGCCTGTTCAACACTGCACATAGCTGACCTTGCTTTGATCTACAGTTTTACTGCTTGTTGTCACCTATTAATCTTTAAACGTTTTTCTGCAAGTTTTTTACCTGCTTCCTTCCCTCTCCCCACTTCCTTCCCCCATCTCCCCACAAATACACCCTTGGCCCACCCCGCCATATTGTTAACTCATTTAAGAAAATGGATACAGGAAAAAAATTACAATTCATTAATATTCTTAGCAATAATTTTATTTCACTTTTTAAGAAGGATCACAACATTTATGATTGGTTAGAGGGCTGTCACCAGAGCTTATACAATTAAAAAATAATAATAGAAAAATTGCCTATTAAATCTTCATGCAGTATGATGAAAAATAGTGTGGTTGAAAGTTAATGTCTGTGTGATCATGTAAGAGTAAAGAATGAAAGAGATTCTCAATTCTTATTTAAGATATCTAAACCATTAAGAAAAGCACAAGCATCTCTCTGACATGTTAAAAATGACTTTAAAGAATTATGTTCTCTCACTGCTGTTTAATGTGAGATTTGTAACAGATTTTAATGGATAGTTCTACTTAAGCTTCTACTTTGCATTATGATTTCAGGGTAATATATAGTGATAAATACTGATTGTACTAGTGTTAGTAACATAATAGCTTCTGAAGTATATGACAGTAAAGATAACACTATTACTGACAGCAGAGCTTTAGGAATGTAAAATTCCTCAGGAACTTAGAAGCAGACTTTCCATTTTACATTATTGCAAATTTTATCTGGATCCTGGGTAAACTTCTTTCCTGCTCTCCCAGGTACAGAACAAATATATTTTGTCAATAAACAAACTAAATACTCATTTTCGTTGCTTACCTTCAAGCAGTCCAATGGAAATTCTGTGTTTATACATTCAATTGCCCTAAAAAAAAAGAATACTTATATTTCTTGCACTTTTTTCCCAAATGGTCTGTCAATGGCTAAAAAATTTCTTCATTGCAATACTTCTGTATACCTGTATTGGTTCCTCATGTCTCTTCTGCCACAATGATTTAGAAAAACATCTTCTGTGAGTTTGATGACATAGTGAGATGGAGATATTATGAGCAAATACACTATTTTTTCCAAGCTGGAAGTGGATATTAAACCTCTTACAGCAGGTTTACCTACCATGCAGATTGCAAGGTTAACAAAGCATGAGCTAGCTCTCAGCTAGCCAGCTGCAGTTCTGGGGGCTGCCTGTGGCAGTTTAGAGGCGTATGTGGCTTGGTGCAATGCAATGCCTTGAGTGGTGCAGGAAACAGCTATTCACCTACAGGTCTTGTGAATTCATGACTTAGTTGTTGCTTTTTACCACTTTTTACCACCTTTTCCTTCTATTTTCTTTTTCCATATATTTGCTTGTATGTTGCCATGATATTTTAAAACCCTATTTTCTTTATCTTTTCTTTTCTTTATAGATAAAGAAAACAGGGTTTTAAAACTGCTCATCTTTTTTTTTTTAAAAAAAAGAAAAGATGAGCAGTAATAAAAGTAAAGGAAACTTCCAGGATCTCATTTACTATTTGCTTGTTGGCTTCCAGAATCAGAAAATTGGAAAAAAAAAAAAGTTCTCTGCCACTCTCAGCATTGGTGAGGGGGTCAAATATGCTTTTCTAAATTCTCGAACAGTGTGATTTGCAGGTCTGCAATGCTGCCTAGTATCAAGCACAGATGCTGCATAAAGTTGTATAGTTTTTTGGATGTAAGGCTGGACTTGTCTTCCCTCAAGTTGCAGACCAGGGTGCAGGTGAGCTACTACTCACCTCTGTCAATATGTCCTTGTGGCCACTAGGACAGGTTTTCATACAGGTCTTAGACTTAACGTTATCTGTGAATGGTGTGGAAGAGGAATTAAATTCCTAATGCCAGTTCTCTTCTAAGCTCCTTAAGCCCAAATAACCATAAATTAAACCTCTTTATCCATGACATGAAAATATTAACTGACATCCAAAGGCCATTCTAAGCCAGTTTAATTTGTAGAACATCAATGGAATGTGATAGTTTGAAAAACAGGCTTGAAAAAACTGAAACCCATTCTAAAGCTGAGATAGTCTTAAAAAAAAAAAAAAAAAAGAGTAAAAATTGCACAGAGGTTTTTTTGCTCTTTCCAATAATTATCTTAATAATGCATAATTTGACATTTTTCCCAAGAAGAAAAAGGTTATATTTTTTTTTTAAAAAGAAAATATTGAGGTTATGGTTAGATAACCATTTTACTAGGGGTTTGTTAAAGTTGTTTAACATACGCATTAGTGTGTATATGTTCTACAGGAGAAACTTCACTACAAAAGAACACGTGGAATTTTGTGGCTTATATTTACTTGTCCTGTGAACGTATATCCCTTTTCAGCTTTTATCAAAAAATCCTACTGTAATCAGTGTCTTGTACATGCACTTTAGTCAATTCAATCTATAAAACAAAGAAGTTAGTGATCTGTGCATCCTCATAGGTTCTTTTCTGGTTAATCTTTTGAGCATTAATGTCCATATCTTCTATGAAGAAAGGCTGAGACAAGGCTGTTAAACATTGAGAAGAGAAGGGGTTCTTATAAGAAAGGTGAAGAAAGAATTTTTACTAGAGCCTGTATTGACAGGACAAGGGCAATAGTTTTAATCAGGAAGAGGGTAGATTTCAATGGGGCATAAGGAAGAAATTATTTACTCTGAGGGTAGTGAGATCCTGGCACAGGATGCCCAGAGAATCTGTGGCTGCCACCACCCTAGTAGTGTTCAAGGCCATGTTGGATGGGGCTTTGAGCAACCTGGTTTGATGTAGGGTGTCCGTATCCATAGCTTGAGTCTGGAACTAGATGACTTTTAAAGTCCCTCCCAACCCAAAGATTTCTAGGACTCTATTCTATGATTCTCTGTGTATATATGCAAAAAATATTGCTGTAAGGGAAAGTGTCCTTTGTTGTGACGATATGTTGAGCAAAAGAAACACTTTGGAAAAAGAAATTATACCTGAGATGCCCTATGGAAATTTTCATTAGTAGTTTTTCTGATGTGATATTAACATGGTGCTCTTTATGTCATTTAAATGGTTCAGTTATTTGACCATAAACTTTTTTAACTGTTTCAGTGAATATTCTGTGAAAACAGAGAGACCATTATGAATGCTGAACCTTTAAACTGTAATCCTCAGTCACACTGTAGAATTAAGGTTAATCTTCTCATATGAGAAGAACGATATGTGGCAAGCATGCATCATCTTCAAGCAGACATAAAAAAAATGATTTATCGTACAGCAAATCATCTTTGTTAAAAGAGTATAAAAAATCAGTTGGGTTTTTTTTTTCTAGAAGTAAGGGATCATCTGTTTTTCAGAAGAAAAATGCAATACAAGGAAAAATCATCTAGTTCTATACACACATGTATGCATAGAAGCAGCTAAAATCTGAAGTCTTGTATTCCTTAAGCCTGTACTTCCAAAGAAAATATGAAATTTTGAAGTTAACTATATAAAGTTTGTGATTCCTTTGAGCTAAATTAAGGGGAAATGACACCAAATAATTCGTCAAGCATTTTATTTATGGTAGAAGCAACTTGAACTGGGAAAGTGTCATGATAGATGGTGTGGCTTCTAATTGAAACATTTATAAGAAGGAAAGGAAAGAAAGAAAGAAAAGAAGGGAAAGAAGACGATCACTATCCTACAATGATGATGACAGATGGAGCAATCCTCTGGTGATGAGCACTCATCGTGCTCCTCAGGTTTATTTTGTTCATGACCTAGTGCCTACCTCTCTATTGTGCCTGTCACATCCCTTGATGACTTATAAATTCTTGCTCATGGATGTTCTTGTTCCTCTGCACAGGAATCATTAGTGGCATGTGGTCTTGAGGCATCTTTCAGATGGTCATAAGCCCCTTCCTCACATTAACTCCGCATGACCCCTGACTATACATGGTAAACAGAGAGTAGTTTTATAGCAGTGCCCTTCAACATGCCCCCCATGCTCCATGCCACGTAGCCCCTTCCTGTGGCTCCCCATTTCCTATCATAAAGCTTGAGACATTAACTCTATCATTCTCTCCCAATCCCTTGATATTCTTAGCATATTAAATGAGGTAATTATCCATCTGCACTTCTTCCCTTCTTTTCTTGTTCATAACTAATTAGTCAAGTTCACAGATAATTAAATGTGTCTAACAATCATGTGTCGTTGGTTTATTCCTTAAAATAAGGAGTGCACATACCAGTTCATACACAGACTGGCATATCTCTCTGTACAATATTCCCAAAACACTACAGAGGGTCTATACTTAAAACTAACATAAGACATAGCAGCAAAATATCTTGCCAACTATGATGCAAAGGCCAGTAACATAACTGATACTGACATCCACTGTTTTATGTACTCAGCATATGGGTACCTACTTCTCATAACTTGTCCATCTTTCATGAGAAGGCAGTGTCCTTGGACAGTGTGTTTTGGTGCGTAATCTTCCTTGCCCTTATCTCCACTAACAAGATTTTTCATCTTATTTTCTTCACTTGTCTTGTTGAGAAAGGGGAGTGAGAAACACTCCAGTGGACACCTGGAAGCCAGCTATGGTCAGCTCAACACAAATTGGGTAAAAGTAGATCAAAGGGAGAAATTCTTCTGAAAAAGATTGGGAAGGTAAACCTGTTATGCTGCTATTGCATGAAGTGGTTTCTTACCCTTAGACAATGTAATAAATGAGATTAAATTTTATATTCAAGAGATTGGACTAGATGATCTTTCAAGGTCCCTTCAAACTCCTAACATTCTGTGATTCTGGGGCTATATGTGTTAAGAAAAGGAATGGGTAAATTCTGGTGATCTAAACTCACTTCAGATTTTTGTAATTTTAATGTCTGTCTAAATATGAGTATTTCTTCTTCATTAGTGTGGCTAGTGAATATTTTTCTGGCTCATCAAACTTTGATTTCAGCAATCAGCTGCTTTCTGAAATAGTGCTTGTTTTTTAGCCTCACCCCGCAAGGCTTCAAAACTCTCAGTATGCCTGATGTATTTTATAAATACTCATTCTGAAGTATACATGTTGGAAACCATTAATAATAAAAAAAAAAAGAAAGCAAAAGGAAAAATATATGGCGATTTCTTTCATTCTGTCAGTACTGATATAACAAATAATTCTTGCTCACTTCATAGATAAAACAAACAAAATTTCAGAATTTCTATAGTTTTTGGAAATTTGCTTTTTTTCAGAAAGGCAGGACACTTTTTTCATAGAAATGAATGAACTCTAGAAGTGGTTAATATCTCTGAGAAGTGCATAAGTGTTAAAATACCTGATCAAAGTAAATACAATTTAATCTGTACCCCATGCCAACTCTTAGCAATTAGTGAATGAGGAGGGAATTGTATGATACTTCTCTCAGAAACAATGAGTTTTGGGAATTTCTCACCTAGAGTCTATATCTGGACTGTTTTCTAGAATAGCACTCAGGAGATCTTATCTCCAGTAATTTGTATGATTACTTGTTGAATGTGTTTACATTTCTTGCCCCTGTAGCACCTCCAGCAAAGTCTCCCATTGTCCCATTGCCTAGATAGCTGCTGGGGTTGGAAGGAGAGGAAAATTTCTGTGGCATTGGCCAATGTTTACTGTCTTACAATGGGTTTGGGTTCTTTATTCCACTGTGAGAAACAGTAAATAAACTTACCTTCTTTGTCCTTTCCACACAGTTTAAATTTTTGACAATCTTTGTTTTTATTTCTGAATTGATTTTCTAAACTGAAGAATCTCAATTCAGTGAGTTGGGTTTTTTCTTGTTTTTGTTTGTTTGTTTGTTTGTTTTTTAAATAGAAGCAGTTCCATCTTTCTGATCAGCTTTCCTTTTTTTTCCTCATAACATAAAACATGAACATACATTGAGGTGTCACTACAGAATTACCCACTTACTTGGAATTTTTTTAGTCAAATACTTTCACTTGTGCAAGGAAGCATATCAGTTTAAGAGCAAGTTGAGAGGGACAAATGATCTGTATTTGTTGTTGTCCTGGTTCTGGACAGGACAAAGCTGACTTCCCTAAGCAGCCAGTACAGGTAAGCTGAGTTGGCCTGGGCTGTTTTCCCTACCACCTGACAAAGGTGTGGAAAAAAGAGCAGATATTTTTATACTAGGAACCTACTGAAGCACCTTAAATAAGTTTTCAGTCTTTGTTTCCCAAACAAGCCTGGAAGCTCAAGGGTACATACATCCATCAAGTTAAAGTTAAAATTCGAGACCCCTACCACTGTCTGCACTATAACCCTATGTACAGGTGTTCTGTCATCTTCAGTCACTGTTGCAACTAACATCTTGCTCTGATGACTATTTTCCTCTCCTATTATAAAAGAGATTCTGAGTATTATATATCTCCTGCTTTCAGACCTCTTTCTCATAAAGTCAAGACAAAGACCACAGTAATAATGGCAGTACTTAGATGCATTTGGCTCCTGCCCCCTGTAGCATCTTCCTGCTGGAGCACTGCTGCAGGCCCCACCATGACTTTCCTGAGACGGAAAGCCCTGGATCCTGCCCCCTTTTCCAAGTTTGACAGCTGTCTGAAGTTATCCCTCAATGATGGCCATGCAACCCTGTTTGTTTAGGAAAGTGGATTAAAAATGATAGCTTCTTCCCCCTTCCCAAGAAGAAATGGCAAACAGCCTTTTTTCAGCCTAACAAAACAAAACAAAACAAAACAAAACAAAAAAAAAACCAAACACAAAAAAACCCCAAAAAACCCCAACCAAACAAAAAACCCCCTCTCTACCTATGTAGAGACCTCCAATTTCTTCAATACTGTTTCATCTCTTTGAAACCAATTACACCAACTACAAACTGATAGTTCCAGTTCTAAATGCCAGGACAGGCTGAGTGGGTGGGGTCAAAGAGGTTAAAAACTTTTGCAGAAAGAAGCAAAGGTAATAAAGTCTGGACCTAAAAGACTTTTAAAACTCTGAACTTATATTAAGAAATTGCTAATTGTCCACTGTCATGTGCCCACAGATGCTGAAATAGGAAAGATGATAAGGGACAGAAACTTATGGGACAAGCACAAATGTCAAGACTGATCAGACAGCAGACTGTCATAGTGCAAGGCAGAAGTTTAAGGAAAGGAAGATGTAAAGTCAAAAATAGCCAAAAAAGTCTGGAGGAAAAGTAAAGGAGGTGATCAGGAGGTGTTGCAGGTTTGCATAGGAGGGACTGACAGATGGGAAGTGTGCCTGCCTACTGAACCATTAGGAGGTGATATGTAAGCAGAAAAAGAGAAAAGAAAAAGGAGGTTTTGCACTTCATCTAAGCTGCTTTTTAAATCTGTGTTGCTAAATTCTTGCATTACTCCAAAACCGTTCATTCCTGTCTGTCTTTCGTCACCTTAAATGATATGTTTTACCCTTTTCACCTGCTACAGCTTACCTATCCCTGCAGATATTTTTGTGCCTACAGAAATGAGCCCATCTGACATCACTGAAAAGCCAGACATTGTAGCTCATATTGCTGTCTGCAGCAATAAGGAATGATGCAGCCCTGTCCTATAGTTTACGAGCAGTTTTTTCAGTTTATGGGATAATATATGTACATATTGAGTAATACGGAGTACATGCTTACTCACAAATGAACCCTGAGTTTACTGTAAATGACAAAATAGTTCTTGTATAGAATAGCAATGTGGATTTTCACTTAGTTCCTTGTCCTGATGCCCATAGCATTTGGATGACATAACATTAAAACACCAGAAATAAATATTTTCTTCTTGTTATCAAATACTATCACAAGGAATAGAGTGGCCCGTTCTACAGCCAAGTGAATAAGAGGGACAACTGGGTTTATTTGGCATGGCATGTCTGACCCACAAGAGTACAAGGCACTCATAGACTGGTGTACAGTATACCATAAAAGTCATCAAGCCATGAAAGGGCAGAACCCATCTGTATTTCTGGAGTGACAGGGAGATCCCAAAAGTTTGCTCTACTGAACACCAAGGTGACTCTAACTGGAAATGAGTGAGAAAAGCATTCCACTGAGACAGTCCCAGACAGTCTCTGCATCCTGGACATAGAGTGCTTCAGGGGAGGGTATTTACAGGACCAAAAAAGGTACTGGTGGCACTATTTAGAGTCAGAGAAAATTAAACAGCTGTCTACCTTGACTGGTGTCTCTGAGAACCTTTCTGTTGTAGGTGTACTAAGGGTCAAAGAACAATCATTGGTGTCAGTCATTACCTCAACAGTGCACTGGCAGTGATTTCACAACTGAGACTCCCTGATTCTCACCTATAATCTGATTTGTCAAGTGGAGAGACAAGGAGTGATCGGCAGAACCTGCTATAACTGTGCTATATGTCCAATGCTGAAGTCTAATGGAGAAGGGAGACTACAAGTAGGCTGCCATGGCCTGTAGCCAATGCTGCCATTGAGATCTGCTGTGCTGGACATGCTGGAAATTCATTATGAACTAGAGTCAAACGTAGCCAAGTGATATGCAGCAAATGATGCATTTTTCTCAGTCCCTTAGGTGGCACAATGCAGGCCACAGTTTACTTTTACTTGTAAGGGCATCCAGCACAGCTGGAATTGCCTGCTCCAGGGGTGGAAACATGGGCTCACCATTTGTCATGGATTGATCCAGACTGCGCTGGTGCAAGGTAAAGCCCAGAGCACCTACAATACATAGATGAGATCGTCATATGGGCCATCACAGCAGAAATCTCTGAGAGAGTAATAGAACAGGTATCAATTTTTTTAATTTTTCCTTCTGGATGTGGTGAGCAATTGCTTTTCTGCATCACATTAATATTATTGCTATCATCATCATCATCATCATCATCGTCATCATCATCATCATCATCATCATCATTAGCAGCATCAGCCTCATCATCTTCTTTTTTATTTTATAAAACTGTCTTAATCTCAATCAATGAGGTGTTCTTTCTATTATCTTCCCCATCCCCTTGGGTATGGAGAATGAGTAAATGGTTGGGTGGTGCTCAATAACAGCTGGTGTTAAACCACCAATACATGATTGAAATAAAAAAAAAAATCAATTACATGTACAGTGGCTTTAGTAGGACCTCAATTTATTTATGAATGAAAAATCCCTTTGTGAAATGTAAAATCTATTTTCCACTTACAGGAGGAAGTTGTATGTCAGAATCTGTCACTGTTGTAAGACAGGTCTTTAGTTCTCCGAGCAGAACTATCATTCCTTTTAGTTACTTAAATGCCCTATCCTATCTCCCAACAGATCAATGCAAAGAAAAAGTTGTGTTCTATTTACAAAATAAAAAACTATGTGCACTGTTATATATTCACACTGAGGTGCCCAGATTTAGATGTTTCGACAGCTGGTATTTCTAATTACATGATTTCTCATAATTGATCAATTTTCTCACCACATATGATGTTAATACTTGAATAGTATGAATATAAAACAAAAATCACTTTATTTGGAGGGAGAATTCCCTGGGAATATCACTGAAGAAAAAGTCACCAAAATTAAAAAAAAAAAATAATTATCTTTGTTGAAGAAAAGTCATGTAGGAATTAAGGAGAAAAAAATACAAGAAACCAGAATCATTACAATAAATTCTCATCATGAGTACATTATTATTCTATCCTATTGACCAGATAAGTATTCTAAAGACAGCTGTTACAATAGCAGAAGTATAATCTTTATTTAAAATATAGAAAAACAAGATCTGTATTTCTTTTAGATTGGTTACGGAATATCGGGCGGGGGGGGTACTATGGATTCTAGATTCTACTCATTCTCTTACAAATACATTGTCATTGCAAAGAGTGCTTTAAAATGTATTTTATATTTTTATTTATGTTTTTTAAGAATGGGTTTATTGAATGCTATTATGTTGAGTAATGACAATCTCTTCTAACTCCCTGTGTTCTGTCACACAGACTAATCCTTTGGCACTGAAGAGAGTTGTGTCATTTAACTGAATGAAGACAGACAAAATCTGCACAACCGTAAGTAAGCATTCCTTCCTCTACACCTGCATGGGGTCACTATTCTCCCTGTTCAACACCTGAATTATTTTTCTTGAGATTGTCTGAAATTTTATTTTTGTCTTATGACTTCCCATGAATGACAGTCAACTATACCCATGATGCATTATTTAGTGATGTGTAATACATGGAACAGTATAAACTCGCTGGCAAATTAAGAAACAGCATAGCCTGGACCCATTCAATTACACATTTCAGAGCTTACTGTAAAGTAAAGCTCATGTGGGAGAATGATCCTCTGTATTCCCTACAGTGTTCTGATGGAAGTAAATATAGCCAATCCACTCAGCAAGGAAAATGAGCAAATCCCATGATTTTCAAATAAACTATTTGAATGAGACAGAAAGCAGAGTAAAAGAACAACTGAAACATTCGGTTTTGTCAGGTCATCAGGTATTTGTCTTTTCAACAGCAAAAGACTTTCACTGTTGTTATGAAGAAGAATTCAGAAATATCTCTAATAGCCGTCGTTGAATTTTGTGTTGTGTAGAAAAGAAGAGTAAAAGTGATGTCATTTAAATAAAACCTTTCCCTTCTTGAAATCCTAATGTACTTTCAGTTGAAATTGTCCTCTTAATTTCAATGTAACAAAACTTCATTGATAATTCATAAACTATTATTATTTTGATTGTTTCTTAAATTTATGAATCAGTCTTTCATATTAATACAATTTTAATTCTTGTTTTAACTATTAAAAATGTCTACTAACCTCTGGAATAGAAATTACTTCCTCCCCCAAGCTTGCAAATAAAAAATAATAATAATAATTAAAAAAAACCCCAAAAACAACATAAAGAAAACCAAACTTAGGTTAGGACTATCACATATGTACCACGTACATCAAAACTGACACTTTATCTGAACTTCAAAGGCTCTTAAATGGTAACATTTAGAAAAAATTATTTACTATATGAAGAAGGAATTGTAATCTGTTTCACAGTGCATGAAAAGGAACTTCCAAGGAAATTTTAAAAACAGGAGAAAGGTATAAACAGAGTTCACAGTTCTGGTAAAAATGGTCCTTTCAAGACCCATGGAGACTTTCCAGCCTTATGATATGTAAGGTTCTATGATTCCCCTCCCTTTAACCCAACTCCTCTGCAGTGCATTAAGGATGACATCTAATACTAGAAAAATAAACAGGATGTAGTGATCTATCAATCACTGTTTGCAATAACCTTGGTAGTAATTGGGAATAATGTCAAGTCCTGTATCTTTCTAATAAAAAGTATAGTAGTTAGGGAGATTTTTTTTTTCCCTCTCTCCTGAAGTACCAATTATAGAATCACAGAAATGTAGGAGTTGGAAGTGACCTAGAGAGATCATTGAGTCCAAACACCACTGCAAAGCAGGTTACCTGGAGTAGGTTGCACAGATAGTCATACAGATGGGTTTTGAATATCTCCAGAGAAGGAGACTCCACAACCCCCTGGGCAGCCTGTTCCAATGTTCTGTCATCCTCACCATGAAGAAGTTCCTTTGCATATTGATTCAGAACTTCCTGTGGTCCAACTTGTGACCATGTATCCTTGTCCCGTCTCCACAGGCCACTGAAAATACATTGGCCATCTCCCTTTGTCTTCCACACTTCAAGTATTTATAATCATTGATGAGATCCCCTCTCAGTCTTCT
>VXBZ01006014.1:0-27650 GCA_013399135.1 Heliornis fulica
GCTGCCAGCCATCCCCCAACAGTGCTAAAACAATAAAGTAAGTTTTAAGTTCAATGTAGATACGCCATGTATTGAAGGGTCTACTTATTTTCAGTGTTCAATATGAAGGAAATTTCCAAGCTAGGTTGTATTAAATATTTCAACTTTTAGTATTTAGACATGTAAATAATAATGATCAAGAGTTTGCCTATGTAAGTAGATAGATGTTGAATTCCCATGAAGAAAAATCTAGCTGTGAACTTTTAAGAGTTACTGATTTTCTGAGGCATCTATGGCCTGATATTTTTTTGAGCCATTTTGGTATTTTTTTGAGAAAATGCTTCTTAACATTAGTGCCCACAGATGTATTCATTTTTAAATCATTGATGACTTAAAGCCAAATTATTTTTTTAATTTATTTTAACTGAATATTTCCAAATATAAGTATACATATATTAAAGAAATATAATGCACATATTTAAGAAATACATATCCGTGTCTTTCCTGTAAAATGAATATTCTGTTGAAAAGACTTTGGTATTGTTTTCTTATGCATCCAGAAACTCCATCTCTGCTTTAGTAAAAGGTCTAAAATAGATCCCCTCAGTTAAATGCAAACACAGTCTGGTTCAGTGAAAGCAATAAAATTAAGCATGCAAGAATCAAATCTAATTGATTTTTGGTCACTAATGAACCTTAACATAAAACAATTTCCTTCTTATTCCCATGAGGACAATTCCTACATGAGAATAGGCTTTTTCTGGTTTGCAATGATGCATACATATAATGAAAATAAGGAAACAAACTCCATTCACATTTCCCTACCTGTATTTTGGTTAAATCCAAACCAAAGTTCAAGAGAGGGAAAAAAAAATAAAATAATAATTTTGTGACAATTAACTCCCAGTATAATACCTTAGCAAAAGAGACTCAAGTATTCTGTCTTATCAGATGCTAGCCATACAAAAAAGGAAAACTAATACACAGTTCTGGGTTTTTTTTAATACCTTCAAAAGATTTTCCATTTTTTACAGTTCAATATTTTTAATATGTGACATCAGTGAAAGGTGTTTTATAAATCTGATATTATGTTTATTTCTTCCAATTAGGCAATAATTAAATACTACATGGAGTTAACAAAAAATAATAGAAGGTTAGAGAATATGAGCTGTAGTAACTCATAGTCTTGACTGACCAAAAGCAGCTTATAAAACAAGACATAGCATATTCAGGAAACTAACACAGGTAAAATTCTGCCAACTCATAGATATTGTCTCAGTTTGGTAGGTGAAGCTCAGGTTGGATCTATCTGTTGATGACCCACAAGTATAGCTCTTTCCCTAAACAGCATTTATCAAGTAGGGAGTAAATCTTCATTTTTCAGTTCTACTTTATGAAAAATTGATAATGTAAGTATTTCCTAGACTTTTCCAGGACCCTTTTTGATATTTGTATTTTAATACTATGTGATGGTTATTGCTGGCTCTACTTAATTCAGTGCAAGCATATTGTTCCATTATTATTATGATTATTATTATTATTATTGTTGTTGTTGTTGTTGCCATTGTCATTATTCCTGTAATACTATTAATATATTTAGGCCTTAAATAAATACTTCCATCCCAACCGACAAAGGTCAGCCATACACCATTGAAACTGGAAAGAAATCTTACCAAATAACTTGTTATAATTGATTTTCTGGTTACATACAGAGAGAAAAAAAATAATTTCAGGTTTCTTGATGAGCTATAGTGATATCAGTTTGACTTGTAGTGAACACAGTTTTAACCAGTCATAAAGAAAAAAAATTATATTCTGTGTCTGTTACAGCTAAATTCTTAGATTGTGACCACCATATTGAAAATATTTTATCTGGAGCATATATATGCATAAAATTCTTAAGGATTTTTGTTTCCTAGGATTCTCCTATATATCAAAAAGAATAGTTACAGAGACTAGATTATTAAAACAATTGTAGTTTGCATACAAGCAGATGTTTTCTAAATTTTCCTAGACAGAAGACCTCTGTTACTGATATTTCTTCTACTATTACTGCTATTTGTCCTGAGTTGGGTTTCATCTGCCTGTACTTTTCTCAAAAAATGGTTACAAAACCTTTAACATAAAAATGCATTACTTTCTTGGAATCTAACCTAAAATATCCCTTTACCAAGAAGGTGGTGGGCACTGGCACAGGCTCCTCAGGGAAGTGGTCACAGCACCAAGCTTGGCTGGGTTCAAGCAGCGTCTGGACGATGCCCTCAGTGACATGCTCTGACTTGTCTGGCCTTCTGTGGGGCCAGGAGTTATGGTCCTTATGGGTGCCTTCCAACTCAGGAGATTCTATGGTTCTATGATATATAGACAAAGCTCAAAGTGATTAGGTGTCCTGGTTTTGGCTAGGACAGAGTAAATTTTTACAAGGAGCCAGTGCAAGTGAGCTGAGGTGGTCAAGGGTGTTTTCCACACCACTGACTTGTCATACTGGGACGGTCAGCTCCATGATGGTCTGAATGCAGGATGAGTGTCAGTCATTGGGTCAGTAAGTGCTGTGTGTTATACTCATTGTGTATATTCTATCAGGAGTCCTGGGGTTGCTGTTGTCCCCTCTCTGTGCTGTTCCAGCACACTTCCCTTACCCACCCCACGGTTTGCCAGTCTGCTAGTTCTGCCCGTCCCACCGGGGGAAAGTAGAGGGCAGTGAGCAGTTCATGGTGCTCTGCTGCTGATGGGGCTCAACCATGACACTAGGTCAGGTGGGATACCAGTAATATAAAGTTTATAAACAACTCTTCTACTGTGTCCTTGTATTCAGGTTACCAGTGGTCTCAGTGGCTTACTGAGTTGCATCAAAATATACAAGTTACCTAAAGTGCAGAGGTAACTACTCTACACTGGTTCCCAGTTGGTTTTTTCTGTGACTTTCTGGTGCCTTCCTTCTGTTTGATCCCTTCCTGAGATATGTCCAAACTTCCTTCTTTTAAACTTATTCATCCTTACCTGACAAAAATAGACATCATCTTCAGGACTCCTCTCAACTGTTTGCTACAGACAACAAATCTAGAAACAAACAAAGCAAATATTGTCCACCATGATTCTCACAATTCATTCTTAAATGAGTCTTCATAATTTTTCTTCTAGGTCCACCCCTCTTGGTCTACACTCATCTGCTCTACCTAAAACCAAGTTTACAGATTAGTCACTACCTTAGCAATAAAAGGTTGGAATTGCTTATTACTGCAGCATCTTTATTTACCGTTTTCCAATTTTCAGGGTTTTCTGTTGACAGGACTGTGAGTGACAAGCTTCTTCAGTTTGGGATTTTTCTTTAGGATGATGACTGCAAGTCATTACTTTTTCCATTTCCAGGTAATGAATTAGTCATTGCCCAGAATGTAGGCTAATCACAACCATAAGGAGAGACACCGTCTTTCCCCATCTACCCACCCCAAACACAAAGACTGAACAAAGCTTCCAAACATTAAAAAAAAAACAGTACCTCTTTCTGGTACCAGTATACCAGGTAAAACAGAAGTTAAGAAAAAAAAAGCTGTATTTCCATACTTTCTTTCCTTCATGACACATCTTCTTACCATACTGCTATTTGTATATAACATATTTTTGTATTTAAATATAAAACATAGATATTTATAAATTGATACAGAATATGTACTTCTGTTATTATAAAGAGAATAATAGAATGGAGTAACTCTTAAAACAGAGTGGTTTATTCACCATGGGTCATCAATGGACTGTTTCAGATGACAGAGCTAGGTCAGTGACAAGAAACAGGCACAGGGACATGGCATAGGGAACTTCAGGCTCAGTTTTGGGTGTCTTGGGCTCAAAGAGGAAGGGACCATTGGCAAACCCTGAAGGGTTTTCTCATTTGCTTGGGGATAAGTAAATGTTACTACAAGGGCTCATGTAAAAGTTGAGAGACTGACATTCTTCTGTTGGAGTTTCCACTGTATTGGGAGAGCTCTTCTTTCTTTCTGTGCAGTTTTGGAAAGTGTGCGCCTCAGTATTAGTAAAGATTTACATTACTAGAGCTGACACCTGAAGAAGATACAAAAAGACAGCTAATATGACTGGGGAGACACAGAGGATCTGGGTGGACCTCAGTGGTTATAAGAAAGAAAAATGTTAATGAAAACCCCTGTGCTCCTAGAAACAATGCCAGTTCTTTGGGGCAGAAAGAAAAAAATCTCATTTAATTCTTATCAGTTTCATTGCAGATAAGCTTCTTCCAGGACTCATCTGCAGAAATATACTGAAGAATACTTCCTTAACCTTTTCTAAGCAATAACAAGGGAAAATAACTAGCTTTGGTCTTACAGGTGAAAGCTGGGGAGGAGGTCAAAGCAAACAGATCCGCAAGCTGAATAAGGAAAATCAATTCTACATATATAATCTTTGACTTGCCATTAAATGTTATTTATAAGTGCTTAAAGACTCAAATGGGATGACTGAAAATAGATGATAATATCATTATGTATTTGTCAAATAGGAATGGAAAACAGTATGAGAGGTGTAGGTATTGATTAGCCTTTCTTAAATCATTGTCCCTGTTGCTGGACACATTTTTCAATGAAAGTTTTGAATGAAGGAAGCTCTGAAGTGGTCTCTTCTGTTCTCATCTCATCAAATTTTAGCCTATTCTGAATGGTATATTTCTGAAGTCCATGATCTGTTTATGTAACATGTACGTACATCCTCCTTCAAAAGGGAGTTGGTAGAAAAAAAGAAGTGGTGCCAGTAAGAAAAAAACATGTCTGCACATGTACTACAAAATTGATATGTTTAGTCTAGACGTTGTTTAATGATTATTTACATAGTTAGTTAAATCACACAGAGAAATGAGTATGGTATACAGCATTTATTTTCTCAGAAAAATAATTCCAAAGTTCATTAGTCTACAGAGAAAGGAGGGATTTTTCCACCTTCAGTGTCTAGCTTATGCTTTTATAGCATGATTTAAAAAATATCTTAACCTCGTACACTGCCAAGACTCTGCTTGAATCTTTTTTCATGAACAGGTTTTTGTCAGGCTCATTTTCCATTTCTGTGGCTTGGACTATTTTTTTCAATCTTTTTCTTTTGCTCGGTATAAATTATGCAGGTTTTCATTATGTGCTTTCTCCATGTCACTTTATTTATGGAAAAACTTACACCTCCCCTACCCATCCTATTTACATTCTTTTGCTTTATCCCACTTTTTAAAATTCTTTACCTCACTATTTCTGCTACCTTCCCTTTGGAGAATAATTCCCCAAGGAGTTGTTGAGCTTCCTGCTACTTTGAAAGACAATGCTGTATTTAGAAAACAAAACAAGATCTGTGTTCATAGCTGCTTGTATGAGACTGTTGTTTGGAGCACATAAAAATATCAAATTAACACAACTGTGCTAAAAAGATAAGTTTATTCTAAATGAGCATTAAAAGGAGTTAATGTTTAGCTCAGATTTATGTACTTTCAGTTCTTTATTTGAATGGCAAAGGTTGAAACATTTTAGATCTATTAAGAAAACTGTAGATATTACTGTGCTGGTTTAGAGGTAAACCGGCAGGAGAAATGGACCCACTACAAGAGATGATTATAAGTCAGAGTTACAATTTAATGAAAGATATTACCATACAAACACTGACACAAAGAGAACAACCTGCTTTCAACTCACCAAAACCCAGCAGTAAACCCAGTGTCCCAGGGCACAAGCCCAAAGGGCTTTGTTAGCCCCGGTGCCAAGATCCACGTGGCTCTCCCAAGTCCAAAGCAGAAAGAAGTGAAGAGTCCGTTGCTGCAGATGACGGCTGCATCTCTCCTTTGCATTAGACCTGGAACCTCTCCCTCTCTTCCCTCCTTCCTGACCCATTGCCAGATATGGTATTTGTATTACACTGCATTGTAAGTACATCTGTGTTACTGGTTTTGACAACCAAAATAGCATTTTCTTTTCCTTTGCCTATTTTATAGATCCCCACAGGTTTGCATTTATTTAAAAAATCCAGTTCTGGTGCATCTGTTTTTTACAAGCTTGTGGCTTGAAGGAAACAGGAGATAGCATACTTGAAACGATGTAGTTTATCTCTTGTGTCATCATTAAATATTGCTAAATGTTAATAATCTAACCTCAGTGCCAAGAAAGCATTTGTGTAAGACTTGGAATAGGAACTCAAGCCTCCAAATAGAAAAGTCTGTTAGTCTCTAAACAATTAATTTGTATGTTGGGAATTCCTGGAGGGGTATATGTAACAGATACTATTGAGTTCTATCACTCTCGGGAAAAATATTATTTCAGCTTCCCAATAAAAACATAGCAATAACATATGCATTTCTTTTGCCAGATGTTGTCTTTTATCCTTTGTACACAGCTAGATTACACCTCCTTTCGACTCAATCCCACTTCTATCTCTAAGGAACTTTCCAGATATCTGTTTGGGGACTTTCAGAAATGAGGTGACATTCCAAACTTGGTTTGTTTTTTTTTAGTTGACTGATTTCATACTCAACAACCCAAGGAATCCTTGCCATACAGTTGACAGCAGTTCAACTAAACTAATTTGCTAAATATTCCTTCTCTCAAGCTCTTGCAGCCCTAGTTTTGGCTGAGTTATTTTTTTCTTTCCAGAAGCCGCTACAATTATGTTTAATTGAATGAGAAATTATTATGTAGTGAGAGCAATGGGTTCCAGATTTAGTCCAAAATGTGAAAATCTCTACCTGCTTCTTGAACTGGTCCTTTCTAAAACCATCTGAGAGGAAAAAATGAAAATAGAAGGACTGATATTCAAATAAAATTAAATATTTCTTCACACAGTAAGTAGTTCAGAAATGGAACTTCCTGCTGCAAGGTGAAGTATGCCAAAGTTGGCATGTAAGTGATTCCAAAGTGTCAGAAAAAAATCCGGCAGAATATCTAGAAAGTAAATTTTCTATCCTCTGATTTTTGTTAATGCTGGAATTAGTCTTTTTATATGCTTATTAATAAAAAATTGAAAAGCACGGAGTTTATTTAACTCTGCTTGTTGAACTGTGTTTTCAAGTATTAATAACAATGTATTTCCGAAAAGAGTCAATAGGAACCATCGTGACCATGTAGCTTCCATTGAAATCCATTTTTAGACCCTAGATCTCTTGTGTTTATCTTCCTCAGGCGTCACAGGTAATAAATACTTATGACTCACTGAAGAGAGTTGGAAGGGGGTTGAATTAAAATGTCAGTAGATTGAAAAAGTTGCTTGAGAAAAGAAACCTGGAAACTAGAAGCAAGAAACTTGTAAAATGTTTGTTAATACTTTTCAGTCTATATCTCTAAAACATCTAGAAGAAGACTGGTAATATCTTTCCCAACTTGCACCTTAGAAGACACTATGTCTTCTAAAACTAGTTTGAGGAAATCTCATTGTATTTCTTAGAGGGGCTGGAAGTCTCACAAGCTCTGTGTGCTGTAGCTGCCTCATCAAAAAAGGGTTTAATACTTTAACCTTAGCATGATGATTCTGAAAACCTTCCCTTGGAGGTAAAGTCATTCTATAGCACCCCTACCCCACTTGACATTTCAGCTCTCTTGGGTGAGATATATACAGAAATACTCCCACTTCAACCCCACAGGGCAGATGAAAATCTGTCATTTCCAAGGAGAAGCTGGCAGGTCTAAGCAATTATCCAGGATAAAAAGTAATTAGCTGTCATAAACACCTAAAAGAACTACCACAATGCATAGCAAACACCTGGCTTGCCTTTGGTAAATGCACAGTAATGTATGCCTGTAATCAGTTCTTTCAAGAAGGATGTTCCAACCCAAACCATTTTATGATTCTGTGATTCATTGTTTCAGAATTCAGAGAAAAGCAGGACTGGATAAAGACTGATGGACATACTAAAGGTTGGAGTTTGGGGGGTGGTTGTTCATTTTTTGTTTTTTCTTTTCTTCCTCCCCCTCAATCCAAAGATAGTAAAACTAACTAATGAGAAACGGGAACACCAGGACAGCATGACATTGCTCAGGTGTATTTTTTAGGTGGCCCAAGTGACAAGCTGTAGTGTCTGTAATTAAAATTCAAATTAATAGTAAAATAGAACAAAGGGCCACCCTGATGAAGCAACAGCCTGGAATGCCTTAGCTGGAATCTAAGCAGGTTAGTTGCCCTAATGACAGAATGTGAATATTTCTAATACTCAATTTTAAAACAGCTCCAAGTCAGAATAGTCAAAAAAGTTTAGGCTGCTTTGATTATTGTGAAGAAGAGATACAAATTAGAGATACAAATTAGTTGAAGGCTGTGAGCTTCCCTATTCAGAAAGAAATTGTTTATGAGGTGACAAGTGTTAGAAGCTATGAAGGAGAATATCTCTTACCAGAAAGGCGTGGACATGTTCAAAGTCTGTACTCCATCAAAGTTAGGGAAAACAACTGCAAGTGCAGTGCAAAAAATGAAAAAGCTGTAAATGCCCATTTTTATTTATAGTTTATGGCTTTACAAGCCTTTTAAGGTAACAGCTATGTTAAATCTGGTGAGGTATTTTTAAACAGCCTATTTTTTTTTCTCCCTCCTAGCCTGTTGGGGCCCGAGCAGCTTTGTCTGAGATATACTTGGTGTAGGCAGTCAGGCAGCAGTAGCCAAGGTCAGTGAACGAGGGAAGTTGCTGATGTGGCAACTAAGTTGGGGAAGTTCCAAGAAAGAAGGATACCTATCTGAATAGGGGTGTAGCTATAGAAGATAAGGTAGCCAATCAGCTTAGCTTGTGATGCATGTGTAGCACGTGTACGGAAATGATTTCCTATATAATGTCACCGAGTTTACAAATAAAGTGGAATGATTCTGCATCATATTGATGTGTCTGGTCATTCTCGGCCTGCATGGAACTAAAAGACCCCGGCACTAGCCCTTTCCAATTTGTCTTTATTTTTATCCCTTGACTTGGTATCTGTGAGTGGAAGTGACTGATGAGCTTATAATTGGTGCTTTCATGTTAGACACAATCAGTAAATTGGTGATTAAGTTACCCATGTTACTTGGTAGCTTCTTTGGTTTTGCAAAGAAAAAAAAATCTTTTTTTCTTGAGAGGAGCATGCAAAAAGAGTGGTAGACTATCATCAGGCATCTAAGATATTATATGAAGTGATTGGTAGTTGACAATGCCTTATGAGTAAGATAAAATACTGTTGCAGAAAGACCTGAATAATGATTAAGAAATAACAAGAAAATAAATTTCTAACATCAGATGCAGTGTAGTACAATGGGAACCAAGAATGCAAGCAGTCTTTTATCATTTATATCTCAAAAAAGAACCTTAATGAAAAGTGGTGAGGATGTCAGAGATAGTTTCCTCAAAAGGAACCTTTAACAGATAATTATGAAAAAAAGAGGCGAACTTTTTCCTCGATTCTTTCAAAAGGCAGATATAAAACTGATCTTATCTCTGTAAATGGCATTGTCAAAACCATAAGGAAATTTTCTCTCTGGTATTTTAATTTGCTTTTAGAGAACAATTCAGAAATGTCAAAAAAGGTTGGAAAGAAAGCATACAATGGCACAGAAGCTGTAAAAGCACTCAAAAAAGAGAGTGGGAGAATGATATGTTCACTATCAAAAGCATTATAATTTCCAAGAACTTGGAAGTTGGAATTTAGACAACTGCATCCTTAAAATAAAGTCTATTTATACATATTGAGTAGTCCTAATTTCTGTTTCTGCCACTGGCTGTTGTTGATGCTCATGAACTGTTCTATCTCCAAAGACTCCTGGTCCACTATTGGCAAAAAGGGTTCAGGTGCTTGCACTTTTTGTTCTGGTTCTGCCTTTTCAAAGAACCAGAGGCACTTATCTATATTTGCCAGCACAAAGTTTGACTTGATGCTGAGTTTGATCTTAAAGCTTTGTTGTTTGGTTTTGTGTGGTAAAGCAGTAGGAAGCAAAACTCTTGTTTCATGCTCATCAGAGAATGATGCAGTGAGATTAGCTGTCTTAGCAACTTCAAGAATTCAAACTACAGCTCTGCTCTTCATCTACTGCTTTACCTCCTTATACACTTTTCTGTGCCTCTTCCTACTGCATGTAATTGTCTATAATGTCTGCCAAGAAAGTATTAATAATTAACTATAAGCATATGCTAAGCACACAACTTGGTTCCTGTTAATACTTGTGATGTATGTTCAGTTCATACTAGTTCACACTGTGTTCTTTAAAAAAATGTTTTGGGACATTTCAAAGTCTGCATATCACCATCAAAGTTACAGATGTTCTAATTAGTCTATTTAAGTACAAACATGTTGTTCATTAGTTGTTTATCTTATAGAATCATAGACTCATTTAGGATGGAAAGATGTTTAAGATCAAGTCCAACTGTTAATCTAGCACTGACTGCCAGGTCCACCACTAAACCATGTCTCTAAACACCACATCTACACTGCTTTTAAATACTTCCAGACATGGGAACTCAAGCACTAATAACCAATCTAAACTCCCCCTAGTTGAGGTGATTTCACTTACTTGTGAGAAGAGACCAACACTGACCTCATTATATCTCCTTTCAGGTAGTTGTAGAGAGTGATGATGTGTCCCCTCAGATTCTTCTTTTCAAAAATAAACTGCAGTTTGCTCAGACACTCCTTGCTTGTGCTGTAGACCTTTCACCAGCTTCTTTAGACACACTACAGCACCTCAATGTCTGTCTTGTAGTGAGGCCCAAAACTTAACACAGCACTCTGGGTCTGGCCTTGCGAGTGCTGAGTACAGGGGGATGATCCCTAGTCCTGCTGGCTACACTATTCCTGATACCAGCAGGCCAAGATGATGTTGGTTTGTCCACCTGGACACACTGCTGGCTCATGTTCAGCTGGCTACTGACCAATAACCAAATTTTATGTTTTTTTTCTCCTGGGCAGCTCTCCACTTACCCCAAACCTGTAGCATTGTATAGGGGTTTTGTGATCTAAGTGCAGGATCAGGCACTGAGTCTTGTTGAATCACATGTGATCAGTCTTGGCTCACTGACCCAGCCTATCCAGATTCCTCTGTATAACCTTCCTACTCTCAAGCAGATCATCACTCCTGAAGAACTTTTGCCTTCGGCAAACTTACTGAATATGCACTTGATCCCTTAGTCCAGGTCATTGATAAAGGCATTAAAGATATCTTAAGCTAAAGATTTGAAGCTCTTCCATCCTAGATCTATGTAAAAACTATTTTAAAACATGTGTTTCTTGCCTCAAACAGTAATTCTGTCCACTACCCTAGAGAACTGTCTGTTCCCTTGCTATTACTGTAGATTTCCCCCCTTTAATAGCAAGAAGCTTTGATTAAGGGGAAGTCCTTATATGGGAAGATTTTTCTTGAATTCTAAGGAGATAAACCAAATACTTATGACAGAATGCGGCATTGTGAGTAGTTTTTACATATTGGGGTATAGAAAGTTGAAATGCTATGGTTTGGTCTCCTACAAGATAACATATCTTTTTAGTATTAAAAATAATTAGGAAGAAGGATAATATCCTGTTCCTATATCCAGGCTTTTCAGCTGAAATTCATAGCTTGAGGGAATGGAAGGGGTAAGAAAGTGCTGCTTTAAATATAGTTAAGTGTCAGAATTTCCCAAGATGCCTTGTAAGTAAGTTTCAATGGAGGCAAAAATAATTACCACAGTAAGACTTCTTGGTTTTAGTGTATCTTCTCCTTGCTGAAGTTTTTGATCTAGAGCATTGTAATATTCAAATTAGTACTTTGAAATGAGATGATACTGAAATAACAGTACATTGGTGGTTTTGTGTTGGAGTGTCTTCTAGACACCTCAAGTCACATCATAGATGAATGAGTTACAAACACACTGTGCTTTTGCTCCTTACATAGTTCACTTTTGTCCTTGGAATTTTATTTGTCTTTTCATTGTTGTTGTTATCTATAATATCTGTCAAAAATTCAGATATCAGTCTAATTATGTACACTTGTGCTCTCACCTTGCTGGCCTTCATGAAGCGGTGAAAAGAATTGATTCCTTCCTTCCTTGTAATGCCTATAAATTTCTTTACACAACAATCTCATTTATTCTCCTGAAGTATGTGCTTTTGTTGATATGACTTAATTCTGTATGCATGACTTAAATAACTTCTCTTACCTAAGTCTTGCTTGTCTTATTTAATATAGGAAAGCAAAGATCATGTTTCATGGTTAGACATATGGTCCATTGTTAGAAATAAATATTAAAAGGACAAAAACATTAATGCAACTCAACAGACTACTGTAAAATTATGTAGTCCACATGATGCAATTAAAAGATAAAGTTAGTGTAAGATAAAGAAATTCTGATTGGAAGTACATTGTTAATCAGGTAACTACTGAACTACTGAAATATTCAAAAGATAGATTAGAATTTTGGATTTATTTTGTTTTTAAAGTTAGTTTGACAAGAATTATTTGTACAATATTTTGACAAGGAAGAGAAAAACTATATCCATGTTTGTGTTTTTCTGTTATTGATCTCACAAAGAGAGAAGGGGTTATACGAATGTTTTCATTCCACAACTACGCTTGCGTCCAGTTCACTCAACAGAAGAAGCTCTTCCTGATAACTAGGACAAGCACAGTTATTTTTTTCATTTGAAGCTGTGACAATTATGATTTCTAATAATGATTTGTATCAACAAATAAAATCTGCATTTGAGATGTTTTAGAGATTTTGTCAACTAAAAATGTTATTTTGTTGGTTTTTTTTCTGCAGGAAATATATATGAGAAATGGTGTTTAAATGGAACATAATGGTAAATAGTTACAGAGACCAAGATGGAGATTAGTACTAGGAAATATCAGATAGAGAGTATGAACTGATTTAGAGTGTATTATACTAAGAATGACATAAAAATCAGGGTAAGAATGCAGTGACAGCAAAAGCATGCTCTAGTTCACCTAGCCAAAGAATTTCTGCTGAAGAAAACTGTCAGTGAAAGAAGAACCAAAATGTAAGTTCATGTTTCACTGATATTACAAGATTTTTTTGGCAGTGACATAGAAATTCATGCTTCCGAATTTCAGAACATCATATGGAAACGCAGATCAGATCACAGAAATGTGGTTGGATATTAGATGTAGTAAAAAATCAGATAGGTAACACTTTATACTGTATGTATGATTTTAAACAATTTAAAAGAATTTAAAACTGAAAGTAGATATTAAAGATTGCAGAAAGTATTTAATGGACAGAATACTCATGCATGTAGCTGTGTTTATCATCCTACCTATCAAAAATGTGATGATTAAGAGAAAAAATTATGGGTAATTGAAATCTTTTCATATTTAACTTCTCCAAATCAGGTTACAAGTCTAAAACTGGAAAAAAACCTAACTTTTTATTACAGAGAAGTGAGGCATGACTAATGCAACAAACTGGCAAGTTGTTCATAAATGGGGAAATTAGGCTAGGAAGCAAATTCATATGATTTTGGAAGCTATCTGTTTCTATTAAACGTGGTAGAAATTAGTTGACAAGGTAATTGGATGGCTACAGAAAAAAAAAACAACGAAAATAAAACCAACCCTCAAACTTTTTAATTTTTTCTCCAAATTTGCACGACATAGTTGCAATGTCCAAGTAAAACAAACATCTAGATCATTTATAAAAAAAACCAACCCAAACCCATTGAGCAATTAACATGCAGAATTATGCAGTTATGGAATCTCAGACCTTAAGCTTTACATATATTCCTAAGTGTTCTATTTGTTTTCCTGTAAGTACTTTTGTATAAGTATCATACTTGGATTAAGTTTTCATGTTACAGAAGCTAAGTGACAGAAAATGCAAACAAAACCCCTAAACAAACATGTATTTGAAAGGCACTTCCAAGATAACAGAAAAGTATTACTCAGCATGGATCATTCAGGAACAGTTTTTGTCAGAGTATCTCATTTTTGATGTGATGACTGGTCTGTATGTAGAAGTAAAGGATATCCAGTCTTGTCTTGAGCACAACTTTTCAGGTAAGTTCATAAGTAATTTAAGGAAATGATGTCCTGCAAAAAACTACATATTGTACTGTTTTGACTAACTACAGAAAGTGAAAAGCTCCCTGAAAAATTATAATGAAAGATTTACTGGAGTTTCTAGAAAGAAAATGAAAGATTTCTGGGCTGGTTCTGTCTTGTAATGATAGGTGATTTCATAGATAACCAGACCAATACAATAGAGAGTACAGGCGTAATTTCAGATGACGCCAAACATTAGAAAAGTTTACAAGGTTAGAAATCACAATCATGAAAAAATAAGAAATATGGGATAAAATCACACACAAACAGAAGTCTGTCCATGTGCGTCCAATTTCCCCCTCACCCCCTTATTTAGGATAGTTACAAAATATGTAAAGAAAGAAAACTTTACGAGGTTTTACAAGCAATCATAATCTGAACACGGATAAAAACAACCATAATGCTAAAAAACAGTAGGCCTCTTTTTTTTTTTTTTATGGATAAAAGCATAGGCTGCAATATGTATAACATTATCCTTCTTATGTACTCAGCATGAAGTACATGGAGTAGTACACTGTTTAGTGACAAATTTCAGCAAGATGGGGACTGATATGGAGAGAAACTCTAGAATGAAAAGGGAAGGCTGAATTAAACCGGGTTTTTGTAGCAAAGTTTTGCCAGGGAAAATGGAGTATTTAGTCCTCTTTCTTTTCACAGAATCACAGAATATTAGGAATTGGAAGAGACCTCGAAAGATCATCCAGTCCAACCCCCCTGCCCAAGCAAGATCATCTAGAGTAGATCACTTAGGAACATGTACAGATAGGTCTTGAATGTCTCCAGAGAAGGAGACTCCACACCCTCTCTGGGCAGCCTGTTCCAGTAATCCATCACCCTCACAATGAAAAAGTTTCTCCTTAAATTAAAATAGAACATTCTATGTTCCAGTTTGGAACCATTGCCCCTTGTTCTATCACTAGCCATGACCGAGAAGAGCCTAGATCCATCTCCTGACACTCACCCTTAAAATATTTATAAACATTAACGAGGTCACACTTCAGTCGCCTCTTCTCCAAACTGAAGAGATCCAGCTCCCTCAACCTCTCCTCATAAGGAAGATGTTCCACTCCCTTAATCATCTTAGTTGCCCTGCACTGGACTGAGGGGCCTAGAACTGGACACGATACTCTAGGTAAGGTCTCACCATGGGCAGAGTTGAGGGGGAGGAGGACCTCTCTTGACCTACTAGCCACCCGCGCTTCTAATACATGCCAAGATGCCGTTGGCCTTCTTGGCCACAAGGGCACATTGCTGGCTCATGGTCATCCTGCTGTCCACCAAGACCCCCAGCTCCCTCTCACTGAGACTGCTCTCTAACAGGCCAGACCTCAACCTATACAGGTACCTGGGGTTGTTCCTCCCCAGATGCAATACCTACACTTGTCCTTGTTATATCTCATTCAGTGTCTCCCTGCCCAGCTCTCCAGCTTGTCTAAGTTTTGTTCAATGGCAGCACAACCTTCTGGTGTGTCAGCCACCCCTCCCATCTTTGTATCATCAGCAGACTTGCTGATTGTGCACTCCATTCCCTCATCCAGGTCATCAGCGAATGCACTGAACAATACTGGTGCCAGTACCAACCCCTGAGAGGCTTCTTTTTTTTTTGTTTTCTTTGGTTTTTTTGTTTGTTTGTTTGTTTTCATTTTCTGTGATGTATAGAACAAGAAAAAATGGGCTTAAATTGGAACCAGACACTAGAGAAATTTTTCTATCACTAAGGATAGTGAGACATGTAATAGATTGCTTGGGGAGTCTGTGGACTTCTCTGTCATTAAAGGCCTTTAGAACAGATGGTGAATATCTGACAGAAGTGATGTGGCAATGCTCAATTCTCTTTTGGGATGGAAGGACAGATTAAATGACCCTTTAAGGTTCTCTCAGCTTCTTCTGTCCTCTTTCTTTTTTTTCTTTTTTTCTCCAGGTCTAAGATATTTACAGTATAATAAAATATTAATTGATTACTGAAACTATGTTCTATATGGAGAGAAGCAAGGTACCATTCCAGTGTCTCTTGCTAGCATCCTATAGCCATAGTCTCCTCCTCCTGAAGACAAGGAAGGAGGCATTTATTTTCCCAGAAGGTACTGTTTAGAATAAGAGATGGATGTGTGCCCATGTCAGGTTGACTAATGCTTTTCTGTCAAACAACTTTCAGCACATAAACCCTAGGGAAAGGAAGAATGCAAACTTGATTTTGAAAACCATGCGATAAGTAAGCTTTTCAAAGTCTATGGTGTTTCAGAAAATGTATCAATATTATTATACTTCATCATGAAGCATTTATATGCACTGGAGTTACTTTAGCTGGAGCCCGCCAGCATGAGAAACATTTGTCTGCCTTTTTTTCCCCAGCTGCTTTCTGTCCTATTCTTGCTAAGTCAAACAATGTAGGGCAGAACAAGTGAGTATCCAAATGCAAAAGCAATAGTCAGTTAAATAGGAATTTAACAAACATATTCAGACTGGAAAATAGATTTTTAAGTAAGGGTAAGGTTTGAAGACAGAATAGTATATTTTGGATTAATTCATACACTCACCAAACATTTTAAACACCTTCCTCTATGTCTGATAAACTGTATTGAGATTTTTCATTTGAATATATTCCTTTCCTGGTTTTAACTCAAAATCTGCACATGAAATATTGGGTTGATATGTCGCTTTTCAAGGGAATGGTGTGAAACATGAGCTTTGTCAAATCTTATTTTTTTATTATCTTTGGGTAGAGAAATTTCAAATTGCGATATGTTAATGTTCCAGTACTTTACTGTTCCTTCACTATTCATATTCAGTAGCCAGGGAGAGAACAAGGAGGTGGTGGAGAAAAAAGCAAAAGGAATTTTCTAGGTAAAATTGATTGTAGCTTCCAGTTAGCAAACACAGTACCAGAAACGCACATGGTCTCTGAGACTTCCTAATCATAAGATTGCTTAGTACAATTACTATCTCCATTTTCCTTTTGAAGTTTTTCTTTTTATAAATAATTAACGTGTCACTCAAGACTATTCAAATTAGATAGCAGCTTTTTAATTTTTTCCTCAAAATAGCTTTTGGGTTTGGGTTTTGGGTTTGTGTTTTTGTTGGTTTTTTTTGTTATATTGCAATGAAGTATTTTAGTAATTGCTTAGAATAATAAGAACTAAATTTTAAGGTTTTATCACCTTTGTTTTAACATTTCAGCTACCAGCAAATGAAATTGCAAACCCATCACAAACAGTTATAATTTTGAGTTCCAGGAAAGAAATGTGGCTTCTTTAGAAAGCAGTTATAAGTTTCGTAAGGGTCCAACAAAGCAAATCCCAGCTGGGCTCCCAAGGCCAAACTCCCAAACCCTGTTACTGACAAAACTGTCCGGGCCAATCAGTGCCAGTCACAGGCCTCTGGGAATCACATTTGAAAGAGAGAAAAACACAAACAGACGCATTTTGCCACCCGAGAAGGGAGTGAGAAGATGTAAGAAACTTTGCAGANGAGACAGAGACATTTTATGAGTTTGTAGCAGTGACCCACACTGGGGCAGTTGGTGAACAGCTGAGCTTCTGTAGGAGAGAACTCAGGTGGAGAGGGTCATGGAGGACTTTCTCCCATGGGTGGGACCCCACACTGGCACAGGGAAAGTGTGTGAGAAATGCCCCCCCACCAAGAAGGAGAACAACTCATGAGGAACTGACTGAAGCCTCCATTCCCTATTTCCCTCCTTTCCCACTGTGCCATCCTGGGGAAGAGAAAATCATGAGTAATGTCAAGTCTGCAAAGAAGGGAGGAGTGGGGGGTGATGTTTTAAGAGCTGTTTGTACTTCTTATTATCCGACTAGTTTCTGTGTGTGTGTAGTGTAGTGTCATACATTAGAGAGTTTTCTTGCCTTTTTTCTGTGTTGAGTCTGTTTTTCCCATGATGCTAATTGCAGAATGATCTCTCCCTGTCCTTATCTCAACTCCAAAGCCTCTCAACATGTATTTTCTCCCCTGTCCAGCTAAGAGGGGAGTAATAGACTGACTTTGGTGGGAGTCTGGCCTCCAGCCAGGGTCAATCCACCACACTGTTTAAGTGTTTATGTCCTTGTCTACCTTAAGCCCATTTGTCTTTGCATTGTAGCTATACTATAGCTACACACCAATTATCAGTCCAAATACTCTTAAAATACACAAAGGACTTTCTGTTGACAAGGTTCCAATTAGAACAGTGAATTCTTAGCAATCAAGCTTTCTTGAGTTCATGTGAACGCACTGTTCTGACAGGCCTATGTGAAATGCAGCCTGAGAAATCCCAGACTGCTGTGTTTGCCAGTTTTCATCTTCTGTTATAGTTACAAATACAGCATGGAGACAAATCTGCCTAATTCTTCATTGCAATGTACTTTACACATGAAATTAGATTAGGTTAGCCATACTAGTCACCAAATAATTTTCCAAATCATTAAATATTATATCCAGGCCATGGTGAACTAATATTGTTATGTTTGTGTACAAAATTAATTAATTTCTTTACCCAAATGTTGTTCTGGTCCTGACCATTTCTTATATGCAATAAAGTGTGCAAAATACACAAATATTGTAAATGCTATAAATAATGTATTTGATGTGACTTTTTACAGTTTTAATTTCCTAGTCCATTTTTCTTTTTTAGCCTCAAATCTAAATTGTATTACACAACACTAGCAGTGCAGACTGAGAAATTACTTCTGTCTTGTCTGCATCTTATTAATTACTGACACAAAATACATCAAATATCAGTTTCTTGGAGCCTTATTTTTTCTTGAAGAGATGGTATCTTGCAACTGAATTATATTTGTAAAGTTTAGCATTGGGGAATTTTGAGTAATTTTCGAGCTTTGAGCTACTGCAACTGGAAATTTAAAGTAAGTGTATCAATAAAGAAATGGCTAGCTTCAATATAAAACTTACTCTAGACTAAATAATATCCAAAGCAAGAATAAGATGGTTGTTTTACATCACACACAGTGCAATGCCATCTGATTTTCTTGAGCATAGGTGACTCTTTCCAGGGGCAAGTATCACAAAGTAAAGGATTTTGCAGGAGTTTACAGGATTTTGTTTGAAAGTGTATAGAGCTGCTAAGTTGATGGTAGAACAAATGAAGTTACTCATAATTTTTTTAAAAATAGTATCAGAAATTGTTCAGTACAAGCAGGATTTGTGATTATTTAAGAAAATTATTTTCAGTACAAAATGTTTATATTCTTTGAAGGTAATTTTCCTAATTATGGATGTAGGATTCTGGCCTTGTCATGGATTTACCCCAGCCAGTAACTAAGCCCCACACAGCTGCTTCCTCACAGTCCCCATAGTGGGATGCAGGGAGAATTGGTAGAGGAAAAGTGAGAAAAACTGTGGGTTGAGAAGAGGCAGTTTAACAGATAAAGGAAAAGCCACACATAAAAGCAAAGCAAAACAAGTAATGAATTCACCACTTCCCACTGGAAGGCTCCAGGGAAGAATCCTCTGTCCCCAGGAAAGCTGGGCTCCATTGCCAGCATAACTGACTTAGTGATGGTGTTTGTCTTACTATGAACCTACACACACACACCTCCCACCCTCTCTCCTTCTTTCCCCAGCTTTTTATGCTTAGCATGATGACATATGGTACAGAATATCCCTTTGGGTAGTTGGACTGTCTCAATCATGTCCCTTCCCAACTCCTTGTGCACCTCCTGGCTGGTGGGGTGGGGTGAGAAGCAGCCAGGGCCTTGGCTCTGTGTAAACACAGCTCAGCAGGAATGAAAACATTCCATGCCTGTATTGTCAATGCTCAGCACAAATCCAAAGCATACTCCTGTAATACCCACTATGAAGAAAATTAACTCTATCCCAGACAAAACCAGTACAAGCCTATAAGAGTAACGTGTTTGGAAACTATTAGGAGTATAGAAACACTTCTAGTGTGTACAATGCAAATTAAATAGTATGCATTCTGTTACATAAGTGTTCTTCCAATGCTTTAAAACAGAAACTTGTTGTTTTCATGAGTTAAAGTTCAACATAAATGTGACCAATGATAGCGTCTATCTTTCCTGTTGGTTTCTCAAAATATTAAATTTCAACATTGTGCTGTCTTCTGAGTTTAAAATGGAATATTTGAAGAGATAGAAACTATGAAGATTACCCACGTTACTCTGACTTATAGCTCCGCCACACTTTGAAACAGCTGAATTCCCAATGTGCCAGTTGTCACTCCAGTCAGCAGCAGAGGCATTTATTTCTGTACTCAGGCTGTAGCACATTTTAATGATTCTGAAATACAAGACGACATGCAAAACTGATTTTGCATTCTATGCCCTTAAGCAAGCCTATTATCCATGTTGTGAAAACAGCAAGTTAGCATTTTTGTTGTAATTATTTGAGCTGATTATGTATTATGTTTCAACTCAGAGGCATTTTCTTCCAAAGCGGTTTATGCAATTACTAGCTGAGAAAAGGCAAAGCAGCACTCCAGAGGCATCTGCCTTAAGATAGCCTCATGCAAGTTTCCCCTTGACAGAGCTGACATGCCTCATTCTTGAAAAAAACCCACACAATCTGACTATTGTATGGCTCAGATAAGAGTGATACAGGACTGTCTGTGAAATAACACATTCTCTTCTTTTAACACTAACCTGATGATTATAATAATTCCTTAACTGTGTATGCTTATTCCGAGCAGGACTATGACACTAATGTTATCCAGAGATTTAAAAGGTACTGTTTTCATTAACCAGTATGTTCCCAACACTGGTTCAGTAATCCACATTTTTATATTTATATTTTGACAAAAGAAAAAAAATCTATAATACCATTTTCATAAAGGTTTTGTTTTTTTTTTTAACTACTAGGAAGAAGTGAAGCCTACTGCAAAGCTTGTATTTCCTTTTCCAAGTAGGTCAGTTGTAAGTCTTTTATCCTACCTTTTCCGCATACTGATCCAAGTGTAGAAAAGTGCTGAGACACCAAGAGTGGAGCTGATGTACTGGAAAACGCACTAGCTGTACTGCTGAGCAAATAGGGCTGCAATCCTACTGTCTGAGGTCACTGTGGCAAGTGCTCCTTCCTGGGATCTGGAGCACAGGGCTAGGGACATCTGGTTTTCTTAATCCTCCAAGGATGAGGAGGTCTTCCTCACTCTGCAGAAGGGAATAAAAGCCCAAAGCCACCATTACTGTCATTCAAGGACACGAGTTATTTGCCCATATGGGTCCCTACAAGTAGCAAGCTCAGCTGTGAAGCTGGGAGAGCTGGTCTATGGCCTCAGCTTTGACCCAAATGTAGACTGTCAATCAGTTATAGAATGAACATGAAAATTAGCAAGAAAAGGTTAGGAGCTGGTCTTTAAATAGCCCAAGCCCCTGGACTGGCAATCAAAGAGGGCATTCCAGTGATTTGCCAAATAAGTGAAGCCTTACTGGATGACAAGCGGATGTCAATGTACAATGCATCCAATGATGAAACACGCACACAAAAGATAACTTCATATTGGTCAAAGAGTTGACCTGATCAGGTGTATATATTGGAGGTGGTTAGTGAGGTGTTAAAAATGGTATGTATCATGAATGTTTGCAAAACTAGCAGCCCACATGTAGGAGTTAGTTGAATAGATTAAAAGGTAGTGGAAAGCAGACTCAGATGCAGTGAAAGAATCGTTGACCTTTATAAGGAAAATTACAGAATATGCATAAGTAATTGCTTCTTAGTTAGCTGTGATCTATGTATGTAGAACAGCTGACTGAAAACAATTGCAAAGGTAATTTTTTGTATTCTGATACTTTTTTTTTCATTTGATATTCTCTCTTGGTAGACTTTTTGGATCAAATTGTGTTAGCAAGCTCCACCTCTTATTAGGTAGTCCAGAGGCAAAAAGGCATTGGAATCCATTTCACAGTGGAAATGGTGTTTAGTTCTAAAGTGTAATCAGAGATGTAACACATTTTGGTGTGTCAATGAGTGATGATTGTTCTGAAACTTAAGACAAGCAATAAACTTTTTCTTTTTTTTTTTTAATCCAAATAAGTAATAAAAGAAAAAAAAGGTAGACAGAATTGGTTTTACTTACACTAAAAATTAATAGTATAAGTGACTATTGTTCAAGAGAACAAAAGAGGGAAAAGAGAACTTAAAAAGAGAATCATGTGTTCAATGTCCACCAATGTTTTCAATAAATTAAACTTTTGTTTGTAGGGTAATTAAATGCATTTGGGTTTGATGGATCAGATTAAAAAAGAAAATCACTTCTTGATTCTCTAAATATTAGAAATACCAAGTACATATTTGAAAATTTCTCTTACATAACAATGTATATACATTAAAATAATTTTCATCATAGAGTTGCATTTCCTAAATCGATATATGCTGGATAATAATGGAACTAGACAAGATGTTTAAAGATAACTTTTGACTCAGTGTCACTATTTGGACCCTTAGTCAATTTTCTTTAAGATGACTTACCTTCAAAGTGTATTTTCTGGAAATGGACTTGTTTCACATATTTCTACTTAATTTTGGCATCCATGACTTGAAGTACCTAAAAATTGCACTTTGCTTCTGAACTCTCATACATGGATGTAGGTGAAAGTTACCACATTATGGGATGAGGAAAGAGATGATTTTTTTTTTTAAAGCAAACAGGATTCATTCAGATCTAACACTGGAAAAGATCCAGTGATGCGGATGGGTGAATTTTAAAATAGATTTTAAGAAAATATATATAATTTTTCTTTTAATAAAGAGTGATGAAACAGTAAGAAAGCATAGGTAATATAGTGTGCTATAATTAATTTCATCTAACCTCTTATTTTTAGCCCACAAATATCAATGAATTACAAAGTACCTGGTATGGAAGAGGTGGTTTTTGCTGTGAAGGTCTGAAGAGCAATAGGATTCCAAGGCTGTACTAAAGCCTATGAAAACATATCTGAGAGAATAAATTGTATGATGGCTATATGTTCATTGTAGCAGACCCAACCTGAAAATGAGAGCTGGGCAAGTGAATAAGAATGGGAAGTTTGTGAATGGGGATACTAGAATGTGTGGTTTAGTCTACATTAATTAAAAGGTGACATCATATTTCCTCTAAATACAATTAGAAACACCAGAATATATTGTTCATGTTCTCAGGACATATCTTTATGTAAAGATGTATCTTTATGTCAAAATCAGTCTTGAAGCTTTAGAATCTCATTAATAACTTTGCTACTAAATGAAAAAATGTACCAAAAAACCCCTTCCTTCAAAACTGTGAAATGTTGAGAGCGGGGGGAAGCAACTGATAAGAATCACAGACTGTTAGGAGTTGGAAGGGACCTTGAGAAATCATCTAGTCCAATGCCCTTGCCTGAGCAAGATCACTGAGATTAAATCACACAAGATCGTGTCACAGGAACGTGTCACAGAAACTGAAACATTCTGTCCCACTGCCTGTTTCTATGATGATTAACATTTCTTTAAAATTTTCTAACCACAATTTTAATAACATAAGAAAGCTAAAATAATGATATCACTATGTTCAACTAAAAATTGGACATTAGTTCAACATCAAAATTATTTGTGGGCTAACGTAGTAAGAGACTATCGTAAGACCAATGACCTTTAACAGCATCCTGTATAGTGGGAGAAAGTTTTCAAATTTTTACTCAGAGCAATAATCCTTTCTGTATCTCTGTCTTGGACAATGGAGTCAGGAGGCAACTTGATGTTATGCATTGTTTTCAATTCAGTCACCACAGAAGTTCCCAAATTACTAGCTATTTTCCTAATTCTTTATGAAACCATATTGTGATCACAGTGGATCCGATGATGATTTGAAGCAAGTATTTCATCTCTTAAGTAATCACGATTAGCTCTTTTTTCATCCTTTATTGTCAAAAATATTCAGATCAAAAAATCACCCTTTGCATTTAAAGTATTCTGTGACTGTCACTTTTGAGAGGGAAAGTGCATAATTATCCAGAGTTGCTTGACTTTCTTATCTTTCAGTTGAAGATTTTCCTGTAGTACTTATACTGCCTATTTCCATCATTTCCATAGATGCAATGCCTTTATTCTTTTCAGAACTAAAGCAACTTGGCAAAAAATCTTTTCAAAAACCTCCTCACACTAAAGTAAAAAGCACCAGCATTAATTTTCAGTAGAAAGAAAAAAAATCGTACCAGTAAGGATAGAGTTTTTCATGCTATAAGGTTTAATTATAAATGAATAAAAGTTTAACAGAAGCCTAATTAGTGCTATCTTCATTAGATTGTAGTCAATCTGTGCAATGCTAAATCCTGTAGTAACTTTCTCAGAAATTTAAGGACCATCTGCACTGGAGTGAGGATTGAGAGTGCATACATTGCATACATTGGGGGTTTTTGTTTTAACACACATCAGTGAGATTAATTGCTTACTAAATACCTAGTTTGGAACACAACAAAAAAATTAATTCTGTTTGGCTTCTGCTTATACTTCATGTATTAGGTAGTCTTCATTTAGTTCCTACTGAACAGGTTACTCTCCTATAAGAAAGGACCTAAATAAAAATCACTGGAGTAAAATATTCATAACCTGTGTCTAGCAGCATATGATTTACCAGCTGTTGAATAATTTTCTCTAGAAAAAAATCATTGTTTTTAAAGCTTATATAAATATATAATTAATTAAGTAATATTTGACTAATAGGGAAACTATTCAAACCAAACCCAAAAAAGTCTCGTAATATCCAGATATCTATGTAATGTTTCATTTGTTTTTTTTTGTTTTTTTTAAGTTAAATAAGGTATACTTGCTGTTGCATGGAGCAATAATGATATTCCTTGCTTAGGAAGTCAACAGAGCAAAGGAACATGCCTCTTAGTACATAAAAATGAGTGGAAATTTGAACAGAGAGATCAGTATTGTGCAGAGCCATACCTGAATAGAAGTGAAAATACAAATAAAAAAATAGAGAAAATAGACAGCCCACATATACAAAGGGAAGAACGAGGTAGGGCAAGATGTTTGCTCAATTATGTTTGCTGTAGCTTCCATGTCACTTTATTTTGTGTGTGATGGCTCTTGCATTACGCGGTATACTCAGAAGGTTGACTAATTTGCATGTGTAAAAAAAAAATTGAAAGAACAAGCCTGTGTTTACTGCAAGCCTTCATTCTTAAAAGTTTTATTCTTCCAAGGGAAAAAAAAAAAAAAAAGCTGATACTTCACTTGTTTCATTACTTTTGGTAGAGTGAAGATTTTAATTAAGTACGGTATTGCAACAATCAAAGCAAACCCTAAACCAACATAGACAGATAGAAGCTAATAAGGTTTTATGTCACTTAATACAGAAGACAGTGCAACATCTCACTGCTTTGCCAAGCAGCAAAAAATGTAGCTTGCTTTTATTTGAAAGTACTCTACTAATTGGCAGAAAAAGAAATTGATCTCATATAACAGACTTTGTTGATTGCTGTGCACCACAGTAATTGCACATGGACTGGTTTAAAATTCAGATTAGTTTTTTGCAGGTTTGTTTGTATTAAAGAGACTACAGTATGGTTTTTAAAACATTAATATATTTGGATCATCTCATGAAAGAGGGATTCCTGAGTTCAGGGTTTGATTTCTTTTATTATATCCCCATTTTCATCTTAGTTTCAATAGCGTGTGTAGTTAATAGTATGATGTAAACAGATAGCAAGAACAAATAATGAGTGTGGAATAATTATTTCCTTTCATTCCTCTATTTTTAGATCTAAAGAGGTGACATAACCTGTCTTTTTGTCAGATAACGTTAACTCACCCTCCCATCCAGGAAGATAGTATCAGAGATTAAAAACCATTATATAAGTTTCTAATTTTGAAGACATGGGCATTTCTGAAGAAAAAACTATAAACCAACTTGGAAGATATGTGTATGCTTTTGGTCTGTGTTAGAAAATAGTGAGTATAAGAACTACGTAAAGGTTTTCATAATCATTTAATTATTCGTTTGCATGCTACCTACTTTTTTTTATTCAATCTTCTTGTAGTAAAGATTCATTGTTGCAACTATGTTACCCTCTGGATAACACATCGTTACTACAGTCAAGAAGAGTGTGTTAATTTCCTGACGGGGGCGGGGTGTGGGAATATGCCAAATTTTTTTCTTAGAAACTGTCGATCTCATTTAGGACATTAGTTGTAGGATTACTGAAGGTACTTCACTTTTTTAACATTAGAAAAATCTTTGGAGCAGAACTTTCTCCTAGTGGAGATATGAGATCAAGGTATTCATTGACCCATATTCAGAAGTAGAAAATACTTAGAGCGACTTGTTGGAAGGGTTTGAATACATAAAAGTGAACAAGTACAACAGTAAACATACACCCAAAACGTGTTCTGTTTGAAGGGAAGAATGGTGAACTGCCTTGATGCAGCTGCATAAGAGTTTGTATACTGCCAGTTCACAAAACCATCTGTTAAAATGCCTGAATCAGCTCAATTTACCTACTTCAAATTAAGAATTAAGGCCTTTAAGATTTAAATCCTTTTTTATAAATGAAATAAGAACAAAATTCTCTTGTAAAAATTCAAGACAGAAGAGAAACCTGACACAATTTTATAGCAAATAAAACAAAACATTCACAAGTTTGGAGTACCACAGAAGTATGAATCTAATTCTACTATTTCAGACAAATCTAGAGTCAAACTCAGTGCAGACAGTCTCCAGGTTATGATAGTATTTTATCAGTTTACAAAATGCAACGGGGGAAATTGTCACAGATGATAACAGTTGTAATGCAGAACCAGTCACAATTTGGGATTCTCTGTGTGTGTTTATGGTCTTATGTGTTTTTCATTGAATTCCCAGAGAAGTAACAGAAATAGAATCCCCGACATGTCACTACTATAATTTGAAATATTTTAATAAACACTGTCTACCTGCCTCTGCACTTGTATTCTATATGGATGTATTTATACCTATACCGAATCACAAAACTCATATGACACAAAGAAAAAAAAACCCAAACAAGAAAACCCAACAAACCACTCCCCTCCCCAGAAGTTCTATTCCCACCAAAAAGACAAAGCTATTGTAATATTGTATGACTGTGATAAAGTGAAGAAAGCAAATAATGCCAAACACAGCTGCTTAGATGTAATTTATATAAAATTTCACACTACATGGGATATTTACTTATGTTAACAGCTTTATTTATTTGATTTTTTTTTTTTACATCTTTTAGCTTAATTATGTCTGGAAGAAAATGCAGAAGTTCTATAAAATAATTTCATATTACTCAAATGAAAGACTGAATCACCTGTCTTTTAAACTAATCACTAGCTTATTTGTTTTTAATTTAGAGGCATTTAATCTTACACCAATAAGCAGTCCTATTCTTAAAGATAACTTTTCCTTCAGGACTAAGAGGCTGAAGATTAAAGTTACAGCCAGATTATCTCACTATAAATTTGAGATCTTTATTGGACTTGCTTTAGCCCACTGACTTTTTTTTTTCAGTAAATCCTGTGGAACTGATGCTACAAAATAATTGACTCTGTTACATTTTTGAGCATTAATACGTACTATTCGTGACATACAGTCGCAAGGTCCTTATATCAATCAGGTTGTTGTAGGAGAAGAGTTTGAGAACAATTTGATATGTATTGGATGGATTAGCAGTCAATACTCTATTTACCACACTTAAAGTTAGCATATGTCATAGTTCAGCAAG
>VXBZ01006015.1:0-25342 GCA_013399135.1 Heliornis fulica
CAAGGCCCCCCCTCCCCCCGCTTGCGCGGCCGGGCCGGGGGGGGCTCGCAGGGCGCCCCGAGTGTTGCGCTGAGTGACCGGCCGGGAAAGGCTGGAAACCGCAAATCTCCCGTGGAATAAAAAACCCTAAACCCAACTTGTTAACGCCTGGCGAAACTGGAGTGGGCGGGGGTTCACGCGTGGGGCCGGCGNTGGGGGTGGGGGTTGGGGGGGCTGCCCGGGGAGATGTGGTTTTCCAGCTCGTCGGCAGGGGGTATGCTTGTACCGAATAATCCGGCCCTTGTGTCCAGGATGCCAGACCCGTCCGCATCCCCGTCCCCGTCCCGGTCCTGTCCCCATCCTGGTCCTGTCCCCATCCCGGTCCCCGTCCCCATTCTGGTGCCCGTCCGCATCCCGGTCCCGTTACCATCCCAATCTCCTTCGCTATCCCGGTCCTGTCCCCGTCCCCATCCTGTCCCCGTCGCCATCCTGTCCCTGTCCCCATCCCGGTCCTGTCCCCGTCCTGGACCCACCTCCATCCCCTTCCCTGCCGGTTCCTCGGGGCTGCGAGCAGGCAGGAGCCCTGCGAGCTGCCAGACCCGGGGGTGGGGAGGGAGGGAGGGGGGGCAGCAGTGGACCTGCCCTCACTGAGAACCGGCACCCTGGGAGTGACAGATGAGTGGAGACCCCACGCCACCCGTGGGAAAGGGCCTCTGACCTGGCCAGAGCTGCTGTGAGAGGCATCTGGTGGGAGGGGGATGTTTTGGGGCTCAGTGGCCTGGCCAGAGGATGGCAGGACAGTCCTGCCCAGTGCAGAGGCAGAGAATGGTCCTGGGCTGCGCTCGTACTGGTGTCTCACACCTTTTCATACATGTTTGGCCAAGGGCTAATTCATCTTCACAGTCTGTGGGATTGTGTTTGACGCAGCTGCAGAGAGGGAAACTGAGGCACAGGGAAAATATTACACAGAGAGAGCTCAGGACAGCCCCAGGCCCTTGTTGCCGTCCTTGTCCCCAGCCTGGAGCCCCCTTGGAGTGGAGCTGTGCTCCTTGCAGACCTCCCAGGCTGCATGCCCTGCTTTAAGCAGCTTCTCGCTGCCAATCCTCTGGGGCCAGCACACATCCAGTGCTGGCCACCAGCCTTGGCTCTCCAGGGATGCACCAAAGAGTTTTGGGGTATTCAGCCTGTTGGCTGTTTTCACCCCTCCTGTCCCCTGCACCTCGAGCTGTGGCTATGCAGAAAAGGAAGAGCAGGGGTAATAAATACAAACGGGTCTGTTCTGGTGTCCAGAACCTTGCAAAATCCCACCCTGACATGAAAAGTTTCTGGCTTTACTGTGCTTCATCCTGGGTGCTTTACAGTGTCACAGGGTCGGGTTTGGAGCGTTCATGACCCGTTTTCTTTTAATAATTTCTGGGGCTTGCGTGTGAAGCATCACCCCTTGGCACGGGGCACGTTCTGGGGAAGCACCAAGCGGTGTCCACGTACAGCTAGGAAGCACAGCGCACCCATGTGTGAGTGTGTACGTACACAGAGCCCTGCTCAGGTGGGATGGATGGATGGATGGATGGATGGATGGATGGATGGATGGATGGATGGATGCTCTGGGGATGGCTGCAGGAAGAGGAGGGCTCCCTGGGACAGCAAGGAATCCAGTCACAGGCAGGAGAGCAGGTGCCACCAGGAATGCTGATCCCAAACCCTTTGTTTGCTTTGAGTTTCTGCAACGGCAGCACTTGTGAGGGGCTTTGTTCATGGGGTAGGGGGCAAATGTTTCACTGGGACCCCTGAGGCATCCTTTTTTTTCTGCTGCTGAGTTCTGCTCACCTCCCCAAGCAGCAACATGCTGGGATGGAGGGTCACGAGCCGTTCAGTTATGACTCTGCTCGTTGTTAATTGGGCAGCCAAATTAATTCAGTGACTCCTCTCTTGATACCGTGCTGTGTGGCTGTCGTCTCGTCATCATGAAGAATTCCCCTGGCAATGCCAGTGGAGATGGTGTTGGATACTGTGGCCTCTTCTCCTCTCAGTGCATCTTCTTGGATGGATGGGTAGCTCTGCCTGAGCTGCTGGTATCCTCTGAGGCACAGAAGCCAGGCTGGCACCAGCCAACCTGTGTTGAACCTGCTCACCTACCAAACCCACCCAAATTTTAAGTCAAAGCAGTGACTTGGGAACTGCTGCTTCTCCCCTCCAGCCTGGTGTACGGGTGTCCAAAGCAGGGCTCATCCCCATGCTGCAAGGATGCACCAAGGGCAAGCCAGCTCCTGCAGCTGCTGACTGGGGCAGACTTATCCATGGCGAGTCCACCTTGAAGATCAGGGGGGGATACAGAAAAAAAATCTAAGTCCACCTCATACACAGGCTGTATCCAGGCTGTTTCTTTTTTTTTTTTNCCTGACTCTGGATTTGTGCTGCTGCTTCGCAGGTGGGTAAAACCATAGAGGGATTTTGATCAGACTGGCTTCTCGGGGACAGGAATTAACCCTGGAGCTGAACTGTCTGTGTTAGCAGTGCTCAGAGCTCCCCGACAGACAGTGCTAATGATGACACAGCATCGCCCTCAAGACTCGTTAAAACCCAGACTTTAATGAGATGGCCACGTATATAAAACCATACAGCCCCATCACAGAGCTCGTGTGTGAAACCAGACCTGCTCAGAACCCCAGTGGCTCAGGCAGGTCTCCAGGCTGCCAGTGCTGGCACAAGTGGGACAAGGCAAGGTGGGTACCAGGGGTTTGAAGGGTCCTGGGCTCTGCTTGGGTGGGGATGCAGGCAGGGAAAGGCTTCAGGATGCCCTGTCCATCCCCAGGACTCACATCGTGGCCTAAACTCTCCTGAGGCTGACGGAAGCCACTGCCCAGCCCAGCCCACGCACAAAGAGTTCACCCTCATCTGTGCGTGGCCCAAAACGGTCTGGAGCCTGGAGGACAGGGGTGCCACCAAACCCAGCTGCCTTTTCTCTCCTGAAGATAAACCTCCCACAATAGCCCAGGCAACAGGGAGGAAACAAACACAAATAGGAGGGAGAGAGAGGGAGGGAAGGCGCAGGGGAAGTTTGGCTAGAGCTGTCTAGAGCATCCTGGCAGAGCAAACGCTCCTGCTAGAGGTTGTTCCAGCTTTCGTGCGAAGCCCCTTTTCTATTAAACAGGGTCCTGGCGCGCTCGCTTCGCCGCCCATCGGAGCATCCCTGCGGGGCCAGACTGGCTGTGGGAGGGGGATGCGGAGCCAGAAAGGCCTGACCCCACCCACGACCTTACTGCTGCCTTCAGCAAGAAGCATAAGAGCATCACGACCGTTGGTGACATCGAGGGGGCTATTTGTCATCGGGGAAAATGCACGTGATGTCACTGGCAGGAGAGCCAAAGGCTACGGAAAAGCATGAGGTGGCCAGTCCTGCGCTCCAGGCTCGCAGGCAGGACTCCAGTGTGCCCACAGCATGTGCTGCCTGTGCTCCTGCCTTTGCTGCTCTGGCACACAGGCACGCTGGGGGCAAGGCTCTGCCTGCACACAGAGTGACACACTCACCACCTCCATCCGACACTGCAGGTGAATTCGGCAGCCTGACCACTTATCTTCATCCAGACAAGAGCAGGAAGTAAACCGGCGCTGATTGGGCCATGGGAATGGGGTGACACGGTGAGAAGCTGGGGATGGCATCACTTTTTGGGGCAGGTTCCTCTGAAATACCAGCTTGGCTCTTCCTCTGCCTGCAGTGATGTCTTCCCAAGGACTGCAGCTTTGCAGTTAATGCCTGATGGAGAGGGATTCCTCCCCTCCAACACGCCGCAGCTGCGCGGCTGGGCCGGGCAAGCCTGGCTTGCAGCAGATCTGAGTCAAGTATTCAAAGTCCAAATGGGTCTTTTGGAATCCTCTCAAAGCAACAGGAGCCTGAGTCAGGTGTGATCAGGGCTCTTCACCCAAGACCCAACTCCACCCATAGTTCTGAGGGGTTACAAGGCTGAGGCAGCCAGGAAACCAGTTTGGAGATGGTCTGTCGTGTTCCATGCACATCTGGAACTGGGGTCCAGCCAGCCATGGTGAAAATTCAAGAGAAAATGGTTGGCTTGAAGTGGTTCTCCCACCCCAGGGAGACAAGCAAGGTGATGCTTCAGCTGGGAGCCCAGGAAGGAGCCTGACCACCAGCTCTGGACATGCTCATCTGTACTGCATCACCTTTGGGATGAATCCTCTTCTCTGCTCTTGCTAATCCCGTGGCTGTCTTGCAGATCACTCAGGAGCAAGTGTGTATGAAGCACATGTTGTGTTCTACGTGTGCATCCAGGCCCAGACACTAGGTCTGGTCTCTGCTCCTGCTTCTTCCCCGGCACCGCTTGCCTCCAGTTGGTTTTTGAAGCAGCCTGTCTGGATAAGGCTCCTCACCAGCCTCTTCATCACATGCACACGTGTTCCTGTGCCTTCAGCAGCTTCTCCTGGGCCTCCCTCCTGCTCTATTTAATTAGGTGCCGAGGGACAGGGACAGTAACCAACAATTAGGTGAGCCGGAGAAGTGCCCTGGTTTTCTGGCCTCACTGCTCTGAGCACCTTGGGAACCATTTTCCTCTGAGACAGGAGGGGGAGAGGAAGGGAGCCAAGGCTCTAGGAAAGATGGAGCAAAGCAGCATCAGCTGGGAAAAACGGGGAGTGGGTTAAATTGTGCACGTGCAGTGGGATGAGGCAGATTAACTCCCTGGGAAAGGGTGAGCCTGCAGGGTTTGGCCCTGGCTCTGAATCAGTGGAGACTCATCAAACAGCATCATCGGGATGGAGAAACATCCTCCCACAGCATTCATACCCTGGGAAGCACCCAGGAGCGACAGGACAGGCGAGCTTGGCTCTGTGGGGTGTGAGGCTTGTACATTCATAACTGCTTTGTGATTGTCAGGGATCTCCTTCCCCACAGGCCACAGGGTCAGCGCACCCCTGGGGAGGGATTACCTCCACCGCTGGCTGCATGACTGGCCCAATTGGAAACAGCTCTGAGCAGCCTCTGCCTCTTTCTGTTGCCACCTCAAGGCCTCAGAGTTAATCTCAGCATCGCCAAGAGATCAAGTCTTGGCCCTGCTGGTAATGGTGTGATCCCAAAACGTTTTGGGAACAGAGAACTTGAGATGCTGAGCCAGATGCTGAGCTTCTGGAGAAGACAGTGGGGGACAGGGTTCTGACTGCATCTGGTGAGGCTGAGGTTCAGCTGGTGATGGTGAGGACTGGGTGGGTGACAGACAGAGGTGACCCTGTTGCAGACTGACCGGGAAATGCTATGGGAGCCAGCTAAAGCACAGCAGTCCACAGGTTGGGAGAACCCCTCTGCTCTCCTCGCTGGCTGGGAGCACTGGAGAGGTGCCGTGGGAGCCCCATGAGCAGGCTGCTGCTTGGAAGGAGGATTCTGCTGCAGGGAGGAGGATGATGGAGCCCTGGTAACTGCATCCCACTGGAAGTCTAAGGCAATCAGAGACTTTCTTGGTCCTGGCCCCTCTGAAAGGTTCAGTGTTGGTCTTGCCAAGACCGGAGCTGTCTCTGTGTCTAGCCAAAAAAATTCCTGCCAAGATGTTATTTGGCCAAAGTCCTGGAGGCAGGATAAATCCATCTGGGTTTTAACACCCCAGGCAAGTGTCTGTGTGCTCACACGTGCATCCCAGGAGAGGCCATTCCTTATCTACATCTGCCTCTGCTGGTGTCCCTTCACTCAAGGTTGTCTCAGTCTTTCCTCTCACTCCTGGCTCAGCTCCCTTAGCTTCAAATTCCACCAGGCTTCAGCAGGGTCCTCTCAGAGGGCTTTTCAGAAGTGCTGTACCCCGATCCCACTCATCCAGGGAGCTCTGCCTGGTGAGTGTCCAAGGGAGGCATGTGATAAAAATCACTCAAATGACCCGGTGGTGGCAAGAGGTTGCTCTCCCATCCATGAAGCACATGTAGCTCCTCAGAGGTGGATCCTGCCTTGTCTCTCTCCTTACAGAGTTGGTTCTGCATCCCTAAGTCCATGTTCTCCTCTGACTGAGGTCACTGGATATGAATCTGTTGTGGAGGGGTTACCTATTGCTGCTGCTGAGCTCTGCCCCGCAGGGAAACCTCTGGTGGGTGGAAGATCCTGGCTCTGCCAAATTTCCCACTAGAAACAGGATATTAAACGATCCACAGTGCTGGTTCCCTGCTTGGCCATGGCTGGTGGCGCCTCCAAACTGGCTGTGAGTCCCAGCCGTCTTTCCATGATGCCACCAGCAAACAAGTGACAAGTAGCAGTGGGTCCAGCTGTGCAGAATGAGAAAGGTGCTGGGGGAAGGCTGGCAGAGAGGAGGAGAGTCCGTCTGGGTGAGGTGCATTGATCGGAGGCGGCCGATACATTATTCATGACCCACCCAGACTGCAGCGGAGGAGAAAGTGGTGAGCTCGCACTTCTCCTTGGCAATATGCCTGAGAGAGATGAAGAGCCCCTGTCTGAGGCTGGCGGCATTTTGAGGGAGAAGCCGAGATGATGAACATCTCACTCTTCTGCTGGACCTCCTCTGGCCCGGGGAGAGCCAGGGATGGAGTGTGGTGGCCAGGTCTGTCCATAGCAAGGAAGGGGAGAGTCTCAGCACGTCAACCAGGTGGGTTCCAGCTCATCAAACACCCTGGCAGGCAATCTTGATGTGCCACCTCTTTTGGATTTTTCATGCCCAAATCTAGTGATGCTGTGGCACCAAAGACTGGTCAGTGGGTCCCAGCACTCAACTGTACGTTGTGCTGGGAAGTGTTTCTGTCCAACATTGCTCCCTCTGAGAGCAGAGCAGCTTCTCCTTGCTGGGACACACCAGTCCTGGTGACAAGAACATGTGGCTCATTTGAAATTGATGCTCTGCCGTGACCAGCACATTAAAGATGCTCTGCTTCTCAGCCTGGCCACCAGCACAATGCAGCAGCAAGGGATGTGGGCCATGTCAGACTTTCCCAAGAGAAGGGTGACAGAGAGGTAGGACCACACAGTGGGGATATCTGCATGGCTTCACATCAGGCATGGGGTCAGCCTAGGAGTCACAGCCCAAGATGGGTGCAGCCTCCAGGGCTGATCACATCTGGAACACTTTGGAGAGGATACTAAGAAAGGGACATTTTTTCCCAAAATGTCAAACCAACCAAAGCACCTGGAGAGCCCATCCCTGGGCAGACTTCCTCTGAGAGCCAGGTCCTCTTGTAGTGGGGTGTGACACACCAACTTGAGCCCAGGGGAGCTATGGCCAGCACAGCGAGGGTCAGTGGTTGTGACAGTGGCATCATCCACGAGACCTGCTCCCCAATTGCTGCAGGCATCCCTTGGGACAGGAGGAAGCTGGGTGACCCAAGGGACATCCACTTGGCATGTTGCCACCACACTGCAGAGGGATCAGGGCTGGGAAGAGACGCTGGGCTGTGGCAGGTCAGGCTGGAAGTGCTCTGATATTGGGGCTGAGAGGGGACCTAATGGGGGCAAATCTGGGCACCAAGGATGACAGCCACGCTCTATGTGTTGAGGGGGGCACTTAGAGGTGCCTGGACCCAGGTTTTACACCTCTCTACCCATGGCAGCAGTCCCACAGGGCTGACACCCAGCTCTCTGACCCCGCGAGCATCTTCTGCCATGCCGCTCCTCTTGCAGAACCCATTTCCTCTCCTTCCCCACACGTGGGGATGCGCTGACTCTCTAGAGGCTGCAAATAAACCCACCAGGCCTGGGACACCGGCTTCCTCCCTGGAAACATGACTGCTGTAATTCCCAGCAGAGCCGAGGTCGGCTCCATATGGCCGTGGACTCCCGTCCGCCCCACTCGCAGCCTGCCCAGCCCGGCTGCCTCACGGCTCCTCTCTGGTGCAATATGGTACCTCACTGCCCAGTGCCATCACTGGGGGATTAGTTCTTGTTGTTGCTTTATTAGCTAAACCTAACGAGGCAGCATTTGCTCAGCTCTTGAGGGCAGGTGGTCAGGATTTATGGCTGCAGTGCTGTGAGGTGACCTGGAGTAGAGACAGGCATTTAGTGCAGGAGAAAAGAGACCAGCACCCACATCCCTGGGGATGCCGGGAGGACCGGGCAGCTGCGATGATGCCCAGTGACCTTCGCTGATGCTGTGTTTTCACCAAGAAAGAGCGGGCTCCCGTGGTCTGGGGGTATTCACTGGCATCGCTCACGCCAGAGCTGGCAAGGACGCTGTGCCATGCCGAGAGAGCACCCGCATTGCGAGAGTCACAGCTGGCACGGGCACGGCGCTGCTCTGAAGGGGCATTTCACTGCTCAGACGTCCGCTGTGCATGAAAAGGGCATTGTAGGGGAGCGTGTGTGGCTGGGGAGCAGCTGGCATTGGCAAAGCATCACCGCGTCTTAAAGGCATACAAAGACCGCCGCCTCCTTCCCCAAAGGGCACTTTTGGAGCTGGGGCGGTGGTGGGATGAGGGTAGGACATCGCTGGGGAGGGCAGTGGACATCACTTTGAGGATGTGAGTGTGAAGAGAACAGTCACACGGTTCCTAGCTACAATCTGGGGACAGCTGGGTCCCTGCCCCAAGCACCCAGTGCATGGCTTGAGTGGGGTAGTGCTGCCCTGTGCCTCTTGCTGCCTCCCACTGGATGCTGTGGGATGCAGTGGGATGCTGTGCCCTTGGAGTGGTTACACCCAGATCTGCCTAGGTGGAAGGGCCTTGGGGACTTAGTAAAAGTCCGTTCCTTTTCTTCTAAGCCGGCCATGGGGAGCCCCTGCCCATGGTTCCTTGCAGAATCATGGCATCTGCCCCCACAGCTGCCTGCACCCCTGCTGTGAACACCCCTCCCATGCCCTGCCCTGGGGGGTGCAGTGTGCCCCTCTACCTGACTGCGTAGGCCTGGTTCACACCAAGGAATCACAGAAGTTTGCTCCTGAAACTGGTTTTTGAACGGGCTTGGCTCACCCAGCGTGAAGAGCAGGACGGGCAACGCTTTATTTCAGACGGCAGCATAAATCAGCCCGCGGCTGGTGCCGGGCTCTGCCAGACGTTCCCCTGGGGAAGCAGAGGCAGCCGCAGGGGATGTTTCTCCAAGCCCGAGTTTGCAGCTCGGGGCCTGAGTACAAATCCACGGCCACATTCAGGTTCATAAAAAGGACTGGGGACACACAAGGGACAAGCAGGGCCCTCCAGCAGTGGAGGAGAGGAGCCAGCTGGACGCTGTGATGTCTCAGCTCGCTGCTGCCAGCTTCGCTGGAGCCAGTTTGCCAAACCAGGGTGCATAAAGCAGCTTGGGGACGCTCCGAAGGATGTGCTGAGAAGGGGCCCGAGTGAGACTGGGTGTGTGGGGAGGGTCAGGAGGCAGTGGGACACGAGGGAAGGAGCCACACAAGACAAGAAAAGTCCTCGGTAGCCAAACTCACTAGCCCAGACACGTCGCAAAGCACCTCTCGCTGGGAGCCGCGGCTTGAAAAGAGTCTTTGAGGAAAAGCTGGGGAGCACAAACACGTTTCTCCTCCTTCCCCTGGGGTAAAGGTCCTGCCCCACAGCAGGATGCTGCACGCCAAGTGGAGGAAAACACTCGTGGGGGGCTTGTCCCAGCATCCTTGTCTGTGAATGGGCTCCAGGGGTGGGCATGGGGAGGGCGTCCGAGTGGGATCCAGCCTCTCCAAGTGGTCTCTAAGTGGGAAGGAGGAGGGGTGGGTCTGCCTCCCTGCCCACCCTTCCGTCGTAACGGGGCTGCTGGAAGAGGGATGAGCGGTTTGGGGGGGGTGTCTCTCCCGCTCCCCAGTCTCAAACCTACTGGCCCCGCTCCTGGCAGCGCCGCTCTCCCACGGCAGAGGGCGCCCTGCTCCACGCTTGCGAGTCCCGGCGTGGCATGGCGGGGCGCGGGGAGGGGTGGGGGGGAGCCGCGGAGAGGGGTGCCGGGTCCCAGAGCCCTGTGCAAACCCCGTTACCTCCCGAAACCAGGACCCCGCCGGGCCTCAGCTCCTAGTGAGGTGGTTTGCAGCTTCCATCCCCGCATCCCTGATTCCTCGTGTCCCTACATCCCTGTGTCCATGCCTGCTTCCTCGTGTCCCTGCATCCCTGTGTCCATCCCTGCTTCCTTGTGTGCCTGTGTCCCTGCATCCTTGTATCCCTGCATCCTCATATCCCCTTATCCTTGTGTCCCTGAATCCCTGTATCCCTGCATCCCCATGTCTCTGCATCCCTGTATCACTGCATCCCCCTATTCCCACATCCCTGCATCCTTGTGTCCCCTTATCCATGTATCCCTGCATCCCTGCATCCCAATATTCCTGCATCCCTGCATCCCAATATCTCTGTATCCCTGTCTCCCTGCATCCCCACATCCCTGTATCCCCACATACTTGTGTCTTCGTGTCCCCGTATCCTTGCATCCCTGTATCCTTGCATCCCTATATCCCTGCATCCCCGTATCCCTGAATTCCTGCATCCTTGCATCTCTGCATCCTTGCATCCCTGTATCCCTCTATCCCTGCATCCTGCCCCATGGAAGGCGGGGTATTTTGTATCCCTGCCTCAAGGAGGGTGAGGTGGTTTGCAGCCTGCATCCCTTCCGATGACAGGTCCTGCCCCTGACACTTCACCCTCCTGTTTCCTCAGGAATCCCTACAGCTCGATGGGGCTGGGAGTGGTGCTTCAAGGATATTCTGTGCAGGGAACAGCTGTGATGCCCACTTGAAAAGACACCAAGGGGAGATGATAGAAGGTTACAATATCCCAGTGACAAGGAAAAGGTGAGGAGTGACTGTTCCTGCCACCTCCAGCATAAGAATGTTTGGAGCAGCAAATGGAGACTGATGGTGGAGATATGAAGTGGGTGGTGTAGGACTCACAAGAAATCCCCTGCTGCAGGAGGTCCTGGGTGCTCTGAGGTTTGTACATGGCCAATAAAGAAGTGGATAAAATCATGGAAGAAGAACCCTACAGAAGCCTTTTGGATACAAAATCTGTGACATCCCTGTGCTGTCTGAGGCCAGAGGACCACTTGGTCAATTCTGCCCTGTGGTTCCTGCTCCTGCAGCGCTCCATGGCTGGCTGCCATGGGACAGTGGTGGAAATGGACCTCTGGGCTGCCTCACTCTACCTCTCTTCCCTTCCTGGGCCACCTGGATTTCATGCTGCACTGCGTCCTACCAAGCTTCCCTCCACATTAAAAGATAATATGAATTTTTTGTGATTATTTCCCCCCCCCCCCAAAAAGAGGTCAGTTGCTCTGACCTGGGAATATATCTGTCCCATCTGGCTTCTGGATCACTCATTTTCATTCCATGAGCAAAGGACCAAGAAATAGTCCATAAAAATAACTGCCTGCAGCTGAACTTCTCTGGAAAGCTGGGATACACAAAGGAGGTGGCTTTAGGGGAAGCCGGTGTCATAGGATCTAGACTATAAACCACCTCCTTCTACTGCAGGGACAGTGGCCCGCATTCATGCAGAGGCAGGATTGGTGCTGCAACTCAGATGCTCTTGCAATTACAGAGTGTGTCAGCACTGGGAAAACCCCGAAGCTCACGGCCAGATTAAGAATCAGCTTCAGCTTGTAGTGAGATGGATTGGCATCCTGGCATGGTACCCTCCTGCAGCCCGTCATAGCTGCTGCTGCTGCTGCTACATGACGTGATGCAGTTGGGCCCCGCTGCCTAAGGGAAGGAAAAGTTGGGGAAGAAACTGAAACAAGGAGCTGAGGAACTGGCACCATGCTCTGGAGTCTGGCGTGATCCTGACAGCCAGAGCCCTGAGCTGATTACCCACGGCTTGATCTTTCCTTGAACACTGCAGCCCAGTGCCTGCGCAGCGTTGTCTGGGGGGAGCCAGCTCTACCTGGTGGTCTGTTTCACATAGAATCACAAGGCTGGAAAAGACCATTTAGATCATCAAGTCCAACTGTCCCTGTCCTCTCCAAATCCATATCCCTGAGCACCTCATCTATCCATCTGTTAAACACACCCAGGGATGGGGACTGAACCACCTCCCTGGGCAGCCTGTTTCACACCCCAACAGCTCTTGAAATTTCTTCCTGACATCTAATCTGAACCTGCCCTGGTGCAGCCTGAGGCCATTTTCCTCATCCTATTGCCTGTTACTTGTCAGAAGAGACCATTACCCACCTCTTTACAACCTCCTTTCAGGTCATTGTAGGCAGTGATAAGGTCTCCCCTCAGCCTCCTCTTCTCCAGACTAAACACCCCCAGCTCCCTCAGCCAATCCTCATGAAGTTTGTTCTCCAGACTCTTCCCCAGCCTGGTTGCCCTGCTCTGGACACGCTCCAGGGCCCCAATGTCCTTCTGGTAGTGAGGGGCCCAGAACTGGACGCAACACTCGAGGTGTCCCCTCACCAGTGCTAAGTACAGGGGCACAATCCCTCCCCAGACCCGCTGGCCATGCAGGATGTGGATGCAAGTGTTTCCAGCTTGGCCTTGCCAGCCACGTGTTGTGACTGTCACTTTCCCCAGCAATGAAGCACACAGGGCAGGGAGAGTGAGAGCTTCGTGCTGAGACAACCTCCCCTGCCAGCCCATGCTGCCCAGGTGTCCCAGCAAGGCCAACAAGGTACCAGTGCTGCTCAGGAGGAAGGTCCCCTGGGGACAAGAGTGGGGTGACAGAGGACACCATGGGAAAAGCCACTTTGCAGAAGGCAGGGCTTGGGAGGACAATGGCTGGCCTCACGGCGAGGGAGCAGGTGGACTGGAACACGGGCTGTGTGTCCCCTCAGAGCAAGAGCTCCCCCAGTCCTCCTGTCCCTCTCACAGGGTTGGGGCACAGAAAAGGTTTGTTGCAGTTTTCACCCCGAACAGGCGGAATCGGGTCATTTTCTGCCAAGAATCCTCACAGGATTCTTGGCAGAAAATTTTGCCAGGCTGGAAACTGCCACAGTCCGCAGGGACACACTGGAGGGGGTAGGGAGGGACGGGGGATGTCCGCTCCTTGGGTATCTGGCCCCGAAAGAGGAAGGAGCCCACAGATGGCCAAGCAGACTGCCCTACGCATGGGCTCTGGTGCCCCAAGGCCAGTCTCCTGTCTTCTCCTGGGACCACCAACTCTCCCAGCAAGCCAAGGCACACGGAGCCAGGCCAGGCTGGGATGTGAATCAGAGACTTCCCAGCTGCCTGCACACACACGAGGAGCAGAGGACCCTGCTCTTCTCTGTGCTCCCCTGGTCTCCCTTGGCTGCCAGGAGATGCTCCAGGCTTTTCCTCTCCCTCATCTCTTTACCCCAGCTGACTGCTTGCAGCTCCAGTTGAGAACTCATCACCTTGGCATCTTGACTGCAGAGCTGGGAGGTTCCCACATACTCTTTGCCAGCCTGGGGCTGAGGGATTTATTCTGGAAATGACCCCTTGCCCTTCTTGCCCCATTTCTCACCCCACAGCCGAGCCACATAGCAGTTAAATCCCCCCCACCCCACTCACTACACCATGACATGCCTATGGTGTCTGGTCCAGTGCTGGGACGTCCCATGGAGCTCATAAATTTGAGTATCCTCCCTCAAACAGCCCAGAGAAAAGGGAAGAAGCTCCAGACCAGGAGGTACTTGTGCCCCAGCACTGCCCCAGCCCAGCAGATACAGCTCTGGGGAGACTCTGGAGCCGCCATGGAGACCCTTTGGGCACCCAGACAAGTGGTGAATCAGGCATTTGGAGAAGGATTATACACTGAAGAAGGAGAATTAAAGTCTGGGGCTGAGAGTTGAAAAGCAAACATAGATGTTTAAATAGCCCAGGAGCTATAGGACACGCTGTGCTTTCTCCCTAAAGAAAGGACGGGAGATGTAGCCGTGAGTCTGGGTGGGATTTTGAAGTCACTTGACATATCTTTGTTGGTGTTAACACACACCAGTGTGATGAATATCCTATGGAAGAAAGTCCAAGGTGGATTTGTAGAGACTTTTCCATCCCCAAAAGAGAAGGAAGAAGCTGTCAGATGCGACCAGCTGCCTTGGTTTTCTCAGATGAATCCCTGGGCTGTGCAGGAGGCAGAGCTACACGTAGACTGGGGCTCTGCTGGCAACTGATTTGAGATGAGCTGGTGACAGTCTGGGGAAGGATGGGGATGACAGTGCAAGGCAAAGATGCTACAGAGATCAAAGCAGTTAAAACCCAATGTGTTATCAACAGAATGAGCCCATGTGGCACAGGACATGGCTGGAAGAGATCTTGGTCACACATACGTCGGGGTTGGATGCGTGCTTACCAAACCAAAGGAATGGGAAGCCCTCCCTGATGAGGAAAAACTCGATGCCATTGGTAGGAATAAAAGCCACTGGTATGGTTCACGTGAGGAGAACTGTTTCAGAAGGACAATCTGCGTGAGAGCTGCGTGGGAGGGAGCGCTCTATGAACGGGCTGTTTCCTCGGTTTAGAATTATTGATAACTGCGAAGTACGAGGTCTGGACCGCACATGGAGCGTCGTGCTTACACCAAAGCCCAAACACAGTCCTGCCTGCCAGGCTCAGCACCAGGCAGAACAACCAGAGAGCAGGAGCAGTTCAGGACTCCTTGGCCTGCCGTCAGGGGAACTGGGACAAAACACCGGCTTCTTCGGAGAAATGACACCCGGGTGAAGACCATCCTGAAGGTCTGACACATCCAGTAGTTATAAAACAAAGAATGAAGTTTGCTGAAATGGTAGGTAATGATCTGATGTGAATGGAACCACATGGGACACGAAATAACATGACTCTGGTACCTCATTGTGACAGATACAGATGAATTAATCGCTGGGCTGGAAGACAGTGGTTGCCTGGGGACCAGTCAGCATGACCCGATTCCGCCTGTTCGGGGTGAAAAAGGCCAATTCTGGCTCATTTATGTGTGATGCTCCATAGGGTTAATTTTTCCAAAGCTGAGAGAAAGTAGGAGAGAAGCTGGTTGGGAGGAATAATTTAGAAAATATCATGAGACCTTCAGAAAGAGTTTTTGATAGCTGGAAGGTCATAGTGCAAACGGTGAGGAAATGGGTTTGGCTATGAGCCCATTCTGATTCCGTGGCAAACTAGAAACCAAAGAGCTACCCTGGAGATCACAAATGGAGAGAAGGGAGGACACTGAGAATCAGTCAATAAAAGGGAAACTTAAGATATTGATTAGGAAAGCTAAAAAAGAGTGAGGAAAAAAATCCATGTTGGGTAGGGGTGGATGACAGGGGAGACTTGCGAGGAGATGGAGAACAAAAGGAATGACAGCACTGATACAGTCTCCACCTTACACTGTGGATATGACAAAAGTAACAGTAATGTGTACAAGTTGTTGTGCTTGATAAATAATTGCACTTGGAAGGCATGAGGGGGATATAGTCACATCAGACAAGATACTGTAGAGACCACTGGAATCTTGGAAGGGTATTAGAGCACACGCAGGAGTAAACTCACAAGCCCAGAAGAGTCCATAGAGAGCTGGCAGAGGTGTCCTGCCTTACTAATCTTTATTTGCAAGAAGATCAGAGAAATGCTAATGTTTTGCCAGAATTTCTAAAAAAGGCAAATGAGATTGCTGGATAAAATCAGGCCTGTTAACCTGGCATCATGCAAAGAAGTGGAAGAGATTCTGGGCTTTAATCAACACAGAACTAACAGGCAAGTATATAAATAATAAATCACCCTGGTTTTGTGGCAACAAGGCTTGGTATTCAGAAATGATCTAGGGTTTGGTAAGTGAAGGTCAGGGCATGATCCCAACATCGGTTTTGTGAACATTTTGACTGAGGACTTGGTGCTACAACATGATAAAGTGTTTCCTACAGAAACCAGCTACAGGTGGGCCTCAGAAATAGTTGACCTCTGTTGACACACAGGAGTCTTTTTCACAGGCTTCCCGTGGAAGGTTGATGTTCTTGCCACTGATAACACTGGTGTATGGCAGAAAGATGGGAAAGGAGATGAGGACATCAGTGGTTTGCTCCTTTGGTGCGCTCAACCATTCAAAACCATCATCTTAGCAAGTCAAATGCAAGGAGTAGATTGTGGACTTCATGCATCGAGTGGGAGGATGGAAAGGTTCAGAGCAACCAACTCAACCACAGCTCCTGTGAGATATGGAACTAACAGGAGTAGCACAACTTCTGAGTGTTTACAGAGCAATGACATGGATGATGCAGTTTTGCTTTATTTTTAATGGGGATGAAACATGGGAGAAGATGTAGAAAAGGATCACTGCAAGGAAGACCAAGCAGATGAGAGAACAAGAGCACACATGCCTGGTCTGGTTATCTAAATGAACTGGAGATTAAGAGGTGTGTGAGTTGTTTTCCTAAAGCCACAGAAAAGCTAATTTCAGCTGTTGTAGGTAACACTGAACATTTACAGAAGAGAAACCAACAAGATACAAACTCTACAGCCCATTGCCGACATGAAGGACGCGTTCTAACAAAGTAAAACCTCCAGCCGTTTCTCATTGTGTTCCCAATCTCTCTGGCTTGGCAGAAGGAAGATGCGCCACAGGTGTCGGAGACCTCACCCTGGGAAACAAAACCCTCAGACACACCCTTTGATCCCCTACAGCGATCCACAAGTACATATTCATCTCCACATACCCCAAGCATGTATCCCACAGCACATACCTGGGATACCTACCTCTGCCGGCGAACATCACATTCCTATCAGTTCCTCGTTAGTCGAAGCATTAGGGCCTCTTAATGTGTCATTATCGGTGCTTGATCTCACAAGTGTTTTAAAGAAGGTGGTGTTCACACAGCTTGGCTTCGTTAATGTCTTGTGAGGATAGCTAAAATATCCTTATTGCTCCATCTACACCCATTTTAATCTGGCACCTTTACACATCAGGAGATTTACTGTTTTATTGCTCCATTAACAAAACCATACGACTTAGTCTTCATCTGAGGTCCTATGACTCTTTTCTCCATACTAACTGACAAAATCCTTAACTAGGAGTTGAATTTTTTAAAGTTAAAACTCTCTCAGGAAGCCTAATTGCCTTAATTTCAATGCTAAACGTTTTAATATAAGCAACAAACCAACGGCTAAATTCCAAAGCCAGCTAAACCCACATTAGAAATTATCAGGCTTCCTCAACAAGAAGCATGATTAATCATCAGAGCCAATCAGTGAGCAAAAGACCATAGGTTTATCTCCAGATCAAGACTTGGTTCCCTTCTGGAAGAGGTGTTGCCGTCAAAACCCAGATTTGGCATCTGTTGTAGGAGTGAGTGGGCAAAATACAATGGTCTGTGGTGTAAAAAAAGCCACAGGGGAGGGGTGGCCATTCTTTTTGGCCTGGTCCTCCCAAATGTGCTGCACCTCCATCTGCTTTGCCAAGACCTGGAGGTGAGCAAATGGGCTTCCGGAAATCAAGGTTGGGGAGACAGCTCACCCAGCTTGGCCTCCTCTCTATCTTCAGGAGATCCCTTTATATGCAGTGCAAGGCAGTCAAGGGCGGACAGCCAAAGCGTGGCTAACCCCAGCCCAGAATCAGCAAAGGCCTGGGAGCCTCTCTGATATGTAAATCTCTGGCATGTGTCTGGAACTGCCACCAACCTGAAAGAGCAAACAGAGGCTTCCTTGGAGGCCTCTACTTGGGGAACTTGTTAATTCTCAAAATCCTGACCCCCAGGCAGACCATGGTGCTCCAGGCAAGTCCTGTTAGGTCAAAGCTGCTCATGCTCCCTATGGCATCTATGCTAGGATTGTCTTCTCACAAGCAACCCAACACATTGTCTTGTGATGGCTTTTTAACTGAGAGGTACCTCTGGACACAGAGTGCACTGTCTTACCTGTTAAAGAGGTGGAAGGACTCTGCTGAAGTCAGAGGAATCAGAAGAAAAGAGATACAAGGGAGATGAGAGTCGGACTAGTTGCGTTGTGTTTGCAGTTGGTAGTAAAAGCTGCTTCCTAGAGGGAGCATGAAGCAAGGACACATCCCTCAGCCCTGGGAGAAGTGGAGAAGTGTTTTTCTTGCCTTTTTGTTGGAAGGTCACCAACACAATGGAATGGGTAAAAGGTGGGAGGAGGAGGAGACCTATGCACTGAAGGTGCTTCCTCATCCCTCCTGATGACCAAGGGCATCCCAGCCTTAGATGGGTACATTATGGAGGGTAAAATCTCACCTCCAGCTGTCACCTTGAAGCATACCTCAGTAAAGCTTTTCTCCATCTGGCAAACTTCGTCTTATCCCTCTGGACATGTCCACATCTCTGTCAGTTCCTCCCTTTCTCCTCACCACCATTTCTGGCCGCCCCACAGCAGCACAGTACCCTGGCCATGAGGACTTTTGCCCCAAGAAGACAGCAGCTGGCTTGCAGTTTTGCCACATTCATCCCCAGCAACTCATGTAAAGTCAAACCTGTCCTGTGCTTTCCATGCCAGCACCTCGGGGATGGAGCCCACACAGGCTCATAAGGGTGAATGCTTTGCGCTCAATGCAGCTCTGGAAATGATCGTATTGTCTTTGAAATGGAAGCAAGCCCTTGGTTTCCAAAAGAACAGACTTCTGACACCTCTACTGAGGCGAGTTTAAGCTCTCCTTATCTCTGAGTGCTCCATGGCTGATGCTGCCTTAAAGCCTGAAAGCCAAGGTCAGGGCCATTATGTGTCCCAGTGACACAACACACTCAAGGACAGCAACCATGCTCAGCTGGCGTGGGGGCCAGGATCTCCTCAAGTGCCCAAAACAGTGGAACTAACTTCTCCAAGAGGCACAGGGCACTTCTCGTCTCCCTGCAACCCCCGTCTGCTTCCTGGGCCACACATTTCTTGCCACAGGTGCTCAGAGCAAGGGGCACTGCTGTGAAACACGGGTGGGCATTGACTATCAAACCTGCCATGGACTTGCCACCTTTGTGAGGACCATGTGGGAGAGCAGCCAAAGCCGCATCGATTTGGGGAGGGTCTCCCATGCCCCACTTGGCTGCCAGGAAGGGGAATCTGTGTGGGAGAGGGTGTACAGGGTGGGGGTGGGCTCATCTTTAGGTGCCTGGGAGCAGAGCTGCCCCATGCACTTGGAGCTACCATCCCACAGGCTTAATCAGCACCAAATGTGCACAAAACGAGCAGAGGGAAAACCTTTGTCAGGCCACGGCGACCGCCGCGGCGGAAACAGCCAGAGAACCCTTTTCCCCTTAAAAGTTTACGACTTTTACTACTAGCCTGGCCTGGAAGCCTTTGTTGCTTCCGACAAAGACGGGACTTTGCTCTAAAGCCAACGAACGAGACGTGCCAGAAAACCTGTGCGTATCGGCGTGAGCGTGCTCGTACCTTTGTGTGTGCACTCCTCCGGGTGTGTGTGCCCGCGCGTCGGCGTGCGTGCGAGCCAGCGTGCCGAGGGGCGCGAGCGTGGGTTCGGGTGGAGCAGGAGTNCAGCCACTTCAGGGGCAGGTTCGCAGAGCTGGAAGGAAGCAGGCAGCTTCTCCGAGTTCCTCTCCAAGGTCTTTGAAGGGTCTGCTCTCCTCGTGTCCCCCAACCGTGCTGTGCACCCGTGCAACTCAGAAACATGGTGGGGAGCTTTTTGGAGAGTCCAAATTGGCTGTGATATTCACACATGGAAGTGGATCTGGTGGGCACAGCACGGCTCAGTACAGCAGGGTTAGTGTTTGAGCAAAGCCCTGGACAAAACACTGCTCTCAGCCTCCAGTGTACCCCAGCCATGATGGGGGTGTCCCAACAGCAGGAAGGTGTGAAAGGTGCAGAGGCTGCCTGGACAGGACGTTATCTATACTGGAGCAGGCAGCAAAGATGCCCCAGGTTCAGAGGAACTGCCAGCAGCCTGCAGCAGTCAGAGCACTGTGGCCATCCTCCTCTCCATCCAGCCATCAGCCCTCTGCCAGTAGCAGGGCAGGAGCCCAGTGGCTCTTGGATGAAGGGTCAAGACCTTGTCCTGCTGTACATCCCACACGCTCAGTGGATGACACAAAGCCGGAGCATCCCGCTAGTCTGCGCTGGACAATGGACATGTCTGTCCTGCACTTCTGGGCACAACTCCTGTCCTTAGGTTACTTGTCCTGGGACTGACACCAACCCGCTCATGCCCATGGCAGGCAAAGGTACCTGCCCACATTTCATCTGCTGGTCCAGACTGGCAGGAGAAGGCTGAAACCTGGCCTCCTCTTCTGCTCGTGGCCCTCCCATGGCCCGCAGCATCTGGGAGCCGTGGCAGGCATGCCTGCTGCACCGCATGACGTTTCTGCAGGCGAGGAGGCCTTTGAGAGGCCGGGATAATGGCTAATAGTGCTGTTTTCCTCTGCTCTGCTTTCCTTCAAGTGAATTACCAGGGTCTTGCTGGGAATTATCCTGCCATTACCCAGCGCTCTGGGGAGCTGCCAGTGATTTACTTAACAGCAAACAACACAAAGAGCCGGACACGGCGGGAGCTACGCAACCAAACAAGCTGGGGAACATGCAAGTGGAAGAAAAATGCTGTAACAGCAGCCGGGGTGCAGGGATCCGGCCGGGGCTGCCGGCCAGAGATGGGCACGAGGATGTCCCGAAGAGCTGCCCTCAGTTTGCACATGGAGTAACAGAGTGGTTCTCCCCCGAGGTCAGAGTTAGTCCATAGTGTAGCTGAGTGTGATGGAAACATCAAGGGGTTGTGGACCCATGGTGCTGTGCCCAGGGAGACCCCAGGGCAGTGGGATGGGAGGAAAATCCAGTTCCCCTGATCCCAGAGAGCTGTGCTACTTGGGGATGGTCTGGAGGCTGCGAGTGGATTGGCAGCAGAGCTGGAGCTGACCCTCTGTTCTCACTCCGAGACCCACTCCCTACAGGGGTACCCACAGAGACGAATAGTCCTGATCCCCCCACAGCACCCTTTTAGCTCCTTGCACCTTCCAGATTTTGTCCTGTCAGCATTCGTTGTCCCACAGGTTAGCACAGCCCTCCTTGAACAGCCTCTCCCTTTCTCTCCCCAGCGCTGTGCACCCCCAAAACCCCCTGCACCCACAGGGACCCCCCAGTCCTCCCACCCTGCGCCTGCTCCTGCACAGCTCTGCACACACACGCACTCTTGACACGTTACAGGCGCCAGGCGAAGGAGGAGCTCCGTCAAGTGCTAGAAAGTTGTTCCTACCCTGCTCTGGGAGCAACCACATTACTCACGAGTCCGTTTTTAGTGCGGGTATGTGTTTCCCCCCTTCCATCTCCAGTCCATTAGCTACTATGGAAACAACATGTCATTGCCCGGAGGTGGAGTTCAGCCACAGCCAAAACAGCCGCGGATAAATTCCAGCACCCAAATTCACATCCTGGGGCAAAGCCCATGCAACTCAGTCGGGGAATGGGAGCAGAGTCTCGGCTGTGCTAAGACAACAGATCTCAGCCTGGGCTTGTTGGCTGCGGGATGCATGGGGTGCGGGAAGTGCTGGAGGGCACCCCACTGTCCCAGCCCTGGTGGACCTGGCGTGGCTGGCGAAGGCCGAGGTGATTTACTCTTCCGGAGCTCAACCGAGGGCGTGCGAGTGGCGTGGAGATGAAGAGCAGATCCGCAGGCCCTCAGCTGCCTTGTTTCCGCTCCGTCCTGCAGCACCCACTGCCCAGCCCAGGGCTGATCTGCCAGCGGTGGCCGTGGAGGAGGGGGAGGCAGCCCAGTGACACAGCCGGAGGGGCTGCATGGGGACCCCAGAACTGCTAGCATGGGCAGAGCCTGTTCGATCCAGGGGCATCTGGAAGAAGGATGAAGCATAAGGGCTTAGCATCCCTTGAACTCATCTGAACAGGCTGAGCTTCAAGCACTCAGAAGCATCCTACTTCCCTGCCTGCCCCAGTCCCCTCCTCCTGATGGGTTTTCAGAGCGTGGTGCGTCCCAAGGTCTCTCCTCTTTCTGTGCACAGATGCTTCTGCATCCCTACTGCCCTATTGTTGTGGCCTTGGGGAAGTTTGTCCCCTGCATGAGAGGTGAGAGGTGGCAGGGCAAAGGCTGCACTGGGTTCAGCACATGGTGGGCAGTCTTGTCCCCCAGCAGTGCTTCTCAGTGCAGACTGCTCCTGGCTCCCCCCATGTGCTGTCCAAGCAGTCACACCTGGCAGGTCTCACCTGCAAATTTTAGCTGTCACAAGGTGTCCATCCCAAGCAATTTGTGTGTCCCACCCAGGCCCCCATGGCATGGGGACAAGGAGATGCTGGTCCCTGTTGGTCCAGGGCAGCCAGCTTAAACTAAGCTGCTGCATCCCACTGCAGGTAAGCAGTGGGGAGGAAAGCACTGTGGGGTCACCAAACCATGTCCTCATATCCTGAGTCACCCAGACTGCTCCTTGCCATGTCTCCAGGGGACTCTGAGGATAAGGAGGGCAGGCAGGGATGGTGGCATATTCGGTCTGGAGTCCTTTCATAGCAGGGCCGAGTCCTGGCTCTGGTCTCCCCAGCAGATGGAAAATGCTGGAGACAGGAAGCAAAGCCCTTGGAAAGAGGAACTTTCCTTGGCGGCAGCCAGCAGGCAGTGACGAGGTTGTCCCACCTGGTGTTGGGACTGCCCAGCTGCCAGCCACTGCCTCCAGGCACCCTTCCAGCCTGGACTGCCCAGGAGGTGCCATGTCCCACCCCGGTGGTTTTGCCACCCTGCAGTGCTAGTGCCTGGGGACAGTGGTGTCACAGAGGGTAGGGAAGAGCTACCCCAGTGACCCCCATAGTTCACCCAGAGACAACCACCACCAGCCCTGTCCCTAGCCCAGGCCACCCCTCCCTTCCCCAGCTTCTCCAGGAGATGGAGCAGGAAAACTTGCTAGTCCCCGGGGCAGCCTGGGAGCGATCCACAGGCTTCCGAGTTGGAGCAGTGACCTGTGTAAGTGCCTGACTGGATCTGGGCCAGCGGGAGCAAACTGTGGCCATGAGGCTCCCTCTGAGGAGGGAGGGAGAGGCTGGAGCCCAGCGGGGATGCCTTTCCAAAGCAGGCAGAGAAATTGCCCGTCAGCAAGGCTTTTCTGCAAAGAGGCGAGCACCGTCTTGGAGGAAGAACGAAACAAACATTGGGAGGAGGAAAAAGATACTGTGGGTTTCTAGAGCAGGGATTTTCAACCTATTCTGATCTTTGCTGATCTCCAAAAATATCCTACCGGAGATGCGAGTTCCTTTGTAGCAAACCGACACCACCTGGCACCACGCTCGCTGGCCTCAGTTACCCTTCCTTAAAAGCAGTCCACAGAGCCATGGGGATCCCCCAGCCTGAAAGCTGCAGCCCTCGAGAGCGCTGGAAACACGTAACGAACTCGTCTGGTTTACCCACGCAGGAGCCCCGTGGAGCAGACTGCAGCCCCAAAACCCCAGGGCACAGCCTTTGCAAGAACAATGCTTGCCCTACATCCACTAAGGGAGAGGCAGGAGGGCACCCAGTGAAGCTGGGAGAGGCTGAGGTGTGATCCCAGGGTTGAAGAGAGTTGGGAAATTGCGGCTTCAAGCCCATGCTGCAGACATGGTGCTTGGTGTGGATTCTCTGGTGGCTAAAAACAGGCCTGAGTTTGCAGCAGACGGTCTCTCTGGGGGTTTATTGAGTGTCCTCCCTCTGCTTAGCCACTTGTTTTCACAATACTTGCAAGAAGATCTAGGATGTCCCTCTCACCACCCATCATATTTGTTTAAAATTAGTCCCATAGGCTAGCAATTATTAGAAGAGTATGGGAAGTAAAAACAGGAGGAAGGCTCTCTTGCTTTTAGAAACCAGTGTGGAACATAGCTAGAAAAAAATGCTGGGACATGGCGGGGGAGTGGAAAGAAGTGGAAGAGGATGGAAAGGAAGGAAGAGGATGGCCCCGCTCCTAAAAAGGGAAGTGGAAATAGCCCTCCTTTCTGAAGGTGTCTCCACTGAAGAGGGGTGCCTGAGCACCCTGGCCCAACAGGAAACAGTCCTGAAGTACAGATTGGTCCTGATGTCCCCAGTCACGTCCTTTTCGTGGATCTGAGAAATGCCACCCAAAACCCCTTCCAGGCAGGGATCTTTCCTGTGTTCCCATCCTGGGGCCAGGGGTGTGAGCACAGCCTCCACTCCAACCCCAGCAGTACGACACAGGGGACATGCACCCACCAGTGACCCCATGGGCATGGCATCCCCCCATCCCCTCTGCCTTTAGTCACGTGGATGTAAGGAGCACATTTCTAACACACCTCTCAGCCCAGACAAACCTCCACTCCACGCAGTTGTGAGACGAGCTGGCCAAACGATTTGGTTGAAAATCAACCTCCTTCAAAAATAAAATAAAAAAAACCCACAACAAAACAAAAAACCAACGAATCCACCAACTCTGCAGGATTTGTTTTCATCCCGATCCGTTCTCTAATCCGACGCTCATTGCACAAGGAGGGAGTGAGGCCGCTGACCATGGCTGGGCTGGACGGCTCCTTTTGGCAGCGGTGCAGATTTCGATCGGCTTGAAGCAATCACAGAACTGCAGCCTGAACTTCCACTGACTCACCCAGAGAAGGGAAACTTCCTGGCTTGTGTGCTCAAGCATTTCTGGAAAAACTGCTATATTTGGCATGGAAAATAGGAAGGATTCCTCCGACCGCTCGAAATGGGAGCAGCAGAAATGACTCAATGGGCAGTTTATAAGGGATGAACAAGGGCGCTCTCTAAATTATTCATTGCCATTCTGCACGTTGTGTGTTTTGCCCTCAACAGGCTCAACAGTGTCTGCACACAGGATGGTCCAGGCTCCGCCGGGAAGATACACAGTTTATTGCTCCGACGGCAACCCCGCCAGTGCACGTTTGCTGTATAGTATTGACTACGGACACTGTAGGCTGCTTCCCATCTGTTTACCAACAAATACTGCTCCTAAAGGTATGGCATTGTGCTTATCGCTACACATTGACCCAGCGTGAAAAATCTGCCAATTTCTATTTTCATGACATCAGTAGCTGGAAATGCTTTTCTTGCCAGCTTCAAACACTTTCAACTGTTTCATCTAGGATACTGGGGAAAAAAAAATAAAAAAAGAGGAAACTGCTCTTCTGTAAATTACTGACTGGGTGGGGGGGGCTATTCCTGAGGATTTAAAATGGATTCTTCTTCTATCTTCTTATTTTCTTCTTTTTTTTTTAATACTTGTCCAAATGGTTATTCAGATAGCTTGTTCATTAAAATCCTGAGCTTGTGAATTAAAATCATATTTTTTTACATAAAAATAGCATTACCTAATAAAAAAAAAAAAAGTGAATAAATCCCAAGAAAAAAATAAAATAATTTTTCCTGAAAAATCTGTTAGAGGGCAGCAAATGTTTTCAATTGGGTGAAATGCCAACTGGCTCCTGGTTAGTGTATATTAAATTAAATATTCAATTTGGTCATGCACCACTTTTATTGGCAGATTAAATATCGACAAGTATGTCTAGCACAGGGAGATGCTTCATGCTGCAGCCTGACAAATCCCGTGGTAGCTCTGCATCAGCACTTTGGGTGGGAAAACTTCTTTCTCCCACCACTGAAACCCCACGAGGCTGGTGCCCAGGACCCATATGGCCATCGCACGGGGGGT
>VXBZ01006016.1:4359-75978 GCA_013399135.1 Heliornis fulica
GGGGGGGGGCGGGCGGTCTCAGGCTACGGTCTGCTTGGATTCAAAGGTCTGTGATGTCTTATTCCCACCCAAGGCTCTCAACTAAGCAGTGTCAAAGTTTAGTAGAGAGATCAAAGCTGCAGTCACAGAGAACTGACTGTACTAGAACTGAGAGGAGCACATCTATCATTGAAGGCTGTTGTCACTCTTCTCAGCTTTGAGGTGACAATTCTGGGAGCATGACTTTCCTTGCTGAAGGACTCAAAATCACCTCCTGAGCACCTCTCGTGGTTGAGGATGCTGCTCTGACATTGCCTTTCTCCTTGTTTCCTTTGCAGAATGGCACCAGCTTCCACGTGTTCGATCAAGGACGCTTTGCCAAAGAGGTGCTGCCCAAGTACTTCAAACACAACAACATGGCCAGTTTCGTCCGGCAGCTGAACATGTGTAAGTTTGAACTCCATGTCCTGAGCTGTGTGGGTCCTGCAGACACAGGGGAGTGATGGAAAGGGCAGGAAGGACAGGAGGCAAGGCAGAGAACTCTGGATAGAAACACTGAGACTTCACATCCCTGCATTCTTCTGGATGTGATAATTTTTGCCAAAGAGGACTTGCCCCTGAGATCCCGGGGAGCAATTTCCTTGCATTGACCTTGGATTCCAGCATGAAATTTCTCTTAGATTACACTGTAAGGTGTGAGCTTACATCTATCTACTGGGTTTTCTGCTTCTCTTGCATCAATGTGATGACCTGTTATTATTTCTCTTCCATTTTATTCTATATGTGGCTTTTTTCTGGGGCCTGATACCATTAACACCTCCCTCCAAAACATCTGCCTTTGAGGGTAGCCTGCCCAGAGCTTTTCCATTTCGCTGGCTATACCGCTGGGCTAATAGCAGGCAGTACTTCTCCTCACAAATCTTGCCTCACTGGCAGGACATTGTCACCCTTGAAGGAGGTTTAGGTGCAGTTTTCAGCCATGTCTAGACCACAACTGTGTTAAATATGGGGGAGGGGTGTGTTCTGATAGTTTTTGGAAGCTTTTCAATTCACAAAATTCCTCAGTAAAGTTTCAACTTTCCCGTTTCACTATACAGCAGCACTATTGTGAATTTTAGACCAGCCTTTAGATATAGCTTAGAAACCTTTCAAAGACATTGGAGAAGTAGTCAAGGTAGATTTCCAAATGTGTATATGACCTTTTTTTTTTTTTTTTTTTAAAAAAGTGATACCTGGGGCTGGTCTGTGCCTTTGCAAAACCTTCCCTGGATCCCTTTGGCTTGCAAAAGGGAGCAGACATTTCAGGAAGGGATTGCCAATGAGGCTTTCGTGGGGAAGCCCAGCGGCTGATGTGGCCAGTGGGATACACAGGGCTCTCCTTCATGCTGGATTTCTCATAGATATGACCCATAACATGTCAAACATGAGCACCTCAAAACTGGGGAGGGGGGAGTTCTCGAAAGCAATGGGGGTGGGTGGTGAGGAGGAACGTTTGGATCTGTCAGCCCTTCACCTGTGCCTTCTAAATGCAGATGGCTTCAGAAAGGTGGTGAACATTGAGCAGGGGGGTCTCGTCAAGCCTGAGAGGGATGACACCGAGTTCCAGCACCCCTACTTCCTGCAGGGCCATGAGCACCTCCTGGAGCAGATCAAGAGGAAGGTGAGAGGGCAGCAGGCCGGGGAATACACTGTGTCCAGAAGGCTGAGGTGTGAAGTTGGAGGCACAGGAGAACCCTGTGTTCCAGAAGGTTCCAGACCATAGCTATGGAGAGTTTAGGTGGTACTTCTTTCAAAATATCCCTCTATGATACATCCCAAAAATTAGCTATTGGTCTGTGTGGAGATACAGCTCCCTTGGGTTGCTTTAAGCCTGATGCCTTTTTATCTGTTTCCTCCTGGGCCTTCAGTGAAGAGAGAACCCATGACTCCTGTTTTCGCTTCTGATATGAGAGAAGCCATGACACCTTGTTCCCTGTCTTGCGTGGGATATGCCCTGAGCAGGAGGCCTTCTGTGCCTGCCACCATGGCTGTCTACCCTGTGCCTTTCAAACCCTCCCACCTCTCTTTGGGTGGGGTTGACCAGAACAGCACTCCATGATCATTGTGAGGGTATCTCTTGATACCTCCCAAAATGCCTGTTTGCTTTCAGATCATAGACCACTATGCCATAGACCGCTCAGTGTGATTGTGTGTTTCCCAGTAATGGGTCGGAAGCAGAGTAATCCAGTTATAAATTTTATTAATTGAGCAGGCGACAATAGGCAAAGCAATGTTGGTCGGCCAGGGAGTCTCTGCTACACCAACGCGGTCCCCGTTCGAGTCAGAGCTTTTATACTGTTGCCTGAGGCAACAGTATAAAAGCTCTGCTGCTAACACCCATTCTGCTGCTAACACCCAAAAGGATTTGTCCTGCTCTTTGCCATTTTATCCCTTTCACCCTATATATACATGAACTCCCCTATGAGCAGTTCAGACCCCTGTGCATGCTGCCTGTCCTAGTATTTCCACATATCAGAGCCGGGCTGGTGCAAGTCCTGCGCCAGAGCTGCAGCAATGCCTCTTGTCCTAGTCTTTCTTGTGTTGGTAAAATCCACCTCGTTGATATTTAATATCTTTTTTTTTTTACCTCCTCAGGTGTCAGTAGTGAAAAGCGAGGAGACCAGGATGCGCCAGGAGGACTTCAGCAAGTTGCTACAAGAGGTACAGATAATGAAACGTCACCAGGAGAATACGGAGCGTCAAATGCAGGACACAAAACAGTGAGTTGAATCCTACTTGCATGTAGGAAATACATGTACAACCTAGGGACTTAAGTCAGATAACTGTGTTTCCTCCAGAAAGAAATGATAGTAAAAGTGTAACTCTTCTCACAAGTAGAATAGTCCTTGGTAGGAATGTGAACTTAAAAACAGTTCTAAAAAAATAAAAATCTCTGTCATCATCCACTTCCAAAATATATGACTGGCCTAAAATATGTAACAACACAAGAACTGCTGTAGTGTTAAATCCATGGTCCCATCGCTCTGAAGACTATGTCTTCTGACATGGCCAAAATTGTGTAGAACAGCAAAACAAGCCAATGCAATGCTTCTCGCATGTGGCTGCCTGACCTTCAGCTGTCTGAGGCTCTGGGATTTTCTGAGTCACACACAGTCCCTGGGAATTTAGTAAATGGGATATAGTTTGATAAATCATGTACTTGGAAGGGGGTTTATTTCCCTCCGGAACTTTAATCCTTCCAGAGAACTTTGTTTAAAAAGCACTCAAATAGTCAAAAAGACTCCCAAACCTTCTATTGTAATGAAACCTGATACTCCTGCATCATCAGGTGACACTGGCACCCTCTGCCTTGAGAGAACATCACCTGTTGCGAAACTGCTCCAGCCCAGCACCTTACATGCAATGGATAAATATTTTTATCCTTCCTCAGTTTTTAATGACTCCCACACTTAGCATGCCCGTGAATTCACACATGAAGTCCAGGGGCAATGGCAATGGGAGTTTCTAGGCTTGTATCTTATTTAAGTTTTAAGGAATTCCAGTACTGGCTTGGCCTTGCTTCTAGTTTATTCTCCCGTTGGATTTGCTGGCTCCTTTCTTCCAGCAGGCAAAAGGCAAAATTGCATTGAACTGTTGACCTTAATGCAATTTTTATGAGCTAAGACAGACCAATGATCCCAGGCTGAAACCACGTCAAGAAATTTACACTGGTGAAGAACCATGAGGACCCAGTGCCAGCTCTCAGGCAAAGGAAAGCTGCTGTGCTGAAAATCCTGTGGGTACCAGTGCAGAAAGTTCACCACAGATGCTTGCTGTGCCAGTGGCTGTACTAGGGCACCTACTGTGCTCTTCCAAGCCCTGGACCTTATCTTTCTAGTTCCGTCATCAAACTTGTTTCTCTTTGGAGGTTGAGGAAACACAAGGAAAGAAAGTGTGTGACCCGGTTTGGGCCACCTGGAAAGAGCCAAGCACTGCAAGAGCCCCAGAGCGAGACAGACTTTGCACAATTGGGTCTGCTGTGCATCATGGCAGCACCATGGGCTGTTGGGGTGTTTCTGTGCTCATGGAAAGTTTCTGTTTCACTTTCAGGCAAAACGAAATGCTTTGGCGGGAAGTTATGTCTCTCCGTCAGAACCACTCACAGCAACAGAAAGTGATCACCAAGGTATGGGTCATCTAAACCCTAAACGTGCTTGCACTGCATGGAGTGTGTCCTCCTCTGACTTACAGTTTTCTTACTACAGAATTTTCTTCATACTCTGACATCCCAGGATACTTATTTCCCCTTTGTTTCAAATTGTGCTGTGTTCTTCTTTGTCCTACGGGAAGTGTTCCTTGCCAAAGTATAGATTATGCTCTTGAGCAAAAGGTTTTAATACCCGTCAGTCCATGCTGTGCTGTTAGGAACCACTTTTCTGTTGAAGCCCTGAGCATGGGAGCACAGCTCTCGCTGACTGTATTGGCTGGGTCCTAGTTATACTGGTGCCTTTGGGCCACTTAAATCTTTCTTCTTCCCTTCTCACAAGAGAGGATCTTCCTCTCCTGCCAGCACTGAAGCTGCAGGCCAGGAGCTGTTGCATTCTGGTGTCACTGGTATAGGTGAGGAATTACTGTTCAGCCTTTCAGACCGAAGGAGCCCTTTGGAGCCATGTCTCTTAAAATCTAGCATGACCCATACATGAAAAGGCCTCTCCAGTGACTCTGTGATGGTGCTGACGTGACTGAGCTTGTCCCATTTCCCAGGCCCTGAGAACCACATTCTGACCCTCATGTGGTATCAGAGTCATAGGACCGGATAGAAATGCATGGGGCCATGAAACCATCCTCCAGCTCTGAGGCTGGACCAGCCACACCACCCATTGTGGAGACATTTATGCAACTCTATTTTGTTATATTGAGCAATGAGTAAGAGGCAGCTGTGATGTATAATAATAACACTCTTTGTCTGGAGGTCAAAGCAGAGCATTAGGCTGCAGCTGACCTGGGAATATGGTGTGAAGTGATTCCTCTCCAAAAGCCGTTCTGCATCCTCTTTAGTGTCCTGCTAAGTCAACACTGAATTTCAGGGGGCTAAAAAGCTCATCTGAAAGAGCTGAGACCTCCACCCAGGGTCTTTCTTCCCTGGTGGGTTGCCTCTTACACTTGTAAAGTCTTTGTTGGACTTCACAAAGCCTCTCGTAAAGGTCTCTGAAGACTTTAACAGAGGCCAAGACTAGCTCATGGCCCAGGATTGTTCACATGTGTGCTTCCCAGGCTGAACAGGGCTGGCTGGCATTCTGTGTGCACCCAGGTGGAGAGAGAAAACGCTGAGCATCGAGCAGCCTGCGCACAGAGCAGGTGCTGTGCTTCTTGAAAGCCGGGCAGGTCCTTGGAGTTTTTGGAAAGCTTAGTTTGGTTTGGGGCTCCGATATCTCACTCAATTTGGCTCCCACATTTCATAACTGCTGCCAGCTTTGGGGTGCTGGTGTGTGGGAGGAATGTGTGAGATAAGAATGGATTTGAGAGCAGGGAGTGCTGAATCACTCTGCTGATTAACACCGGATTTTGATCTCTCCTGACAGCTGATTCAGTTTCTGTTTGACCAGCTCAAATCAAGCTCCAGCAACGTTGGGATGAAGAGGAAGCAGTAAGTACCCTTGTGTGGTGCGCACAAGCTCACGGGTGCATAATGCTGCCCCCTCACTAAAAGCACAAGCTCAGCTTGCCCAGGCAGGCGGTCACCGGACCAGGGCACCATGGTGATGGGAAATGAATGGGCTGAACTGCTGAGTCAGACCTGCTGACATGCCCCATTCAGTGGTCTTTAGAGAAGCACCGTGTCAGCTTGTGACCTTTATTCGGGGAATAGAGGGTGTGATGGGAGATGGGAGCACTGACTAGCGGGAGGGTAAAGGGCAGGGCCAATGGTCCTACAGGTTTTGCCACTTGTCATCAGTGACACAGTGTCCCTCTTCCAGGAGAGAGAGCAGCCATGTGCTCCCTGCTCTGTGGTGCTTGTGATCTAAAGATGGGAGAGAGGCTGCTAAGAGGAATTTGCTTTTGTGGCTTAGGCTGAGGGCAAGGACCTGCCTCTAGTTCCTACCTTTATTACCTTGTGGCCATTGCCAACTCAGAAATTTCTCCATGCCTTGGAGAAACAGGCCAGACTGCCCAAGACTGGCTGCTCAAGGGGTGTGTGTGTGTGATTTTCTTTAATTCAGTGTCCTTGTTTTCACCTGACTCTTCTGGTGAGGATTGTAAAGGAAACACAAACTTGAATGAAGAAGCCCATAATCTGTACAAGCAAGCTGGGTCCTCTTAGGTCTTCTGAGCCTCTTGGGAGGGATAGATGCTGCAGGGAGAGTGGTATCAAAGAAGAGGGCTCAAAGGGAGCATATCACTGCCTTGAGTCACTGAGGCTCATTGAGTGGGGAAACTTTCCTTTAGTGGTGTGGGGAAAGAGAGAAATGAGATGCCAGATCTAATTTCCACGTTCAGGGCCATGCTCTCCTGTAAATGCTTTGCTGCCCAAGAAATGCCATTACAGACCTTTTCTTTTTGAAAAAAAGAAAATTGTTTAATGAGAAACTGTGCTGAAAGGGGCAGAGGAGCACAAAACTCTGAGCAGCAACTGTGTTGGCCTCTACACAAAGAGGGATCATGCTGATACAACCCAGCTGCCATTTGCACAGTATTGTGCATGTTAATTTGAGTTTCTGCTTCCTTGGAGAAGCGAAGGTCTGTGCTTAAGGAACCTCAAGAGCCTTGTGCCTATAGCTGCCCTCCTGTCCCTCATAGTTTTGTTTTCCTGCCTCTCTTTGGAAGGACTGCACAAAAGCACAGCGTACAGCCTGGAGCAACTGGGGGCTGGTTTGGGCAGGGTGGGCATGTTGGAAGGTCCCGTGGGCACGTCTGACCTGGGGGGCTGTTAGATGGGTTAGTCACCAAAGTTACTTTGATGAGAAATGTTGGACAGGGAGGTTTATTTGTGTCTTGTGGAGCAGAGAGCTGGATGCTTAGCTATTCATAATTGTCTCAGGGCTAGCCATGATATCTCAGTGTGTGCTGAAGGGTAGCTTATACCATAACAAGGTCCATGTCAGGGTGATTCAACTGTTCTTTTTTATTCTGTGTCTTTAATTAATGTCATAAGGTAGAAAAAAAAAGGCTGTGAAATGAGCTGTTAGACACCCTGAGACCTGTGGTCACTGTGTCCTGCTGTATAATTGTGGGATCTAATTGGAGTCTGAGCAAGCACATAATTTCTCCCAACATATCCACCTCCAGTGTCTGTAGGATGAAGGGAGACAGCCAGTCTTCTGTCAAGCCTCTTAGAGACCACTATGGAAAAACCGATTGCCATTCCCTGGTTCAGCCAAATCACTGTTGTCTAAACGAACAGTGAACGTGCTTTTCCCAGCTGAGGGACAGTGAGGGAAGAAAAGGCATTTCCTAGGCAATTTTATAGGATCATCCCAGCATTAACAATAGCCAGTGTGTAGCAAAAGATACCAGTTCCCAGCTTCTCTGGGACTGTGCCACAAAAAATGGCTGTCACCCAGTTTCTTGATGGAAAGGCAGTGGCAGTTTGAGGCCACTTTTTGTTTTCTCTTGGTTTGAATCATTTCCTAAGATAAAGCACTCCTGCTACAGGACCCAGCTTGCACACCACTGCCTCTTGTCAGCTGCTATCTGTAAAAGCCTGTTGGTCATTTTTTGGAGAGTTTGTACAGAATGAGTTTAGGCTCTGCTCTGCTTTGTCTCTCCTCCTGTTTTATTACTTAGTGGATGGCACAGGTTCCTCTTATGCTGTGCACTGAGAGGAGCATCATGTGGAGCAAGTAGCATCATCTGGAGTAGGTAGGAGCTTTGCCAAAGAGGCCCTGAGACCAAGGGAGCTGGTAATGAGGCCAGATTCCCAGTTTGGCACTAGTAATTTCAGCATAACTTCCTTGAGTCAGAGAATCTGAGGATCCAGCCTGGAGCTTGATGCCACTCACATTTAGAAATGAATACAAATTGAATATCTTCAATTCACAGCATGAATTGAATCAGTTATTTTACTTGCATCTTTTAAATAAGACCTAGAATATCCAGATCATCCCTTCTTTATGTGGCTAATGTCCTTTTTTTTAGCCATGATCTCCTGATGTTTTCCTTCCTTGTCTGTAACACTGGACAAGAGGGTACTGTACAGCCAAGGCAAAACTGAGCAGCCAGGGGAAAACAACCTGGGAGACATTTCTTGTGTGAGCAACCAGGAACCAGTCAGTATGTGTGGGAAAACAACCTGGTTTCTCTTCACAGACCTCTGATGATTGACAACGGGATCTCGGCTCCGCCAGCACCCAAGTTCAGCCGGCATTCGTCTACAGACCATCCCCATGATCCCTGCTTCATACAGTCGGTAGGTTTACGCAAGCCTCTGAGCTTTGGGGGCTTCTTCAGCCAGGGCAGAAAAAGGTTTGAAGCAGTTATACAGATTATGGAGTAAGGAGTCTGGTAGCAAAGAAGAGGTTTGCAAAGCTAAGGGACTATGTCTTCATCTCCTCTGTTTCATGCAGAGGCACATGTGGGAGGCCATGTGTTATGGGAAAGGCAGACCCTGCACCTCAGACCTCTGTGTTGGTACCCTGGACCCTCTGTGTTGGTACCCAAGCCTGACTCTCCTCAAGTGCAGAGAATAAATTATTCCAGAAGTGGGTCCTATGACCTTCCTGACCAGAACCACATTTTTGGAGTTGCTGAAGTATCTCTGTCTCACTAACCCACCAGAGCAGAAAACAGATGCGTGCGGTTACAATACTTAAGCTTGTGTGAGACCCCCACACACTCCCCTGTTGTTGGGCTGTATTAGACCTTTCCCTCCAGAGCAGGCTAAGCAGTCCAGGCAAAATCCTCAGTACATGGTAAAGGCTCTCAGGAGCTGACACTCCAGTCACAGTGCTTGTTTTACACCTGCACCTCTGGAGGAAAGACCTGAGGATAATACGAAGTTGCACAGTAGGTAAAAGCTTTTTGGTTTCTGTACAAGGAAGATGCAAGTTTACAGTGAGTAAACTGTCTCAGACAGGACCTCAGACTTGTTCTGGCCCTCGGAAGGATAAATCTTTGTGATTTTTTTGCTTTCCTCCTAGCCATTGACAGAACCCGCCTCTTGCTTAAACAGCCCTGCAGTTGTGGGAGGACCCATCATATCTGATGTTACTGAAGCATCACCACCCAACATAGTAAATATGCAATGCCCTCCTGACAATGACAGGTAAGAATCTTTGGAATTAAAACCAGGGACAGCGGGGGAGGTTGAGGGGCGACCTCATGGTGGTCTGTGGCTTCCTGATGAGGGGAGTGAAGGGACAGGTGGTGATCTCCTCTTTGGGGACCAGGGACAGAACCCAAGGGAATGGCATGAAGCTGTGACAGGAGAGGTTTAGCTTGGGTGTCAGGAAGAGGTTCTTTACTGGGAGGGCACTGGATCAGGCTCCCCAAGGAAATGATCACAGCACCCAGCTGGACTGAGGTCAAGAAGCATCTGGATGATGCGCTCAGTTCCACACTCTGACTCTGCTGGTCCTGTGTGGAGCCAGGAGTTGGACTCAATGATCCTTATGGGTCCCTTCCAGCTCAGGGGATTCTGGGATTCTACAAACTTCACAAGAGTTTTTCCTGGCTCAAATTCTACCAAAGTTTCTGCCTGAGTCGCAAATCTATATAGCTATGGTGGGCTGAAATATTTTTTCCAGGTTGCACCGTGGGTCAGATGTTCAGAATCTGGGAGGGATAACAACAGCGCAACTTCCAAAACAAAGTCGTGAGTTTCATACTGTGAACTCACACTCTGAGGGGTGTTCCACATTTCTTTCTGTTTTGGTCTCAAGACAAGGCCTGTCTGAGACTGTAACGAATAATGAGATACTAAGCCCTGCTGTGTTTCTTGAGAGAAAGGAAGATTTCTTTTGGCCTCAACAAAGAGGACAGAGAATCAAACCGTACAGCTTTCTGCTAATGAGAGCAGAACGGTTGCATCACAACAACTTCCGATGTTTGACAACTTTTCTATGAAGAGGTCCCAGTAACTCAAGAACTGAATGCAGAGATGTTTGAATGCTTATCTCTTCCTGCCGCAGACAGGCAGCATATTTAGGGCTAGTAGCAGAATAGCTACAACTATGTCAGTGGAAAGTAAGTAGATGAATCATGGAAACAGTTTCTCAGGCGTAGAGGCAAGGCACTTACACACTAGAAATTGCCTGTAAATCTGCCTAATAATTGAAACCATAGCCATAAAGTTAGCTAGAAGCATGTAAAGAGCTTGGAAGCCATTTCTAAAGCAGAAAAATGTTAGTGTAACCAAAAAGTTAAGTGGCTGATTTCTGCTAATTACTGAGTGCCATCTGGTGGCCTCTGCTCCACATTGGGGGCTTGAGACTGAGCCGTCCGCGGCCCTGATCACTTCAGGAGTGTGGTGCTCTATAAATCTACAGGAGCTTCTGGTGGGACTTGAGGATCTGTGAGATGAGAAGACAGTCTGAAAGGAATGCTGAGAGAGATTTTATGGTGTCACCTCCCATCCCATGTGTGTGACACGCTCAGGTGTAGCAGCAAAGTTAGTCTGTAGATGTTGTTGGATGATGCCTTTTCAGTACAGACCCATGCTGTTGCTGTACATGCCTTTGCCCTATTGGCTCCAGTTGCTCACATCCACAGAGAGCTGTACTGTGCAAGATGTAGAGTGCCTCTTCCTCTGGAAAAAGGCAAACCTCTGCTTCCAAAGAAGTAGAACATCTGGCTGAGACTGTCAGACCTTGATAGCTTCTGTCCCGAATCCTCCAGGGCCACAAGATCCAGACCTGTGTCACTGGGATTTCTAGAGTGCTTGCTGGTCCAATCCTAACTCCATCATGGGAAGGTCTTACTGATCCCTGTCTCTAGGGTGGAGAACTTTCTTTATCAGGGGAACCTCTCTAGTGACCTCTCTAGTGGTCAACCTAGTCTACCTGTCTCAATCCCGACACTCACCTGAGGAATGATGAACATATAGCAGTGAATTTTCCAGATTTACAAACCAATTGAACAGGGTAATTTCATTATAGCTGTGGCTAATGAAGAGGCTGAAGATATTCCAGGGGCTAGTCGTTTCTTTTCCCTATCTAAAGGCATGGAAAAACTCTGTGTGGCAGTTTGGGAAGTTAAAGCGAGCCCTTGTGCTATTGCCCTTCCGGGGAGCGCAAGGCCTTTGTTGAGAAGATGTGTGTGTGGTGCTAACTCTTGTCTCTGATACAGAGAGGAGAGCCGCGTGCTGATCAAGAAAGAGCCAATCAGCCCTGGAGTGAAAGCTGCTGCTGAGCCTGACGTCCCCCCCGTGCCAGACTGCCAGGCTTGCTCTGAGCCCCCTGTGCTGCCTGTTACCATGGTTCAGTCTGTTTTGGAAGGCAAAGGGAGCTGTGGTCCAGCCCCAGCAGGGACCTCACAGCCATCTGACAGAAGAGACAGAAGGACATTGCTGGACAGGTGAGAGGGTGAGGGAGAGCTGTGTGTTAAGCCCTAAGTGTTTTGTGGCCCCATTAGGCAGGGGAGGCTGACTTTAGGTCACCTAACATAGCCTGGTCAGCTCCACCTTGTACCTGTGGCAACTCCCTTGAAGCCCAGGGAGAGGTTCACAGGGGTAGGAATCTGTGGATGACTTGCTCATAGGATCCAACAGAAGAGGAGCTGTCAGATCATGTGCATTGGAGCCACTGGAACAAGGAGAGGCTTTTTGAGGTGACAAGGATTTGCCCAAAGTGTGAGGTGAAAGCTGGAGCCCACACAATCCATGTCTGCAGACGAGCTACTCCTCCAGTAGCTTGTGTGCTCTATGCTTTGTTTTGTTGAGTCTTCAGTTACATAAAGTCTAAGGAAATACTTGTCACATTTTTTTCTGTGTAGTGAATAAGGTGTCACTTGTGTGATGATGTACAGACTGTGATGGAAGGTGACAGTCATCATCAGAACCTCTGCACTAAGTAGGGCACATATTTGACAAGGTGCCGAATCCCAGGCTTGGGTCTGAGAAATAATTTGCCTCCATTCATTTCCTCTCCTGTGCCATAAAGTCAAATAGACCGTTTAGTCTGCTCTCCCTTTGCATCTCCTCCTTTCCAAGGTGTCTGTCCTCAGTCAGTGCTAGATCTGTCTTCAGGGGACAGCCAGCCACTGTGGCACCATCACAGGGGCCATGTGCTTCTTGGGAGGTACTGGGGAGCTAAGCAGCAATAGATCTCGGCTTCCTCATCTCTGAGTAAGAGTGAAACCCCATGAAACTGAGCTGCATTGCTCTGCTTGCCTCCTTGAGCTGGAGGGGTTCAGTAAAATGCTAGGGAGTCTGATGTAAGGCTTTATGAACAGATACAAAATTGTGCCTTAAACTCACGAGTGATTTTTTTAAATTATTATTTATTTATTTTAATTTAATTTTAAAATGTTAAATTTTTAAAATTGGTCACTCACAGGCTTGAGAGTTGGAAATCTGCATTCACTGAGAGAAGTCTGATACAAAGGGATGGAGGTTTTGTTATTTTGAAGCTAGGGCACACAAGTGTCCTGGGTGGGACAGTCACCCAGAGAATGATGTCCTCTCCTGATGGGGATTAGGACAGTGATTTGGCTCTGGAGCTGTGCTCCCCCATGGTTGGAGGCTGGCACCAGCGTTACAGGGCAGACTTCACCACCAGCAGGAAAGCGTAGCTGCACCATGGTGGATGAAGTGGAATTTAGCTGCAGAGCTCAGTCTTTGCGGCAGCTGCAGCGGTGTGAGGGCAGCTGGGGCGGGGGGAACCCACTCCATAGTGTTATCAGAAAGGCTCTGATTTTCCTCCAAGTCCTTACAGAATTCCTCCTCCACCTCCTGAACTCCACTTGCTACTTAAAACCATTTTATTAGAAGAATAAAATTTTTTTTCTTAAAACTATGGATTTTAAAGACACTTTTTCATAGCTTTCGGGGGCTGTTAAACACAGCAGGACCTCGCAGTTGCTCCTTTAGCTGAATGTCTCCAGTAAATGCAGCCTCAGGCATTCAACAGGTAAAAGCCACTCCTTTAACTAGTGGCTTTTAATAGTAATTCGCCTGGGACTCAGGAGAATGGGAATGCCGCCAGTTCTGGATCCCAAGAGCCTCTCTAAAAGGATTTCTCTGAAGGAAAGCTTTAATTTTCTCAGTCTTGAAGAGAAGTGATCAGTCTGTCCATTGCCAAACCACATGCATCACCCAGGAGAGGAGCAGTCTCACTCGTTTCACCGTCAGCCTCTGTGCTCTGCTGGGCTGCAATTCTGGGGTTAAACCAAGTCATACAGCATAAACCCAGGCTGACAGTGGGCTCTTGGTTTTCTAAATGATGCTTAACCATAAACTATGTTTGCTCTGTCCTGCTTGTTTCCCTATGTGTCTATGCAAGTCCCATTCACGGCAACGTTTCCCTTGTCTTTCTTCAGACTAGATACTTCAGACCCATTGGAGGGCACTGACTGGAGCATGGAAGGGCAGCAGCTGCTGCTGAGGAGCCAGCAGTATGTCCTGGAGCCCACTAGCTTCCCGGATGTGAGTATCAGCCTTTGTGAGAGTGTACCTCAGGGGTGTAAGTCAGATAGACCATGCTGCCACACCTTGGGCGGCACTGATCTGTCACATGCTGCCTGTAGAGCCACAGCTTTACTTTGACCTGCTTCTCGGGACTGGAAGGATTTCAGGCCTGAAATGATGATCTTATTTTACATTTCTTCTGAAAACACACGTATTTGAACTTGTAGGAGTACGAAACACAGTGCATTTGGTGTTGACACCATTGTGAGACCTAACATAAAATAGGTTTAATGTGAATCTCTAGCTAGTTTGCTAATTGCTTTGGGCAGGTTAGTTTAATTTTTGCGTAGTCTGCATCTTAGTTACTCCTAGACTGTGTTTATCTCTACTACCCTCCAAATTTTCCTCACCCAGTGCGAAGCATAGCCAATTCTCACTGAGATCTTTGTCTGTCTGCACCTCTCAGGTCACTTTTCTCTAGATAAATATACATGCAGAAATATGAAGGTTTGTTTCTCTTTTTCATGTTCTTTATGTACATGCAGTTTGTAAAGGACAGGTTTTTGCCAATAATCAAATAACTCAGCATCTAGCAAAAGAATCTGTATGTCAGAGAGATGCTCCCTTGAGGAGATGCTTCAGCCAGGCACATGTTAAATGTGCATGGATAAATAGGAATGAAAAATCACTTCAAAATCAATCTTATTCTCTTCAAGCCTGTTCCCAAGTGTCTGTGATAGATTTTGACTTTATGGGCAGCCTTTCTAATGGCCTGCTCGATCACCAGCTCTGTTGGTTTCTGTTTCTTGCTGGTCGTTCAGAGGTGTTTTCCTGTTACTGACACACTTTTCTCTGTCTGTACAACTGAATGTCACAAGGGTGAGAATGAATCATAAAGCTGTAGACCAGATCAACAGCTCCTTTTCCCAGATTGCTCAGACTTCTCAAGATATGGCTGTTGAGATGCTGATGCAGCAACAATCTACCTTCTGCAGGGAATGCTTTCAATGCTTTGGAAAAAAAAAAAGAAAAGCCTGGGTGAATCTGGAAGCACCCTAGGACCCAAGGGCAGCAAAGAAAGGGCTCTGACTTACATGCAGTGACATAAGTGACATGATTTACGACATGACTATGGCACCAGGTGTCTGGAAGGCAGCTTGGCCTACGGATGAGCACAAGTACCTAGGACTGAGCCCTGGCTGCTCCGGCCATGCTACACATCCGCACAGATTAGCTCAGTTAATATGCCAGAGTGGCTGAGACACCGCAGGCATTGCTGCCCAGCATCTCTGCCGGCAAGGGTACAGCCTCGAGCAGGCAGCCGAGGATGCAGGCAGCGAGGATACAGGCAGCGAGGACCATTACACCTTTCAGAGCCCTAGTTGTCTTTTTTCTCCCAACAGGCCTTTAATCCCAATTTGTCTTTGAGAGAGTGGAATTTCACTGAAATGGAAGCCAGCCTGTCCTCGGTAAGAGATGTGTATTTCTGAGAGGGGAGAATCATACGAGGTAGAGCTTGTGCTTGGCTGAAGTGTGCTGGGTTATTTTGCAGCCAGAGGGCAGAGTGAGGCATAGAAGCATCTCATGAGGGCAGGCTTTTGCCTGTGACCTGGCTCCCCTGTTCAGTCAGAGTTGTTTTTAGGGACATGTTGGTGTCCTGGAGCCCCTGACAGAACCTGGCCACTCTAAACTTGCTTTTGGCATGAATGTCCCTTCCTTTTAATCCTGTAGATTCACAAGGTTTTTTTCTGCCAAAGCCCTCTGTAAAATATGGCTTTATGAAGTGCAGGCATCCCTGTGTGTTTCAGGAGCAGTTACACCCCGTGCAATTAGAATTGAGGTTCATGTAAGCCTGGACATAAAAAATAACATGGAGAAGTTCAGTTTGGCACTGTCCTTTTTAGGTTTTGATGCAATAATTTGGAATTCACTAGGTAATTCCAGTTCCTGAGTGTCAGGAAGGAGCATGTCATAACATTAGCAAGCTCTGGAAGCAAGGGATGGTCTCTTAAAACAGATTTAGGGAGAGAAAAGGCTAAGAGGGTGGCTGCAACTTTCTGCTGAACACTGAATGAAATTATTGATGGTGCAGCCTCCTTCTTGGCCTTTTCCCACGTGAGAGAGAAGTTTTACCTGCAGGAACTCCATGCCCAGCAGCACTGCAAGCAAAACCTGATTTTATAAAGACAGCTGTAGGCAAAGGGAAGGAGAATTCCTTTCAAGGGCTAGGGGTTTGCTCTGTGTGGCAGCTGGGCAAGGACAGCGGCAGTGACACCAGCCTGGCCTCCTGGTGTGATGTGAGCTTCACACCGGGTTAGCTAATGGGGGTTCCCCAGTACAAACCAGACAGGGATCTCCTGGAGAGAGTCCAGCAGAGGCCACAAGGATGATGAAGGGCCTGGAGCATCTCCCCTGTGAGGAAAGGCTGAGTGAGCTGGGGCTGTTCAGCCTGGAGAAGACTGAGAGGGGATCTCAGCAGTGTTTATCAATATCTGAAGTGTGGGAGACAAGGGGAGATGGCCAACCTCTTCTCAGTGGCCTGTGGGGACAGGACAAGGGGCAATGGCCACAAGTTGGACCACAGGAGGTTCTGCACAGATGTGAGAAAGAACTTCATGGTGAGGGTGATGGAGCACTGGAACAGGCTGCCCAGGGGGGTTGTGGAGTCTCCTTCTCTGGAGATATTCACGACCCGTCTAGACGCCGACCTGTGTGACCTGCTCTAGGGAATCTGCTCTGGCAGGGGGTTGGACTCGATGATCTCTGGAGGTCCCTTCCAACCCTGACAGTTCTGTGATTCCGTAGGGATTCTGTTACATCTTCCTTTGCCCTCTCCGGCTGGCGTAGCAGCCCTCGAGCACACGCTTGGGGCTATTTTAACGAAGTGGCGGAGCGGCTGGGAGGAGAGGCAGGGCAGGGAGGACAGCTTGCATTACTGGCAGGTGTTGTGCAGTGTGCATGAAGCACCAGTGCTCAGAAATAAACTAGTTCTAACAAGCTCCCCTGTCTGTATAATTGTACATTGAGTTTGTATTTTTGTATCAACATGCAGCAACTCACAGTGGACCTGGCGAAGAATGCAGCTGAGCTGTCCTCCCAAGCGTTCAACCCTCCTCTGCTCAGCGACGCCTGCCCAGGTAGGAGCACCAGCAGCTCTTACAGACTTGGGGATGGGGTGGTAAGGAAGGCGTTAAACACGTCAGCAGCTAAACGCAGGGTCCAGCACTGACCCTTCGCCTCTTTGAGGGAACAAAACACGTTATTTTATTTTCATGAGTGTCAGTCAGCAGTGTTTCCACAACAGCCAAAAATCCATGGGGATATACTGAGATTTGCAAGTTATGGGACTGCCTGTGCTCCTGCTTGGGTCCTCATCGTGGCTACCAGTGTCTCCACTGTATGCCTGTTCTTCACCACCTATGAGCATTGTGGTGATCTAAGGTGGTAAAAGCTGTATAGGTCCTCTGTTTTCTCCAGCTCCTGCTGCAGAGGAGATGACCTGGGAGCTGCCCAGCAGCCAGAGACAAAAGTTATATCTCAGTTTCTCCAGACCTCAAGGGAACAGTCCTGATGATCTCCTCCTCGCCCTTGCTGACTCCGATAAATTGTGTCATTGACCTTAGATGCAAATCTAGAAGTGTTTTTCTAGTCTTGGAATAGTGATATACTGTAATTTAATGTGGATTCCACTGGGCTAGACCTGAAAGAGAAGCTTTTGTGAGCCTTAGTTTCACAGAATCATAGAATCCTAGAATCTACTGTGTTGGAGGGGTCTCATAAGGATCATAGAGTCCAAGTCCTGGCTCCACACAGGACCAGCCAAGTCAGAGTTTGGTGTTGTAGCCACCTGACCTCAGCTCAGAGATTTGATTATCTTGTGTGTAGTTCAAGGACTTCCCATCTCCACCTTAAGCTCAGCATCTTGCATGAGTATCAAAGGCCTTGCATGCCCAGCTGCACTGGAGACAGTTTTTCTGCAGGCTGGACTTTAACTGTGCAGGAGGAACACCCCCTGTTTGCAAAGCCTTTCTGAACCATGCAGTGGTGTGATGCCGGAATAATGGGGCAATTGGCAGGTGTCTCTTTATGCAAAGATAGGAAAAGGAAAAGGAAAAATGGGTTGTGAGAGAAAGAAGAGAGAAGGTGCTCTTACCCACTATCTCCAACCTTATGGCCATCCCTGAGGCATCTCAGCATTCAGGCAGAACCCAGCTTGGTGACCTGCAGAGATTTCTGCCCTTTTTAATAGGATTCTGAGTGAGTCCAAGTTTGACTCAAGTGTTTCCAAGCATTTCTTGCCTGGAGTGAGGTCCCTCACCTGCTGCTGCAGTGGGAATTTGCTGCTTTGACATCAAGTGTGGTAGCTGGCCTTCCAGAAACCAAGTTTTCTGTTGTTTGCATTCCTAGAGAAAGATGTCGTTCTCGAAAGTGCCCAGCAGTTCCTCGCTGATCGTCAGTCAGCCTTTGGAAATGACCTCATCAGCTTGCCTGAAACTTCACTGCCTTACATATCATCTGAAAATATGACTTCCTACCTGTCCTCTGTGGCTGTCCAAGAGGAGGTCCCACTGAACCTCAGTTCTTCAACTGGCAACAACCAATGATTTACCTTCTGAGAGAACTATCTCCCTCCCACCCATCCAAGCGTCCACAAGTTTGAATGTGAAGAGCAGAAGTGACTCAGAAAACCACAAGAGAGTTTCTTCTTGTGCCTTTTATTTTTGAGTAGCTGGAAATAGTCAGTGGCGGTTGCCTGACTTTCCCTGTACCTGGCTTTTATTGTTTGCCCAGGATAATGATTTTAAAACAGAAAACTGCGTCTGGTGCTTGCTCCTCTGGGGAGTGAGAACCTGGCAGGATTATTTATCTATCTATTTATTTATTTATTTGTTTGTTTGTTTTTCTTATTGAAAATGCTTTTAGAGATTTCAAATATTTTAATAAAACTTAAGGGAGGAGTAGCTTTAAAGTACTTTGGAGACTTTATTAAAATAAAGTGATCCTCATTAGTATCTGTAACAGCAAACTGTTGGATTTTATTGGGGCAGCACAGATTAGCTACGAGGCCTGACACTTCCAGATGCTGTTTTTTAAATAGGAAAATAGTTCTATATGCCAGTCCAGTGCTTGAAAAATATTATTTTATCCATTTTCTGGTTTGGATGGGATGTACTTGTACCTCTCCTTATCCTCCTAGGATGAGTAGGAAAACTAAGACCTCTTGGGGTGTGCAGAAGAGCATTTTGAGTGATCGCTCCCAGAATGTGTCTCTGGCTCCCAGGGGAGTTGCAGACCCTCAAAGACCCCAGAACATCCCGTGCTGTGTTGAGAGACTTTGCTGTTTGGGCCTTTTTCTTTTTTAACACCAAATTTATTTCCTCTAACATAAAGGTAGGGCACCCCATATGTTAAAAAACCCCAACCAACCAAAGGGATAGACTCTTCTGCACACAGAACTTTCCATGTGCAAAGAGGACTGAGGGAGTACAGTCTAGGTTTTGGTGCTGACTAAATATTCCGTGTCCGGTCCAATGACTTTTTTTTTTTTCTTGGCCTTGACCTGTTCTGTTTCCTCTGAAGATGTGCCTGTTGGTTTATCAATGTATAAAATCTGACAAACCATTTTAATTATCAGATGCTCCTTTTAGAAGGACTTTCAGCTGATCTGTGTAGGAGAGAGGCAGAAGAGTTAGTCCTCCATGTCCCTCTGAATTTTCTTCTGTCCTTTGTGCGTCTGAGGCCAACCTCCAAAGATTAAATTCCTTTTCCTCTTCCACGTGTTTTCTGACAACTGAGTCTCTCAACAAAGCAGAGCTTTGTTTTTTTATGCTGTAGTTCTAATGAGAATGTATTCTTTATCTCAGCATCTGCCAGCTGGTTTCCTGTCCCTTAGGGAAGCCACTCAAATGCAGTGAGGCAGCCCCAGGAAGTTCAACTCAGACCTCCTAAGGGGGCGGTATGAGCTGTGCCATTATCATTTGAAGAAATGCTCTGCCCACTTGTGTTGCCAGGACAATTCTTGGTTCTAAACCGTATTTCTGAGTATCTTGAATGGTCAAGCAGCATTCACACCCCAAATTGTAGTCAGTCATTCCAAGGAATGCAGCCTCGAGTTCTCCTTAGCATGTTTTAAAGGGACCTTCCTGTCACAGCCCTTTTGTCTATCCATTTATCAGTGTGTGAACAGATGTGTTCAGCAACACAGAGCCCCTTTTTCCCCAGATAACTACCCTGCACCCGGAGCTCCGTCACCACCTTGGTGGTGTAGACTTTGGAGAAACAAGGTTGGGAGAGCTTCTGAATTGATTCCAGCCACTGTTTTATGTTCAGAACTAAGAGAAAATCCTGGCAGTCCTTACTGGTATTTACGTGACGTGCTTGAGTGTATCATGGACAAGGTTTTCCTTTTTTGACAGGTTTGTGCTTAGAAAATTCGCCCAGATAGCCTGTATTTTGTCATTTCCCGTGATGGAAAGTTGTGGAGTTGCACTCTGTTTACTTCTTTTCTCATAGATGACTGAAAACTGCCTGGTGTCTCCCCTCACCTGGCAGAGCGTGTTATCCCTATTCCAGATTTACATCCTCCCCTGAACCTGGATTGCCTTAATGTTAACACTGAATGTATTGATCCAGTAAGGTATTTAAGCACATGCTTGACTTCAAGCTCCTGGGTGGTTATCCTGTGTTGTTCCAAAAAGCCAATCACATGCTTGAGGTTAGGCACACGCTTCAGTGTCTTACTGGATTGTCTATCAGGGTTGAGAAACAAACCATCTCAGGAGAGCTACTTGGCAGGGCGACAGAGGTGCAGCCCAGCCAACAGGGCTGCCAGACACCGTCTCCGGCTGCAGCAGGTTTTATACTGCCAAGTGGCAAACTGAGCTTGCAGCTGCTCGGGATGGTTCTTGGGTGTTTCTTTAGGCTTTTTGCTCTACTATAACCACAAGATTTGGAGCTTGATGGTGAGAGGAACCTGCAGGAGGAGTATTGGAGAGCCACTCCTGTGAAGGAGCAAGCTCTTGTTCCTTGGCTTTTTACATTGTTAATTTTACTTAAAGGTGGTGTGCTGAGACTGCGTTTTTGCACTATGCTGTACATTTGTAAAGTTTTATAGAAAATGCTAATTAAATGTGTTTTCTTTTTCTCATTTAGTCCCACCCTGGCATTTCTCTTGCATTTCTTGCGCCTACCGCTCACTCCTTTCCTCCTTCCCAAGTCCTCCCCCTAGGGGAAAATAGCTTCCAGGAGTTTGGGAGGTTCCCTGGTGAGTTAATGTTGGGTTGTGATCATCTCAGTGAAACGGGAGCTGGGGAGATCTACTGTGTAAAATGCAGCACTGCAAAAGCAGCTGAGGTCTTCAAACTAAAACGCCGGTCAGCATAGTATAAATCTATAGTTCTTAAAATAACTTGCATTTTTAAATCCTTTTAATCTCACTTTTAGTGATCATAGAGCTCAAACTTCACTCTTGGAAAGACCTTTTTAGTATTTTTTGTTTATAATGTTTTTTTCTTCTGTAAGTGTGATGTGCTCCTTGTGTAACAGGAGGTCCCTGGGCAGGAGGCCCCAGGGCACAAAAGCTGCACAGCCCAAAGCCCTCGAAGTAGACCCTACCCCACCTTTAGGAGAGGACAGGGACAGTTGGACTTGATCATCTCAATCTTTTTTCTCAACCTCGTCATTCTGTGGTTCTGTCAGCAAAGGGAAGCAGGAAACTTTTAGGATCAAGCTAGAAATGTTGCTCTAAATGCAGCTTTCTAGAGGGAAGATTGTCATGACAATGCTTTCAGTCAGGCCCTTGCTCATCCTCCTGCCCCGTCCTGGAGGCCAAGAATTGTACCAGCATGTTTCTCCTCATGAAAGGTGGAAAAAGTCTGAAGTTTAAAGCAAGTGTTGTCTGTCTTCCCAGAGAGCTGTAAGAATTATTTTGTTACTAAGTCAGGAGCAGTTCTCATACCACCAGGTGGCACCTACACCCAGCTAAATGGAAACTCTTCTCAACAGCCCGGAGTAATTCATTTGTCTCTTAGCACATCTGCAAGGCCTGTTCAGGTTTCCTTATTACAGATTACTGGAGATTCATAGAAATATGAAAGAAGACACTCTCCTGAACCTGGGTGCGATTAATGAAGAGGGGTCACCTAAAGCCTGGCTTCTACACCCAATGTGGTGACTGTTGGTTGCAGCCCTCAAAGATGAACCCAGTGTTGTGCTTAGACAGCAAACAGTTATTTTCTGACCAGCACAGCCTCCCCCGTGTTAGGAAACAAGAGCCGTTAACACCGTGGCAGAATTGGCCAAGACTTGCTGTTTCCCCCAGCTCAGTTTTTGCGGAGTTGCAGAGGAAGCACAGCGCTCCAGTGGTCTCCACTTCCTTGAATTTTGGAAGGGGAAACAAAAAAAAAAGGGGGAAGGGGATAAGAGAGGATGCAGCTGAGGCATCATGGCTGTTATCTTCCATTTCACTTTGGCACAAAACTACCCCTGTGGTGTAAGGGAGAAGCTAACAACAGAAGAATCCCTTTGGTGGGATTGTTACACTGAAGCTGACTTCCTGCCACTACTCAATGGCCAGTTATTTTTCTGTTACTTTCAGAATCTGGCTCCTGAGACACATCTCTTGATGACAAACAATGAAAATAGCAGATATGAGTGTATGCTTCATCACAGATGGCTTTAGAAGGTAAAACTAAGTTTTCCAGGTATGGATGCTATTTCTGCCTCTGGCTTTGCATGAACAATCATGATGCTTACAAACAGTAGATAAGTAAAACATCATGTGAAGAAGCGACCACCATTTGTTGTTCAAGCCCATCTGGTATGACTTTTACCGGGAAGGAGAGGATGCACGGAAGTGTCTGTGGTTAGAAGCAGAATCTTTATTTAGCTCAAATGACAGAAACATGTTGCATTACACATGGCAACGAGGTATGTAATGAAACCCAAAGATATAAACATTTAACTAAGTAATTTCTGGAAGGATGCAAGGGAAAAAGTGACGTGAGAGAGTGGAACTTAACCTTAAAACAGTAGCGCCCTCGCTTTCAAAGCAGGGAATGCTGCCCAGCCCTCTAGAAGAAATGGAGGCCACAGGATCCCCACCAGCTTTGGCAGTGGGAACACAAGGCACTTGCTACCTGCGGGTTACAGAGGATTAAGGGCGTTTTTTCATGATGACATGACCAGAACCTGTGCCCTGGAGGTCAGATGCTGGAGGCCACAACAGCCTCTTACTGAAGGACTAACTCCTCCTGTGGACGGTAGTGAGGTTTATCTCATGGTAACTGCGATGTCAGTTCTAGCTGGTGGTCCTGCAGAGTTCTGTGTTTTGAGAATAACCACATGCAGTCAGCCGGGCACTACGCACCAGATTTCATCTGATGGGTTTTCAGAGTGACCCATCTAATCCGTTCTCGTGGTCCTTGTCATCTTCTGCTTCCTGAGGACATCCTTTACCCTTGGCCAGACACTGTACCTCTCCATCAGTGCCACTCCCTGTTAAAAACACAAATGCAAAAGAGACTCTTTCAAAAGAAACTTCTCTAGAAAAAGAAAATAGTAATTTAACACCTAATTTATTATGATTCCCATGTAAATAAGACAAGGAGGTGATTACTAACAGATTGACAATATTTTCAGCAAGAGCTGAACAAATCCTTGCTTTTAGTGTTTACGTGCCACCCACCTATTCCTCTGTCATGAATTACATCACTGTAATCTTACCAGGGCAAGTAACTGTAACCTGACCATCCTCCCCTGGGCCATCTGGTTGGCTGCAGACTGGTGACAATAGTAGATTATCATTGGCTTTGGTGACAACCTCTTGTATCAAGGGTTTTAAGGGGGTCGTTTCTTTGTCTTTGGCCCCTGGGTACCTCTCTGAACTAGCAGGCTCCATGAGGAAGCTTTCCAGCAGGGGACTGGAGTGCTCCTTCTGCTCTTTAGGTGTCTTATGCACATTTGAAAAAATTGCTGCTGGAACTTCTTCTCCTGAATTCTCAAATGGGCTTTTATTGTTTTCCTCTAATGCAGAATCACTGTCGTTTGTAATTTCAGAAATTATTTCAATCTTTGGGTGATACTTGTGCTGTAAAGACAGAAAATGTAATTGGACATATATCATTCTAGATGTAACAGCTAAGAGATGGGTAAATATCTCCTGGATCCACAAAACAGCTGTCTGCTTTGATGTGCTCTTCTCCCATGGTGTATGGAAGATGCACTTCACGCATAGTGCTGCTTCTTTGGGAATGAATCTTGGGTTAACTATTTCTCAGGCATTAGCGATGAACTGAGCATAGACTATTAACTGTTGGTAAAAAGAAGACCTGTTTCAGCACTACATGGGCTCCGTTCTACCACTTTACCTCCAGAGAAACCTGACTAACATGTCCATCAGGTAAGAGCTGAGCGCCCTTTGGAGTATGAGAGCTGCCAACAGTACTCCTTCAATAATCCTCTTTGTTCCCTTCCCTTATCTTGTTTAATTGGAGGTTTTGATGGCCAAGACATTTTGCAACACTGTTATGAGTCTGTGACCAAAAGAGCACTGACTGTGGGAAAAGTTTGCATTACCTTGGAGGGACTTGTAAGGACATGTGATGTATCTGCCTCTCTCCAGCACGGCAAGTATGAGTCAGCATCAGCTCGAGAACCAAAGCTGGGCTTTTAATCTTCATGGGTTGGTTTGTTTTTTTTTCTCTTAGTTTCTGTTCATAGGCTCTTGCCTAGAAAAATCAGTTTTGAGCCCAGCATGATGCTGTTGTGGTCAGGAACCCTGGGGGTTGGAACTGCGTCGTATCTGACTGGCTGCAAGTGGGGCACGGGAGTTTCAATCTCTGTGGCCAGTTTTATTCAGTACCAGGCAATTTGTTCTAGGTACTCAGCTGCAGTTTGGTAAAGTATACTTCAAGAGTAAACTTCATTAAAACACTGCATGCTGCTAAGAAATCAATCTTATTTAACTGTTGCAGTACTTGATCTTGGGCTTTCATTCTCCTATTTTTGCAATGCAATACATTAAAAAAAATCTAAAAAAGATTTACAAGTGGATAGAGATGATCTGCTGTAACATCCATTTTAGATTATTAAATGCATAACTGATTGCATCTCCTAAATGAGCATTTCACAACTTGGATTGTCCTCATTTTGCAAAACATTTGTAAATGTCTTTAGGGAAGGTTCATCGTGGAAATTAGTAAGACTCTTACCTTCTGAACAAAAATTTCCTCTTCTGGGGGAAATTCATTTACTTCTATGTCTTCTAAATCAGGCAGGTCCTGGAGACAATCACAGGCTCATTAATCAGTGGGAAAATACCATAACCAATAAAATAGGACAGCTCTATCTCGTTGGGAGTCTTTGAAGCAATGCTTTTCAGGGTAGGAGGCCACAGCCTCCCTGAGATTATGGTTTCCACTCTTAAGCACATGGGGGGAGAGGAAAATTAATCTGAAACAGTAGATGGAAAGGCAACAACCTTAATGTCAGACCGAATGGCAATTTCCAGTTTGCCATGTAATTCTGAAGGAAAAAAGAATAACCAGCAAGGCACTGTCAGGAATTTAAAAGTAAACATGATGTATGTCTGGTATCTGTTTCTTATCTGTTCAGCACAGTCAATCTCCACTGCAACCCATCTTTATAGGGAAGAGCCAAATCAAGGTCTGCAATCTACATGAGACTATTGGTAAACTCTGATAAGATAAATACATTGAACGCCTCATTGTGAATTAAGGCACAAGAACTGCAAACCTGCTGAGAATTGTTTTCCCTCAGGCAGGTCCAATCATTTCAGCTTTCTGTTGGAAAAATATCCAACTGTCGCTTGCTGACATGAAATCAGAAATAGAGGATGGAAATATAAAAATCACAAGTAGAAAGTAAAAACTTTTACCCCTTTTTTTGTGGAGGTTGGTAAGGTAAAAGCATCTCCTTTTGGTTTTGAGATGGTTTTAGAGTTTCATGATTTTGCAGCAAGCTGCTTGGCATGATTCTGATGGAGCTACAACTGTATCAGAAAATGGAAATTTCATTTGTTGATTCTGTAGTTCTGTAATAAAATCCACCACTCACAGTAGAGATTAGATGTTCCTGATGCTTTTGGTTTTGAGATGTTTTTAGAGCTTCATGATTTTGTAGCAAGCTGCTTGGCATCAGGAACATTGTAGCTAGTGCACCATGTCCTGAAGTCTCATAATTTCATAATATCATTAAAAATGTACAAATTAAGATTTGAGACTAGTGTTAGCAGGTAGAATTTGATGTCAGTAGGGAAGTGAAACAGCTGTTTGTTAGCCTTGTTCCCACAGCCAGGCTGCATTTGCAGCTCAACCCAAACCTGCTTCCTAAAGTTCCCCCCATTTAGGTCCATGAAGCACAGCTCAAACACCACCAAGGCATGTGCAGCAACATGGGCTTGTTTCTGCTTGACAGAGCGATGTCCTAACCACCTCATTACAAATCCTCCTCCACTCTTCTCCCCTATATTACTACCGAGGACATCTACTGACTCCAGGACAAGAATAAAGACAACGGTGCTGCTCCCAAGCTTCTCACTATCGGCATCTTCACAGCCCTTCCCAGTCATGTCAGCACTAAGCCTCTCTGGCAAATCTGCAGTCGCGTAAGTACTGGAGGTTGTTGCAAAAAGCTCTTTCAGTTACTGAATGTCAGTTGGCACTGAAATGTGTACTAGCATGTGATTTGGGTTTGTTATTTCTCCTGTAGAATTGAAAGTCACATTTTTATGTGTCAAAAACCAGCCTGTGAATTTAAGCTGAAGAGTTCCTTTTATACCAGGTTAAAGTTTGTGCCAAGGAGCTTGCTGTGGTGCCATGTAGCACCTAGAGAAAAGCAAACCCTGGTACTGATAGATCTTCACACTGGGGGTACCTGCAGCGTCACTATTGATTTATAGCTCTTATTTCATATCCTGCAAGATCTGCTTATAAAAATAGTATCGTGTATCATATATACTTGGAATTGCTGCCAGTTCTCTGGACTGTCCTATTAAGCCTATTATTAAAAACAGCCAAACAGGAGGATGCAGCAGTGAGACCTCTCTGAAGCACTGAGTTGAGCCCTTCAATAATAGTATGGAATTTCTTCCTGGGAAATTATGAGCATGGAAAAGATATAAGAGAATTTTCTAAAATATTCCAGTAAGACATTAGCTAATAGCAGCAGTATAAGGAATCAAGGAGTCTACTAAGTGTCCTGGGAAATCACAAGCTCAGGGGTTCGTCATAACCCAACACTGTCAGTTTAGCAGCCGTGCCGTAATTAGGACGGTGAATAGTTCTCCCTTGAAGTGAGGTTGTGTTTTTCAATGGTATTCATGTACTCCTTGTGGTTAAATATGGCTAAACATGTTTATATGTTTGCATCATAAGATAGAGCTCTTAGAAGAACATATTACAGACAACAATCAGTTATTATACACCTGCATGATGCACATTCTGCTTTTCTTAGAAAGAGTATATTTTGAGAACTAATTTATAATATCTACTACTGCTAGCTAACATCTACAATGAGTTGGTGCCTATTTCTTCCTTATGTTTTTTTCCTGCAACACTTTTTGTTTTCAACTGCATATTTCATTTGAGTTTTGCCTAAGAGAACACACATATCCACTAGAATCTTTCTGTTGTGATTCCTGTTTTTAAATGAGAGCCCTTGTTAACCTCTCCAGAGAGTTTCTGGTGATTTATGGCCAAAGGAAACAAGAAACACTCGAAGTGGTGGTAAAGTCTTTATGCATGCAACACTGGAGAGAACAAATACCCCTACTAGTTTCTGGGTTTGTTTCCTTCTTTCCTTTCACTTTTCCTAATAGTAGACCTTTCTTAGAAATCTGGCTATATAGTTTTATTAGCCAGGTTGTTATAAGAATTAATTTGGAGCTGACAATACCAAAATTTGAACTCAAAATCTGAATCGAATACCTACATCAAGATAAAGTTTCTCCAGTGTCTCCAGTTTGACTTGTTCAACTTCTGCATATTCATTCAGTTCAGAAAGCATGGCCTGTGCAGTAGCTGCCTCCTCTCTTGCTGCATCTAGAGAATAAAGATTAGTCAGCTGCAGAGAATTAGCTGAATGAAAGACTTTCAACATTGGAACAGCAACCACTGTAAAACCAAACTCAAGGGGCCCTGACTGCCATTGCAGGATTCACAGCTGAATCCAGTGCTTTGTCTTCCCAATAAATTCTTGGTCTCCCTTCTATTGTATAAATTAATATTTGCATTGTGCAATGATGTACTCCACAGGTGGGCTAAAGCAGTCTTCCATGTGTGAATGCCTTCAATTCCCTAACCCTGGCATGCACGAGAAGTGCAATTCCACCTTTAGGCAGCAGAAGTTGCAACCTAAGCACTCACAATTTCTTTTGTTGTATTTAAAGAATATTTTATCCAGTATTACTTGATTTTCAACTAGTCTAACGGGCTGTTCTCCTCTACCAGTCAGCTGGTTTGAGTCACAGCAGACCTGGTGTTACACTAAGAGTTTTGCTCATTGTCTCTGCACTCTCAGTCTGGTTTGGTTCTTCACTCCAAACATTACCATCTGTCTTCTTGTGGATGTTTGAATCTTTGTAAGAATTTGATTCTTGTGCATCCTCTTGCATTCTCGCAGGAATATTTCCAGATGGGAAATCTGTGTTCTCTCCCCTATTTGGCACAAGTGTTACCACTTCAGCATGAGCATCAAAACTTTCATTTCTACATTTCTCAGCCTTCTCTTTAGTTTCTTCTTCCTCTGATATATTTGAAGTCCCTGGTGCATTAAAATATCCATCACTATCATCTGAATTTGCAGGTACTCCTACAAAAGAAACAAGTTCATTAAAACTGCTGAGTTAATCTACCATTACTCATTCTAAATATCCAAACTTCACTACATGCTCTTAACAGTTTGCCTTAAAATACGTGTCAAAAGCTGCTGCTTTGAGCAGTTGTTTGTGGATCAGCAGTCCTCCCAAGATTGCAGCAATGTTGTGGGTTTTCCCATCTCAGTTCTCTAGCGCACACAGTGCCCCAGCAAAAAAGAAAAAAAAACAAAACAACATTTAGAGAAAATACTAAATAATTCTATGGTATCTATAGTTAACTTTGAAAAGACTCACAAGTCACCATATATACTTATATATATGCCAGAACACTTGGATGGATCAGTGACATCTCCCTTATGCAATCTACCTGCTTGCAGAAAAAGTTTAACTTGTTAGTCAACTATGTTTGATTTCAAAGCCTGTGAAACCCCAAATTGTATCAGACAGATAAAACCTCCTCTGCACTGCAGTACTGCCTTCTAAGCTGGCTTCAATCCTGCTTATCCTGGCACATGCACACTCCTCTAGAAGGGTTAGGCTGGGACCGGTTGCTGGCCATGAACATATGCCTCCCTGAATAATGCAGCAGGGAAATTTCTGGCATGAAAAAGGGCAGTGAGTGAAGCAAACGATCAACGACTTTCCTCTCCCTGCCTGTATTCTGGCTGCTGTAGGCTCTAGGCTGAATGCAGCAGTGAGAGAGGTGTCTGGATGGGGACTGGAGAGGTGGTTGTCACTGGGTTTTACTGGAGTCCACGTGTCTGTTGAAGCTGGCTCTGCTCTGCATCTTGGGGGTATACTGCTCTTGGGGTGTCACTGCCTGCCTCCCCTCACAGATGCCTGCTGGAACCATTATTGCCCTGACTAGTGCCAGGCTGCTCTGGGAAGAGCACAAGAGCTTGAAATGCTGGGACAGAAAGTGGTTTGTTGTTATTTTGTTTCATTGGTAGTGAGAAAGGTGAAAATGGTTTAAAATCATTGTAGTTAATTTAAGATGCACCAAGATTAATAAAATATTTAGTATGGCAAAACAAGATTCATACATTTATTTTTTAAATTGCATCAGCCTGCTTCTACACATTTAGAAACTAGTCATTTATTTTAAACATTCAAATTGAAGCAGACACATGCATCTTCCAAACCAGTAACCACAAACCTTCTAGAATGTCTGTTGCATCTCCATTTCCACATTCTGCACTTGTACCTCTTTCTTCAATACACTTTTGCCTTTTCTTTTCCTCTGCTTTTTGCCTGATTGCTGCTAAAGCATCGATGCTATCGCGGATTTTTTTTCTCTCCCTGGTTTCCCATTTTTCCCTTTCTGCTTTCTCAGCTTCAAGCCCTCCAACAGCCCAGGCTTCTGCACAGGCTCTAATGAAAACACGAAAGCTCACTGTAAGACAACTGTAAAAGCCCATTTTTATATTGAGAAATTAAAAATTGCTTGCAATAGCATAAGATAGCTACAAGAGAAAAAATAAAACCAACAAAAAAACATAGAGCATTGACAATCCCTTGTGCAACAGGGTTGACCATACAGCTTATCTTGTATGTGGAAGAAAAGAAACAAAGATATCCAGATTCTGGTGACTACACCGCCAGAGACCTGCCAAGAGCACTGATCCTGGCTCTGTTTTCCCAGACACCTGTTCAGTTTCTGCTGAAATCAGGATTCCTCTCTAGTTTACAGACCGGGCAGAAATCAATTCTCTTCAAGAATTAACTCTCGTGAAAAAACACGTTTTTTCCAAGGTATGTTAGATGTAGAACTCCATAGCGTAACACTCTTGTACTCTGCCACCTACACTCAATAAATTACACTCATCATTATTCCTTTCCTTTCATGGGAATGTTGACAAAAAATGGATGAGCAATCATCAGGATCTGAACTTTACTGCAGTGTGAGGAAGGCAGCTCTGTTTCTTACCTGTCTTTTGGGAAAACTGGTCTGTCATCCAGATAGGTTAGCAGTTTTAGTCTAACAATAAGTGTTTTTCTATAATTAGAAATGTTCTTTATCACTTGATTTCCCATCAAATTCAGCACATGCTGGAGAAACAAGGGAAACAATTTTTAAAGCTGAGTAGCAAAAAAAAAAAAAATTCCAATCTGGATGTGCACTTTCCCTATAACTTCAAAACCAAGAAGTGAACAAAACATCCTGGAGGTTACAGGTAATCTACAGAAACCAAATAATGTTTAGTAACTTATTTTTAGACCATGGCCTGTTGTGCACTGAACTACTCAATAGAACCATTTAATGGGAACCATTTAACCCACACACATGATACAAACCTTCAGCTATATTTGGCTTACCAAGTTAGGCATGGTCTCCAGAACAGTTAGAATACTTGGATCACTTAGATTGTTGTGGGAAAGATCGAGAACAGAAATACTTGGGCATTCCTGCAAATGCTGTATGTCTTCCAACGTTTGTAACTTGTTGTGAGCAATCTGCAGGGTCTGCAGTGCTTTCAGACAAGCTGTTGGATGAGAGGAGTACAATGAAAGGCAAGGTCAGAGTCATTGCTTCACTGAGGGTTTAGGAAGTAGGAAAGCAGGAAAAAAAGTAGGCAAGTAGGAAATGGCATTGTCAAATTGTTTAGGTTGGATCGGGAGCTTTTTTCCTAAAGAAATAAATAAAACTTAGGCTCCAAGGTCGCTTTCTTCACCTCAGGCAAAACAGTTGCTTGGGTTTAGGATGGTGGTTGATTTTATTCACGTTTCAAACTAGTCAGTTATGCAAAAACAAGAGCTTGTGTTGCAAATTGTTCTCAACGTACACAAATGATAATGCAGTGGAATTATTTTTTTGGCTGAAGATGGAATAAATCCTTTAATAGACATGAAAGATTTGGTAATCATGCCTGCAACTGCCAAGGCACATCTTAACTGATATATTTTTCACCAAGGTGCATGGTGAAAACTGGATTGTCAGCCTGTCTGCAGCACAGATAAGCACTGATGTGGTATTAAAAAGTGAGGAAAAACTAATTCATTGTCCTAGGTATCCACATGGAAATGATTACTATGTCTTTTCTGTTCTCTCATCTAGTTAAATTGCAAAATACATCGATATGTTTGACTTGCCAACAGAAGCTTTGTGGGTTTTGGTATGGGATATTGCTCAAAATTTTCACAGGAATTAAAAAACCCAACCCTCGAAACCAGTGCTGCTAATAATAGCTTAGTCAAAACTTGGAAATATGGGCTCGTTATAGGTTAAAAAATGTTGCGCCAACAGTTCTTACAGAGCTTCTCGATGGTCTTAATGTAGTTGTTACTGATGTTGAGGGAATCCAATTTTTGTAAGGGTTCAAGGTTTTCGATTTTATTAATTAAATTGAATTGCAAGTAGAGGCAACGCAACTCTGTCAGAGCCTCCAAATTCTCGATTTTCGTTAAGCTATTGCATTCCAGCCACAAACACTTCAAGCCAGTATACTCTTCAAGGTTCTCCAGGCGGTCAAATCCTGCAGAAAAAGGTGTTTTAAAATGAAATTGCACTACTCAAAAACAAGTCCTTGGAAGAATAAGATCCATTAAACCAGTACTGCTGAGAGAGCCTGTGAGAGCACTTGTACACAAGTTGCTGCCAGTATTTCCACTGAGTTAATGGTGCAGTACCTGGACCAAAACCATATAGATATCTATGCTGGTCTGTATCTTGTGCAGCCCTTCGGATGCTCAAATAACATGTACAGGCAAAACTAAGGCTGGATTAGAAGGCAGACTGAGCATGCCTTATTTATTTAAAACAATTCTTAGACTAACCTGAAATAGCGAACTGTATCATGCAAAAACTTGCTGAAATATTGACAGAGGGTGGTCCACGTTCATTCCAGCAACTTCTTTTTCTTTAAATAGTATCTGAGATCATGCAGCAAGTATTTACTATTCATTTTCTTACTGACCATTTTTATTTGGCAGTAAAAAAGTCCCCAAAGCTGGAAAATAGCTTCTTTATACAAACACATTTTAAAAACCCGATATATTTTCATCTGAATGCAACCCAGGCCAGGATTTTAAGACATATCTCACAGGCTATTGGTTTGGGGTTTTTTTTTGGGGGGAGAGAGGATAAGAAAACACATCCCTTGATTCTTACTGATCCTTTGAATGACTCCACAAAGTGAATCAAGTCAATAACCAGTTCACTTTTCTACCTTCGTTTTGACTTATTTTGCATCACAAGTTCATTATTATATAAAATTAACTTATGCCTCTAATCTAAAATTATTAGATACCTTACTTCAGTAAGACATAGGTTATATTCTCTGCTAAAATGCTACTTAAGATGATAAATCTAAATAGTCAGGTCTACACCTTACCTTTATAATGCAAGTAGAGTATATCATTTAAGTATGGGGTTTTGTATAATTTCTGCTGTTCACAGATGTCTTGCAGAATCTTTTTTGTCATTCTGAAATAACAACAGGAAGCTGAAGCAAAACAAAAAATGTACTGCAGTGGACATTCTGAAATCTTTGGGTTTTTAACAGATTTCAATGCAGCAGTTAATCGTTTTTTCATGCAAGAGAAATTAGTACAGCTTTCAAAACAATACTCCAGATAAAACCACCCAAATTTGTTCCATTCATAAAGCATGTTCCTTCAAAACACTGATAATTTTATGTGCAGTTATTGCTCTCTGCCATCGTTCCTCACAAAACCTCAATTCTGAAGGGTGCCAGGCTTTTTAGCCTGGGGTAATGACGTTTTCTGTGTAAGTACAGTCCAGTCTGCCTCCTGATAACCCCTGACAGCCTTTCCCTCAGCTGTAAAGGGACGAAAGTGTCTCTAACAGAACAGCATGTTTAAGGTGGCAGCAACATAAACCTGTGTAAGTTTCACCAACATGTAAGCAGGTGCAGGAACAGAGGATAAAACTTCATTGTTCTTCATATATCACTCCATAACTAGTCCCCAGGACCAGATTTCCAACAGCGTTATTAAACAGTACCAAATATGGGGTTTATTACATGCTTTCAATATGTTTAATCAGAGATAACATGAAAATAATCCAATTTCATAGATATTAATGAACAGCCATTGCAGTGCATGCTGCTTTAGGTAGGCTGGACCAAAATGAGAGCCAGAGCTCATGGAGTTTGTATTGGGTTTGCGTGGCAAGGTTTTAGTAGTGGGGGAGAACAGGGTTGGCTTTGGGGAGAAGCTGCCAGAAGCTTCCCCCAGGTCTGAGAGAGCCAAGGCAAGCTGGGTTCATGAAAAACGTGAACTTCTGATTTACTGATTATTCTCAAGTTCATCTTCAAAACTGTTCTCCGGAATTAACACACTGAATAGCAAATCTCCCACTGACTTCAATGATGTCACAGTTTTAATAAAACCCAACAAATGAAGTATTACCTTACACAGCCTCTTTTTTCTTCTGGCCTTTGACTCAATGGGCTGGTTACTAATTTGTGATCACCATCTGATTTTTGTTCATTCTGTTGATGTGCTCTGGAGATACAGCTAATGGCTTTCTCTTGAGTTTCAACATCTATGTAACAAAACAAGTGACAGCTTAACAGCAAGAGCAGGAAAAAAAGTGTTACGTTGCCAACTGCATTAGAAAAATCTTGAAGAGCACTTAAAGATGAATTTCAAGAAAAGAAGTATTCCAACCAAGGATTTTTCTGACATTTTTAATGAAAGGATACTGTTGTTTTTTTTTAGAATGAATGGTAGTACATTTAATAGTTGCAAAACAAATTATTGCCATTTGTATGGCAATGTTTGCCATTTGCATGTCATTTAGGTCTGGAAGTCAGGTAGTACCTGCTAGTCTTATGATCATCATCACATACAGTGACAATAAAGTACTGCCACCAATGTTCTTATGGCCTTAGACAGCTACTATATATGACATGTAATCACCACTAATCGTTTACTATGGTATATAACAAGAGTTTACTCTTTGTATGTAAAGAGACTACCATAATGGCATATCTGAGTCACCTCAAGCACAGTTTGTTAGACTTGCTCTTCTATAAATTTTGCACTCTCCAGAAGGTGTTTCCAGAGCTATTCTCAGTCATGCTGTCTTTAGACTGCCTTTGGTTAACTGCATTTCATTTACATACCTTTCTCTTCACATTCTTGCTCTGCACCCTCTAGTTGCACTTGTAGTCCATACAGTTAAAAAGAGACAATGCAAACAAGATTATTGTATCAACTCAGTTAAATAGTACTAGAATATTTAGATGTCAGGCCAGTTGTTTATTTGCAATAGGTATCTATCCAGTTTCAAATAACAGGTGTACTTGCAAAGGTATCTCTCCAACAGGAAGAAAATCAAAGCAGAATGCTGTGGTTTAACCCAGGAGGCAGATAAAACAACCACAGAGCCATTCACTCGTGTCCCCCCTTAGTGGGATGGGGGAAAGAATCCAAAAGATGGCTTACTGAAGTAAGGCATCTAATAATTTTACATTAGAGACTTAAGTTAATTTTATATAATGACAGAAAAGGAAGACAATAACAAAAAGAACAACAATATACAAACCAAACGATGTGTAGCACAACTGCTCATCAATCAAAATCAATACTCACTCAGTTCTTGAGCCAAACTGCTTCCCATCTCAGTTATATAGAGAACATGACATCATACGTTACGGAATATCCCTTTGGCCAGTCTGGGTCAGCTGTGCTGGCTGTGTTCCCTCCTGGCTTCTTGAGCACCCTCAGCCCCTTGACAGCAGGGTGGTGTGAGAAAGCGAAAAGTCCCTGACTGCCTAGCAACAACTAAAATACCACTGCTATCAACTGTATTCTCACCAGACTCCCACAGGCAGCTCTATGCCAGCTACTAGAAAGAAAATTAACTCTCAGCTGAAACTGGGACAGAGGAGAAAAAAAAAATATCCCAAGAAGATGGTCTCAGTTACAGCAAGATTTTTAGTGACTTCAACAGGAGAAAAAATGAACTCATATTGCAACCAGGTAAGTAATGACAGCCTTTATGTCTAAACTCTGAGGTCACTAAAATTCTCTAAATTCGACCTATCGAACCAGCTGGAATGGCTCACCTGTGCTGCCAGAACTGCCTTCACTGTCTGTGTGGGTGTCTTCCATCGTAGACCCTCCCGACACCTCCAGTGCTGTGACCTCCCCTCCAAGGCCTCGGTCCGAGTCTCCGTTCTGGGACTGCATTTTAAGAGCTGTGATTTCGACAAACTTCGACCGAGTTGGTATTTGACTTACAGTCCAACTGCCGGGCTAAACGCGCGGTAGGAGAACCTGCTGCAGATAAAGGGACCGTGTGAGGAAACGTCCCCTCCCACCCCGACGCCAGCCGAGGGGGCTGCGGACGGGGGTGTTTTCGTCTCCGGGACCCGGCTCACGGGGTCGACGGCCCTTTCTGGCCTCGCCGCGGTACCTTTCAGGCAGCAGGAGAGGAAAACAGCGAGGAACGGGACGGGACGATCCCGATCCCGTTGCCTTGGCGACGCCGCGCACAGGCCCACAAGGCCCCGCGGCCGCTCCCGGCGTCCCCGCGCAGCGGCGCTGGTGGCGGCGGNCAGCCTGGTCGGGGCCGAGGCCGCCGGCCGGACCCGGGTAAGGCTGCGCCCGGAGCCCGCCGTCCCTCCCGGGAGGGGTGAGGCCTGCGGCCCGGAGCGCGATGCTCGGTGTGCCTGGGGCGGTGTGTGACGGCCCTGAAGCCAGCCGCATTGAGCTGGAGTCCCGGCTTTACCGAGGAGGCGGCGGCTGCGTTTTGTGCTCGTTTTAAAAGAAACCCTTTTCGCTCTTAAAGCCCTTGTGAGGCGCAGCGGGCCTGCTGCCGAGAGTCGGTGTGCGGTGTGGCGTTCCTGCCCGGCGCTGCCCCCGCGGTTCAAGGCTTTCCAGGCCCTAAGGACCCGGTAGTGCCGTACCTTGGCCTGGGGAAGGCTTAGTGTGTTGTGAAGGGGCTGGGGGCTGAAGTTGCACCGCTGATTCGGACCGTGCTGTGTCTCTCTAGCTTTCTGTGTGTGGGAGAGCCCACTGTTTCTTGCATGCTCAGCTTGCACCTTATGGTTATCCTTGTCTCTGTTTTAACAGGATTATCATCTTCCAAACACTTGGTTTTTACATGTTGAGTTTATCTGCTTGGACTTGAATTGTTGTCGATGCAGTATTGCTGATCAGCGTTGTTGCAGTATAACTGATCAGTGGCTAAGCCAGTGAGGATGGCAGTAGTTGATACCCAAATTTTAACAGGCTTTGCAACTTTTCTGCATCAGAAATGGTGCTCAGACTGCAGTGTGCTGAATCTCAGTTGAAAAAGTTTGTGTGGCCCAAGAGGTGATTATAATTACCTGTGTCTCTTATTTTTTCCCCAGGCTCTTGATCACCATGGCTGCAGTGGATCGCTTCTACCTCTTGTACAGAGAGATCAGCCGCTCCTGCAGTTTCTATGTAGAGGCCCTGGCTATCGTTGGCGCTTGGTACGCAGTCAGAAAGTGTGTGTCTCTTGCACTTGACACCTACAGCATGCTTAGACTGCATCTAATTCCAAAGCTGGGCGTTGAGATTGATCTTGTCAAGCGCTACGGAAAATGGGCTGTGATCACTGGTAAGAGACTGAAGCAGTCGATTTGCTTATGTGTATGTAGCAGACCGTGTCAGTGTGGTAAAACACGCTAGCTTATATTGCTGGGTGAGCTTTATGTCACCAGCTAGGGCCTTTGTTATCTCGGGTTGAATTCAGTTGCTGAGCAGATTGACAAGTATTGACTGACTGCTGGGAAAGAATCACAATTTCCCCCCAAAATTGCAAGGTGCACCCAAAATGCATACAAGCATGGGCAAAGATGCAGATGAGATCCTTCTTTTGCTATCAGCTGTCGGGAAAAGAAGACACTGGGAGACCGAAGGTAGTGACTACCTTTTATTGTCTCAACTGCTTGCAGGAACTGCATATGATTTTATACTTTTTAGTTATATTCCATCAATTTGAGTGTCATTACATGATTGGATAACATCTTGTTTTTGCAAGTAGTGATTGGTTAGGCATTACGTAGGTTAGTATCTTCTGTTATGGCTTGGTTACAACCTATCTGAGGGTCCAGGCCCAGATGTTCAGCCTCTGTTTTCATGTAGTGTTCAGGTCACGTGGACCTGATAACATACATACCATTCCGCTCACTCAGAACTTTGCTTCAGGCCAGAGATACCCTGCAGCATCGTGGCCTTGTGACAACAATCAACTTTTCACATGTGCTCAAATTCTTCAAGTTTTAAGTCACATAGCTCTGATAGCCTCACCTTTTGTCAAGGGTCTACTCAAAGCTCTTGGTCTTTGCCATAGAAAATACAGAACTTCTATGAGGTGGGATTGCAGAAGGTTGCTGCTGAAGATCTTGTCTATGTTGTAGTTTTGAGATCACCATATTCAGTGTCCCATGACCTTCAGAGCTGTAACTGAAAGAACTGGCAAAAGGGAAAGCTCGGGCTGCTTGGATATTCACCTTGTTTTTAAATTTTCTATTACAGGTAGCACAGATGGTATCGGGAAGGCGTATGCTGAAGAACTGGCAAAGCGTGGCATCAACATCATCTTAATCAGCCGAAGCAAAGAGAAACTGGAGGCTGTATCTAGAAGTATATCTGAAACCTATAAAGTGAAAACAGATTTCATAGTAGCTGACTTCAGCAAGGGGCGTGAGCCATACCCGGCCATTAGGAAGGCTCTGAAGGACAGAGAAATCGGTATTCTGGTGAATAACGTAGGACTCTTTTATACCTACCCAGACTATTTTACCAACTTGTCTGAGGATATGCTGTGGGACATGATCAACATAAACATTGCTTCTGCAAACATGATGATCCATATCGTTCTGCCGGGCATGGTAGAGAGGAAGAAAGGAGCAATTGTGAATGTTTCTTCTGCATCCTGTTGTCAGCCAACACCAATGTTGACAATCTATGGAGCCTCTAAAGTAAGTTGGGGTGCAATGTTTAATGGTATGTACTGAAAAGTAGATGCATTACAGGTTGGTTGGTTGGTTGATTGTAAATACATCCAGCAGGATATCAAAATACACTTGGATGCCTTCAAGGTATTTTTTCAAATATCGGAGGTGAATGTTACATGTAATATGCAGGACACTCTTGATCCTTACCAATCCTGGCTGAGAAACAAAGTCTGCTATTTGGGTTATACCTGAACTGTGGCATAACAGTAGTTCTAGGAAAAACGTTACATTCCCTTCCTCAGAGGAATGATGCACAAAGCAAAGCAGCAGTTCTGCAACCCACTAAAAGGATCAAGAGTTTCATCCCTCTCCTTCAGCTGAACTGCATAGACAAACCTCAAGCTGCTTGTGCAATAGTACTTGGCAGCTAAAGGGGCTGTGCTTCTGCTCAGGCCACTGCTGTGACAAGCGCTGTGGCCAAATCCAGCTGCTGCTTCACCTAACACCAAGGGGCAGAAGGCTTCTTACACTTTTGTCTATACCATATTTGGGGAGAAAAGAACTCACCCCTGCCGTCCAGTAATTGTGAGGGCAGCTGTGGGGTGCAGGAAGTGTGAATGCACATGGGGATGTGGATTTACTTAGGATGACTTGCTGATGAATCCACAAAAGGAAGAGAGATTGTAGAAGAATTTATCTCAGTCGGGTGTGGAAAGAGAAGTAGTTACTGCTCCCAGCCATGGCCTAACCCCTGTACAACCTTGGCCTGGGACAGTGAGTAACTTCTTTTGCCATGAAAGCCACCTCATATTACCCCAAGGTATAAAACTCCCTGCAGATTTTCTTCAATATGGAGACTGTCTTAAGATTCCTGTTTCTGTTGCAGAGTGTCTTCCCTCCACATGGTTATGGTAAGTGTGTGTAGAGCTACATTCTGATCTAAAACAGTTAAAAGGCCCAAATAAAAAAGAGCAGAACAAAAGGAAATGTACCAAAGCTGCTCCCTTTAGCTGGCATCATTAATCCAAGATCAGCGATCCCGTTTAAAGCCTGGCTTTTGAGCAGTTATATTCACATAGAAATAGGAACAAGCATCACAAGCCTTTTTTTTTTTTTTCATAAACAGTGGAAGGTGTTTGAAGTGGTTGCTGGTCTTGTTTGTTTTCCTAAACCAGGTGTAAGAGCATTTGTAGAAGATGCACCCTCAACAGTTTGCTAGGAGCGGAGCTTTGGTGAGGCTGTCAGGGAGCAGAAACTCATTCACTCTCAAACTGAGTCTGAAGTGCTTTTTCTTGGGTTTTATACCATTTATTCAGGGTTGTACTTTTTAGCCGATGTATATATGTCTGTAACTAACATAACTTGGCCCTGAGACTTGATTGTTCACAAAAAAACAGAATGTCTCTTTCTACTTCTGTCTTTCTAGACATACCTGGACTATTTCAGCAGAGCCCTACATTACGAGTATGCCTCAAAAGGAATTTTTGTTCAGAGTTTAACCCCATTCGTAATCGCTACTAAAATGGTAGCGTGCAGCAGCATTACATCAAAGAGATCTTTCTTTTTTCCTTCTGCTGAAGAATATGCATGTCATGCTGTTTCTACGCTTGGGTTGTCCACAAGGACTACTGGTTACTGGAAACATGCAATAGAGGTACGGAGAGTAGAATAATAGCAGGAAAAATAAGCCCATGTTTTAATCCTTCCTAAAATGCCTGGAAGGAGGCCCTCTGTATGCTAGGTTTTCATATTTGGGGGGGCGGGCTGTGGCTCCAAAGTAATTTTGTGAACATTGGTCACATCTTGTGTGTCCTACTTGACAGTTTCCTATAGTATTTGGTTGAGTTGAAGGAATTGAAGTGGGGATTAGTCCAAAAGGAGCAAGAGAGACAGGAAGGATTCTGGAAAGAGGTGTCAGTTAAAGGAAGCGTGCAATGTTGCTGTTGCAAGCTTGAGCAAAACATTTCAGGATTGACTTGCAGAACTTAACACTTCAGCTGTGTGTGCTAATTCCAAGATGTCTAAATATATTTGCTTTCAGGGGGTTGAGTTTAAGGCTTAGTTGTTTATGTTTGAGCAGGTTCTCCCTTGCTTTAATAATGATTTGAGAAACTGTTTAATGACATAAATCTTAATCTGTCCTTTTTTTTTTTTCTCTTGTCTCCCTATGCTTCTCCACAGTTCACGTTGGGTGAGCAACTACCTGAATGGATCTGGGCATGGTTTGCAATGTATTTTTGCAGAATTATACGCAAGGAAGCTTTAACGTGCAAAGTGAAGTAGAAATATCCAGATGTCCTGCGGAATGAGTGCTGCACAAATGTTTAGTGAACATTAGTGGGCTTATTGTAACTTATTCATACCTTGATAAACAAGCTATGTGTAATCTATATATCAGAAATCTGGATCTTCTTTGTACCCTTGTATTAAATATCTCTTCCACTGCTTTTCTCCACGACAAAAAACTGATCTTGTTGAGGTTAATCACTTTCTCTTCAGCGTGAAATGAGCAGGAGCAGGTTTAGTTTTAAAACAGACAGTGTGTCTGTTGCGTAGTGCTACCTGATGTCAACTTGTAAAGCTGATAGAATTTGAGAATTCTCCAAATCTGTCAGAAATGGGCCCCCCAAAATCATGCTGTTCAAAAAGACGATATTAGTCATTTAACTGCATTGTCTTTAATACAATGTTTTGTGTTATTTTTCTCTTTCCTAAAGGCAGATGTTAATATGTTTTAAGTGAAAATGTTATAGCTTATGATGTTATTTAAGGAACTTCTCAAAATTAAGGTGTAGGGTGACTTAGAGGCTGTTTAAATGATATAAAAGGTCTCAGAACTGTAAAGGAACTTGGCAATAAGCATGTTTGCTGATTGATTTTAGAAACCTTTAAGAATAGGTTTTGTAGAGAACAATGCAGTATTTATCTCCATCACAAAGAGACTGGGTACAAATCTGTAAAGAAATTTCCTAAAAATTGTACTAAGATGTTACATGAAATGGTGATCCAGAATTCTTTTAAGTAGAGTGAAACTGGCCCAGTGCTCTCTTGAGGTACTTAGTCTATTTACTGGGCCATACAGGACCATACTGCTACTTGAATTTCTTGTCCAGAGGGAAATTCAGGCTGTGATTTTGATACTGAAGGTGCTCCCTGCCTTGCTGCTTGTGCCTGTTCTGGTACTGCAGCCCTTTATTCTTGGTTTTCTTAGGTGGAAGCTGCGGAGTGTGGGTGACTCTGCCGCTGCTCCCGGGAGCCGTTTGGTTCAACTGCACAGCACATAAGTGTGTATTGGGAGTCACTAATGCCACCTTACACGTCTGGAAACGGCATTTAAACCTGTACGTGTTTCTCAGCGCTGCTCCTCAGGCCCCGCTGTCCCGGCCCTCTCGGTCACCTCCCCGTCTCGGGTATTCCTGACAGGCGTCTGACCCCACTCGGTCACATCCGGATAACCAGAGTCTCACACAACCTTCTCCAAGGCTCTCCCCGTTATCACCTGCTCCGGGTCCGCCGCCACAGCCGTACCGCCGCGCATGCACAGTGCCGCACGGCTTCTCGCTTCCTCCCACCCCCCCGGCCGTCATGGGGCTCTCGCGAGAGCGCGGTGGTAAACAGAACACAAAATGGCGGCGGCAGGCCCGGCGGCGGCACGGTGAGCGCGGCGGGACTGCGGGAGGACTTGGGGACCGCGGCGGCGCTGTTTGAGCTGCTCGCTGTGCGCGGGTTTGGGGTGGAGGAGCGTTGTGCTGTCAAGCTCTGGGGAGGGCATGGAGCGGGACGGGCGACACCTGGGCCTGCAACGCTCGGTCGCCGTTCCCGGTGCTCGCTCGTTTCCCCTCCGTCTCTGGTGCTGCCTCGGCCGTGATGCGGACGGTGGCTGCTGTGCGGGGCCCTACCTAGCACCGGTCGGCCTTCGTTCCCCCGGCCGGGGGGTAGGACTGGCGGCTGTGGCGGCGCCGGCAGCTCTCGCCGGGGCAGCGCTAACGCCCCGCGGTAACGGGTATGGGATGGCTGAGTTTACCCCTTCGCTGGCGGGAGCAGCGGCCCGCGTCCCTTGCCGCGGCTCGGGCAGAGCTCTCTGGACCGGCTGGCTCCGCCGTTGCCCGCGACTTTCGCTCCGGTGCTCTCATCGCTGCAGAATTCCCAGCGCTCGGTCCGGGGTACCCTCCCTCAGGGTAACTCCGGGAGCAGTTGTACGAGGGGATGGGCAGGTTGAGGTTCCCGTCCATCCCCTCACGGTAAGGGCACGAAACAGAATGAAGCGGTGAGAGTGTTGTTGCATTGCTCTGAGTTTCCATCATATTTCAGCAGTGTGCTTACATGCAGTCTCTTATCAGCTGTGGTAATGTTTGTTTTGCTCGTTTGTGTAGCTCTTGTTTGGTGGTGTGTGGTGTTTTTTTTTATTATTATTGTTATGGGGGTTATAAGCCAAGGAAGCGATAAGGTAGGCAGAGCTCAGCCAAGATCATCACTGGTTGTCCTGTAACTGTGTCTAGTTTAGGGATGAAAAGGAAACATTGTAATCACAACAGTTCCCAGGCTATTGGTGGCGTCAGCTAGAAATAGAGGGGAATTCTATTCCTGCTACAAGGAAATACTCGAGTATGTTAAATAAAAGTGAAGTAACAGCTGTCACATAGAGACTTGATTCATCTGTTATGCTGTGAGGTCAGCCAATCGTTCTCAATAGTGTGAATCCCCTACTAAGGCTCCTTACTTTTCAGCCCTGAAACAGGGCAGACACTGCACACTGCTGCAGTGTGCAGTTCTGCCCTGCTTCCTCACGTGCTGTGACAGACCAGATTAAAATGTTTGCTTACACTTATCTCTTAATGACCTTTTATCTATCAATAGCTAATTAAATGTTTGGAATTAAAACAAACCCACTACCAAAGCAATATTTCTTTAATGCTTCCTGTGAGTTGGAATATAAAGAGGCAAAGCTTCCCCTGCACGTGGAAAAAAAAACTTTCAACACTTGCCTTTAACTTCATTGATTACATCTGTCACCTCAGCCCTTATTTTCTCAGGTGCTCACACTGTAGTAACTCACATTCCACCTCAGGAAAATTTGGTGACTTGTTTCATGCTGGTTTTCTCTTACAATCACAGGGACTGAAATCTTGCTTCCTGCAGAATCTCTTGTCCTTACCAGCCCTTCGCATAGAGTTTAAATTTGATTTTTCTTATGTAAAATGATGTACTGTAGTAGAATTTCTATTTTCGGCATTTATGACTGGGGAAAAAAAAGCCACCATACTTCTTTAAGTGCCTATAGATGCTATTTTATTTTGCATTTTACTCTTTCCTTGCACATCATTTTGTTCCCTTTGCTCCCCTTACACCAAGGATGTAGATTTTGGTTGTCGCTGTTGCCTATACTGTTGCCAGGTTAACACCCAAGTGTCCCGTGTGTGCTCTGCTTGAACAAGGAAGAGGCTTGAGCACTTGTGAAAATGGCTGAATGAAACACATGAACAGCTTTTTCCATGTAGCTTCTAATGCTAGAACACCAGAGGTGTTTGACTTTTCTGATTTCAGGCTATACATCTGCACAACTGTGAATGTAATTATTTTCTATATTGTCCTGCCTTACAGGTTGGCTTGCAATCCGCTTTGCTAATTCTTCTAGGGAGTTAACTTTGGCATCAGAAATGGAGTACAGGACTCTGCTACCACATCCTGAGTGACTGAATCCTTTAATACAAAATGGAGAAGAAGCGTAGAAAGAAATGAGCCTGTTTATAAGGCTTTACCTCAAAAGACCATGAAATCTCTACTTATTTTGGACACAGCTTTAAGAATATCCAGTTGATCAGCACAGTGAAAGCAACGTTTACTGAAACAAAAATGAACTAGTTTATAAAGAAGAAAATTGTGATTTGAATATATGGAATTTTTTGAATGAAACCATTTTCTTCTATGACCATGAAGTTTGCAAACATCTGGTTTGTTCTAGTTGTTATTTTACTCTGTGGCAAAAAACACTTCGGTACCAGACTAGGGAATTCTTCTCATGAGGCTCACGTATGCCCTGGATGTTCTCGCCTTACTTTGAAAGTGGAATTCACTTCAACTGTCGTGGAGCATGGTAATAAAGAGTTAAGCAATTTATATATTAAAAACAAAAAAGATAACCCTGTGAAATTCAAGTGCATGTTACTGATTTACGGTGCTTGTGCAACTATAACATTCAGAAAATTTCTGTATATCTGTATCATCTGCTAAATTCTCTATAGGCAAAGAGAGAGGGGGGTTTTGGGGGTGTTTTTTTGGTTTTGGTTTGTGTTTTTTTTTTAGTGGTTCTTGATTTAACTGGGGACAAGATTCAAAGAATAAGAGAAGGGAAAGAGGGGGAAATAAAGATGATTTTTAAAAGTGAAAACGGAGCCTGAGGGCTCAGGTGCAGGAGTCTGGTCACTTTGGGGTGTTGTAGCTGTTTCATTTCTGCTTGGCCGGAAGTATGGTTGAGGCTCTTTTAGGGGAAGTAACCACATGAAGGTGTGAGAAAGGCAAGACATCTGTGGGTTTGTTGTAGAGAAAGTTTGGAACAATAATATCTGTGTAGAAAAATTGCTAAGGTGATTGTGAAGGGAGCAGATGAAAGGCAATGTGAGGCAGATACTGCCACTGAGATGGCAAAAGAAAGCAGTAGGATGCCTTGACCTTGCGTCCGTTTACTGATGTAGGTGCACATAATGTCCACTCACAAATTCCTAACCCAGATCAAGGCACTGGCTTCCTTCTCTCTGAATGTCATACTTGGTGTCAGTAGTTTTCACTATAACTCAATGCCATTTAGAGATTATATAAAATTAATCAATTGTCAAGATTTATTTTGAATTGGCATATTAATCTGTTGTTTGTACTGCTGGATGTAGCAGTAAGTCTGTTATCTCTCCCTTGCTCCTTCCCATTGTTTCACAGCTACAATATATACAAATCTACCATTCTTTATAAGGTTTTTGTTGTGTGTTGGGAAAATATTGTGGGGAAAAAAACCCCAAACAGTAGTGCAGAAATAAATTACCTATTTCTTAAAGCAAATAAAAAAGTGCCTCAAATTATGATTATTTATTCTGTATAAAGGAGAAAAAAAAAGACATATTTTGAAATTTTGCAATGTGAATGCATGTGCAAGCTGCTTAAACATAGTTCTGATAGGTTGTGTTCTTGTTCCAGAGTATATTGTGGCTTTTAATGGATACTTCACAGCTAAAGCTAGAAATAAATTTATTTCAAGTGCACTAAAAAGTAGTGATATTGAGAACTGGAGGATTGTACCTCGCAACAACCCAGCCAGTGACTATCCTAGTGATTTTGAAGTTATTCAGATCAATGAGAAACAGAAAGATGGAGTACTGACACTGGAAGATCATCCAAACATCAAGCGAGTAACACCTCAGCGGAAGGTCTTCAGGTCGCTCAAATATTCAGAGCGTAAGTAATTTTCTATGTTGCTGTATGAGAACTGCTTTGGAAAAATCTTCTCAGTTCAGACCATCGGTTTAGAATTATGGAAGTGAGAAGTGGCCTACAGTTTTTATTTAATTGAAATAAATCTATTTTTTTCCCCCATCAGATTATCGGGGTGGTGCCACACCTTTGCTGAAGTGCATCAGTGATACTGTCTACAACACAGAAACATTTCTTTTTGTAGCAGTTGGTTACAAGAGACTATGGACCACAGTGTCCCTAGTAGATAGAATACAAGTTTTTACTGATTTTGATCAGATACTTTTGTGTTCAGGAAAGCTTATCTTTTGTGGTTTTCCTCATACTGTGTTCTGTTTTCTCTATCCTCATTCTGTGTAGCTGATCCAATGTTGCACTGCAATGAAACCAGATGGACTCAAAAATGGCAATCGTCTCGTCCCTTGAGAAGAGCAAGTCTTTCTTTAGGTTCTGGCTTCTGGCACGCAACAGGTCGACACTCAAGCAGGCGTTTGCTGAGAGCTATCCCACGCCAAGTTGCTCAGACCCTGCAGGCAGATGTCCTCTGGCAGATGGGTTACACAGGTGTGCTTTTGTCTGTTGGCTTAGAACAATTACCTTCTTTTTATAGAAACAAGTGAAGTGTAAGGAAAAGGCTAATTGGTCCTATGTGTTATTCTCTCATTGGGTGCCAGCTTGGAAAGATTGTTTTGAGATGCATTCTATACTTATAGAATACTCATGTGTATGTGTGTACTGTATTTAAGGTAAACTGGTCATATTTACAATCTGTGGTTGAATTTCTGAATTGGAATATGTTTTCTTTAAGCTCTGTAACTTACTGAGCTTGTAAATTGCATGCTGCATGAAATAAAAAGGTTGTCTTTGACTCAATAGATTTGCTGTAGAGCTGAATCAGAAAGAGCAGTGCTTTTCTGTTATAGGTGCTGGTGTAAGAGTAGCGGTGTTTGACACTGGTCTGAGTGAGAAACATCCACACTTCAAAAATGTAAAGGAGAGAACAAACTGGACTAACGAGAGAACCTTGGATGACGGTGGGTTACTGTGTGCAATTGTCCAACTGTTTCTAACACAGGCGTGTTCTCTTTTCCATTGTAAAGCTGCTGTTGCTTCTGTGGTGCTAATGTCTGTTGAAACGGTATCTTGGGATTTTAAACTTAATTTTGCAGTGTTCTGAGTGCTTTGTACTCATACCAAATTCAACAAAGAGTATTAAGGTTCCAGAAGGGTGTTGCTCAAGTCTTCTTTGAATCATGTGTGGCATTTCATCAGAGCATTTGAAAAATGTCAGGGCGAGAAGACATTAGTTGGGTATAAATACATTGTCAGAGTAGGTGGAGCTGAGAGCAAACCCTGCAAAGCTGTTTCTTTCCTATTCCTTTTTTTTGAATTCTGCAGTTTCACACTGCACATATATTTCCATACTTAAGAGGGAGAGCATTTTCCTTTACTGTGCAGTCCTAAGCAAAGTGGAGCTTTGGCACCTTCCTGTAAGGTTTTCCTAATCAGTATCATTTCCATCAACAAACACTGTCCTGGCTCATGCCCATCAACATCTCAATGAACTTTTTTATTTTCTGCAGTATGTTTGTGTTCCTTTCTCGTGTATTGACCCTAACTTTCCCTGACTGTCAGCTTTCACAGATTTTTAACTTGGTGTGGTCTGGGTCAGTGAATCAGTTGGCAATTTGGTCCCAGATCATATGCGTCCATATGCATATATATTCCTCGGTCTTGTCACTCACTAACTCTATACTTTTATCCTGTGTGGTATTTCTTTTCATCATAGCACTTTCTATTAGTTTTGTGGCCAGATGGCTGCTGAACAGGCAGATTTGGAGCACAGAAGTATAATGCATGCAGTCCCACAGAGTGAAAGCTAAATTATTTTTTTGAGGGGAGGGAAAAAAGTGTTTTCCTGTCTAGTTTTTCATTCTTAACAAAATACAGTAACTGCAGAGTCAAGGTAAAAATTTCTAACAAAGTTTACTTAAAAATAGATTTTTGCAAACTTGCAATTTCCTAAATAACCTTTTTCTCCCATGATTGTTTTGTGTGGCTCTCTATTTCCTCGATAGCAATTGGGGATAGGTAGAGGGGAGAGTGTATCTGTTACTCAGAAGTTTCATCATCTGGTTGGCTGGTGGACAGAGCTGGAAATCCTGGGCCCGCTGAACCCAATAGCAAAGCAAATTATCGTTCAAGAAGACTAGGACTGTTTTCTGTGATATTTGGTATAGGTGGTGTTTAACAGTACAAGCCCTTGACAATTAAGTGGTTTGTCTTCTAACACCTTATTTTGTTTCCTTCTCTCTGGGATAGGTTTAGGCCACGGGACTTTCGTAGCAGGTGTGATAGCCAGCATGAGAGAATGCCAGGGATTTGCTCCAAATGCAGAACTGCACATTTTTAGAGTGTTCACCAATAACCAGGTATCTATTTTATACGTGTGTTCGTTTTCTGCTGTTTCAGATCAATGCTGATTAATCCTTTCCTTTGAGAATATTTACAAGTACTTGTAAATGTTAACGTATTTTCTTTGATAAGTGAGGGTACATCCTTTTATTTAAGAGACTTATAACAGGATGTTTTAGAGTTCCCAAAGCTGCTATATTTTCAGAATTAATTTGTGGAAGTCTGACCTCTGTAGTGTTGATGCAATCGCTCAAATACACTTGAGTGCTAGAAATACCAGGAGCCCATTGTCACTTTTTTCTTCATTGTGGTGTTGCTTCTCCTCTCTATCTGAAGTCCGTATTGTCATGAAACCACTGGATTTTCCAGTGATAGCTTTTTTTCCCCTCTTCCTTACATAGGTCTCATATACATCTTGGTTTCTGGATGCCTTTAATTACGCAATTCTAAAGAAGATAGATGTATTGAATCTAAGTATTGGTGGGCCAGACTTCATGGATCATCCATTTGTTGACAAGGTTAGTAGGAGGTGATAAAGCAGGTACAGTGCTTATAGCCCTCATATGAATGACATAACCCAAATACTCAGAGCTGTCTAAGCATGCCCTCTTACAAAGTGCTGTACGTGCTGCTAGGAAGTGTGATTCCTGAGCAGGCAGCTAAGTGAGTCCTTAATAGAAGAAGTTTGACTGAAATCCACCATTGCTTTTCTTTTTTAAACTCTGTATGGTTAAATTATTTTGTGGTAAAAATAAGTATAGCTGGATTTTAGCAGCACGTAGTTTAGAAACAAATAGAAGTATAGGTAGCTAATTCAGCTGTGTGATGTGATTTGTTTTGGGACAAGACAGACAAAGGTTTTTGTCTTTGTAAATGTCATCATTCCTTGACTTGCTGATCTGTCCTTCAAAAGTCTTTCAAAAGCACTAAGTGAATTAATGTGTTTTAAAAGGGGTAATTTTTTTCCTTGTAGAGGGTAATCAAAGGATTTGAAGCATAGAAAATCTTCTCTTTTTTTTTTTTTTTTTTATGACAGCCTGCATTGAAATTTAGTTTGATGGTGACTTCACTACTGTCCCCAGAATATTACCGGAGGGTATTCAGAATAACTTGACTTTGGCACCTGGAGTGCTTTGCTGTGGGCAGGAGTTTTTCCTTTAGTGTAATCTAAATATGTATTAGCAGCAGTGTTGCAGTGGATTATTGGTCATATAATCTTAAGGAAGTTTAGAGCTTAATACTGAATATATCAGTGCAATGTATTCTCAAACTCTCTAGGAAAGAGAGGTTGCACCAATGTTATTTATGTTGGGGCTTATGGAGCGTGTGACTGGCAGACAAGTCTTTTAATGCAGAGCCTTATTGTGAGTTCATTTTGTAGGTATGGGAACTGACGGCTAACAATGTCATCATGGTCTCTGCTATTGGCAATGATGGCCCTTTGTATGGGTAAGTTTCAGTGACTGCTGCAAAGAAAAGCAAATATGGTGTTAAAGTAGTTGTGCTTGGTCAGGAATTTTCCCCTCCTTTTTGCTGTAATCTGTTTACAGAAAGGGACTTAATGTTAAACTCCCTCTTTCCACCATCTTCATCACTCGATGTAGTAGTACAGCAATTTCCAAAGTACTTAGCTAATTTTGTTTTGCTGAAACAGTGGAAAGTCAATAAAACAAGAGTGGCAGTACTTATAGCTGACATTTCCCTGTCAGTGTCAGCAGACATTTCTGGGTACTGATATAACTGTATTAAGTAGGACCAAAATTTGTTTGTGGAGATTAAAAACAGTGTCTGACAAAAATCTAATGATTATGTGTCCATTATCAGGGTAAACTTATGACTGTGTCTTTGTTTTGGTTTTTTTTTTTTTTTTGTCTTCCTGTCTTCTGACTTGTTCTAGAACTCTAAATAACCCTGCTGACCAGATGGATGTGATTGGAGTAGGTGGCATTGACTTTGAAGATAATATAGCTCGCTTTTCATCTAGGGGAATGACCACTTGGGTAAGATACTTTGTGGCCAGCCACGCTACAGCCAAAATAAGGGCTTTGGGAAAGAAGCCTTTTTTTTGAAGCACTAATCCCATGCAAAGATGGTATGTGTTGGAGTAACTGGTGTTCAAAGATTTCATCAAAGATCAGAATGGTTAGAGACTGTAAGTCTCTAAGCAAGAAGCATAATGTTCTTGGTGCTTGTCTTTCCTTTAGTTTAAAAACTCTAGGGATGATTCCTGTAATGTGTCTCTTATTTTTGCCTGTTGAACTGAGATGATGGGTACTGCACATAAGATTTCTGAAAAGATTGCATTGTGATCTTGATTAAGAGGACTGTTGCATGTTTCTGTTTGTGCTGCATTTAATTCATTAGCCAGGTAGCAGTGTGGTTATTTGGTCAGCGGATTCATGTTCAGCACAGATACTAAAATAATGGGAAATAGCATTAGCATTGAAACACTGAGAACTTGTCAAAGAACAGTCCTTCTTTAGATGTTACTTGCTATTCCTTGATGCTGAATGTCAGCCAATTTAGCTGGTAATTTTACTGCAGTTGGTTTAAATGCCCAAATGAAGGAGCCAGTGTTTATTATCTGTTTTCTTTTACAGGAGCTTCCTGGAGGTTATGGTAGAGTGAAGCCTGATATTGTTACTTATGGCTCTGGAGTGAGAGGGTCTGGTATGAAAGGTGGATGCCGCTCGCTCTCTGGAACAAGCGTAGCATCTCCTGTGGTGGCAGGGGCTGTTACTTTGTTAGTGAGGTAATTCTTAAATAAGAATCTAAAAAGGTACTGATGCAGAAACATCACCAAAAGCCTGATAAAGGAACCATCAAATAGAACTAAATTGTGTTTAGATGTTGAAAAACAACCTTGGAGGATAAAGTCATGGCTCTGCCTGAGACGTTACCTTGTCTGACTAGCTCTAAGCTTCCTGGGAAAAACTTGAGAACTGTTTTGAATAATAGTTATGCCTCTGAACGTATAATTAGCAGGATCAATACTATGAAGTAATTTTGTCACACTTTTAAATTATTTTGAATTGCTGAGCTTCTGTCAGTTGTGTTATAGAAGAGCAGCTGCTGTAAGTAAGCACCTGTAGCAAGTATTTATCTAAGCACTTGTAAATTTTATAGGTTTTAGGGTTTTATGGCTGTTTTCCGGTTGTGTAAGTCATCTGTTGGACACTGAAGAACTTGAAAGGAAGGTGGGAGTTGCAAGTACCTACTTTGTGTTTGCCATTCCTACTACATAAGGATGAGACAAACCTTTATTTGAGAAACATACTAAAAATTTGAAGTCATCATTGTTTTTCCTCTGTAAAATGTTGTGTTTTTCTTTGAACAACAAAGCTATTTCTTCCCTACCCCCCAGAAGGGCTAGGTTGCAAAAGATCCCAGGAAGCTTCCAGTTACAGGGATGTTGATTTTCAGACTACTTTATTTAGCATCTAAAGATACTGCCCTGATAGTAATGGCTGCTGGTCATGCATCACACTGCAAGGAGTAAAGTTCATGTGATAGTAGCTTTTTAAGAGAATTGCGTCAGAAACAGCAGCTGTTCCAGTGAGAAAATAAGTAATAATAATAGGCAGATATGAACAAAAGATGTTACAGCAAACTGATTTTTGATTGCACTTTCTTTAAATCAGATGATCATTAGGGCAGAATGGCAAACAACACTAGCCAGAAACGAGAATAAAGTCTGTCTAATGTCATTTATTGTCTGCTATTTCAGTACAGTACAGAAACGTGAAATGGTAAATCCAGCAAGTATGAAGCAGGCACTTATTGCGTCAGCACGTAGACTTCCTGGAGTCAATATGTTTGAACAAGGACATGGCAAGTTGGATCTTCTGAGAGCTTATCAGATCCTCAACAGCTATAAACCACAGGCCAGGTTAATTTTAATCCTTAATTAATCAACAATACACTGTAATCTGCTGTATTTCTTTCAGGAGAGCAGGTAATGCATGTGCAACTCGGTTGAGCAACCTGTGCTTATGCAACAAATACAACTTGGTCAGATCTTATGTAATATTGAAACATGAATATTGCAAAGAGTATGGATAAGAAGGAAAGTATTTTCTGCCTAAGTTATAGAAATGTAGGGAATGACATGTCTGAGAGCTAAAATTACTCTCACTTCTAGCCTCAAATGTTATGAATAATGTAATTTAGAACACAATGGAAAGTACTTAAACTTTAACTTCAGAGAATAAGTACATTCCCAAAGCTTAGAAGTTTCTTTTTTCAATGTGAAAATCCTTTCACAGAACTTAACATTAAATAAAAAAAAAAGGGAGGGGGTGGTGAAATCAGAAGATTTTGGGGCAGATTTGAGAAGGGAGTTTTATGGAACAACTATGGCTGGTATTTTTTATCTGTAACTTTTTATAGAGAGGGAGGTATATTTTTTTTCTGTTTATTGATTTGTTTATCTTTTATTTTGCCTCCCCCATCCTGCTGTAGTTTGAGTCCAAGCTATATTGACTTGACGGAATGTCCCTACATGTGGCCCTATTGTTCCCAGCCTATATATTATGGAGGGATGCCAACCATTGTTAATGTCACTATCCTTAATGGTATGGGAGTCACTGGGAGAATCATAGACAAGGTAAGGCTTAACACTGTTCCAAGTCCTAGAACAAATCAGATTTCTTACTGCTGAGAGCAAGAGATGCAAAAGGTTTGATTTTAAAGGACACAGATTAGAAACATTTTTTCAATGTGAGCTGTCTGCAAGTTTTCAAGCAGTACATTGGTGTCAGGGTGTGTAGCATTTTATCTCTGTAAAACCAGTTTGGATACTTCTGGATGAACTTTTGGTTTTTTGGGGTGTTTTTTTTTTGTTTGGAGCACAAGCAATCTCAATAAAAATCCTGACATAAATTTTACATCTTCCATAGGTCAAAATAACCTTAATGTACTGAATTACCAAGATCTGCTGCAAAACCTGTTCCTTTACACCAAAGATGTTGAGCAAGTTGTTGATTAGGAAGGTTTTAAATTTTTGTTTTTAATTGTGCTAAAGTAAGTTTAATTGTAGAACAGATTTGGAAATTGATACAAGTTGAATAAGGCACCTATCCTAAAACTCTAGTCAGTGTCAATGAGCCTAATTTTAACATTCTAGTGTGAATCGCTAGGTCTGGTTTAGATTGAAGTTGACATTAAAGGGCATTGAAGCTCTTGGCTGACATCATTAGCTTATGGTACTACTTAGACACATATAGCTGATGTAGTTTCCCTGCATCCGCTATAGCAATAGCTCTCTTTGTTACCAAAACAAAATTTTGTATTCTGCCTGATAAATCTTTGCACAGGACTTGAAAATGTTAAAGCAGATGCATCTAGGCAGCATGTTACTCAGCTTCTTAGAGTCCTGCCTCTGAAAGCCCTGTAGTCTGGGTCATTAAGGCTGTCATAATCACTGACACAACACCAGCCTTTTGGGTTTTGTGGAGATTTTAAAATTTGACATAATCTTCAGAAAAGCTAAGATTTGTTAGTTATTTTTTCTTCCCCCTCACCCTGCCCCGTATTGCAGAGGAAGATGGCTGTGTGTGCAGAGTTTAATGTTTGCAAATACTTTTACCAATTTTTTGTATTTTTAATTTCACAGCCAGACTGGCAACCCTATCTCCCCCAAAATGGGGATAATATTGAAGTGGCTTTCTCCTATTCCCCTGTGTTGTGGCCTTGGTCTGGATACTTAGCAATTTCCATCTCCGTAGCAAAGAAAGCAGCATCATGGGAAGGCATTGCTCAAGGTCATGTTATGATCACAGTATCATCCCCTGCAGAAAATGAAGTAAGTTTTATTCATGTTTTTGTTTTCTGTGCTAATAAGTATTAAAACTGCTTCCTGATATATAAATAGCTTATTTTAAGGGGTTGTTATTGTACAGTCATGTGAATCATAAATTAGTTTGGGTCAGGAAATTGAAGAGTACAAATAATGATTCTTATAGCTGAGTGCAGGGTTAAGCTGCAAATCTGGTCTGCTTAAGAGTCAGAAAACCTCTCTTTGAGACAGACTTGTTAATTTCATTTGTTTACTCTGAATTCCATGTAACATGTTTTGAAAAAGAGATTCCTTAAGTATATTTCTCTTGAACCACGCTTTACTGTTCCTGAAATGTTTTTAAGGTTTTGAGTGAGTGAACCAGATTATGGTTGTAACATAGTTTAAGTATTTTCCATTCCAATCATAAATACAAACTGTTGAGTGAAGAAAAAATACTATGGTCATTTAAGGCAAAAGTCATCTTTTTGCCTCTAGAGGTGGTACTGGTGAGTAAAGGCAGATTTGATACTTCCACTTTTTTGGTCTTTTACGATCCACAGTTAAGTGGTGAACTGGTTCCTGTGGGAAAGAGGTTTTCACTTTAGTTTGTTCTATCCTTCAGTCTAAGAATGGTGCAGAGCAGACTTCAACGGTGAAGCTTCCAATAAAAGTGAAGATTATTCCTACTCCACCTCGTAGTAAGCGAGTCCTTTGGGATCAATACCATAATCTCCGTTATCCACCAGGATACTTCCCCAGGGATAATTTGAGGATGAAGAATGATCCGTTAGATTGGTATTTATCTCAGGTTCTATTAAATCAGTATTTCTTGATTGTGTGTTAATGATACAGTATAATTTCGCTGAATGCCAGAGAGCTCTGGCCTTTTCCAGTGGGGCATAGGATTATCTTTTCTAAGAAATCCATGAAAAGCACTTGGACTCTGCTTGGTTTTTGTGCAGGATTTTTTCGCGCTCAGTGTTTTTATTCACATGAAATGAAAAGCTTTAAAAATGCACTTTTAAGACACTAAGATTTTTCTTTGGTTTTCAAAATGTATTAGTTTTCTGCTCAAATTTATCCCATGAAGTTAAGGAGGGCACTTTATTAGCTGCTTTAGCATTCACTTACCAGAAAAACCCATGAGAAATTTGAAAGACTGAATCCTGAAGGACCATCCCCTTATCTATTAATGGAACTCATCTTTGAAGCAGGGCAAAGCTCAGCTGACCTGTTGTCTTTCATAGATGGAGGACGAAAGCATCCATGGGAGAAATTGTACTAGTGAGGATTATTTGGATGAAAATGTAGTCTTTTGGAAAGCTACTTGGAGCATGCAGATATGGCAAATGGACAGGAACTGTCCACTGAGTTTCAGCAGTTATTTACAGATGGTCCTGTGTATGGTTAAAAACACTCTTACTGGCTTTTTTTGCGAGGAGGAAGTCCTGTCAAGTGCATGTAGTTTTCATGCAGCAGTGCTTCTCTGTGATGTGATGCTAACATGGAGAATTGTGTTTTGTAAGGAGCGTGCTCCAACTCTTCTCTGTAGCACTCAGAAACGCTGTTGTTTATGAAGAATTTTGCAAAGAGGAGAGATGGTGCTTGGAAAGCTACAGGTTATTTGAGAAAAATAGACCTTTTTGAAAGACAACTAGGAAAGAATCTATAAGAGGATTTAAATCAACTTATGTGTGCCAGATTTAAATGTCTTCAAAACTTTTCTCTTTTTCCCAAGGAATGGTGACCATATCCACACAAACTTCAGGGACATGTACCAGCACCTAAGGAGTATGGGGTACTTCGTTGAGGTTCTTGGATCCCCGTTTACATGTTTTGATGCAAGTCAATATGGTAAGCATGAATTTACTGCCTTGTTCTACATAAAACAATACTGTGCCTGTATTTGTTATTTATATGGTGATATTTGTGTAAAGTGTTGCTGCAGAAGCTTCCTTGGGAGTCTAGTACAATTAGTGCAGTTTTCTGTCCTTGTCACAAAAAATGAGAGGGTAAGCCCACCTGTGTTGAGTCCCACAATGCAGAGCTGTATTTGCCGAAAGATTTTGGCATAGTCAGAATGAAGCATGACAGGAATAGCAGGCTAAAAGTGTCCAATCTGGTGCGGGTTTTTTTGTCTTGGCAGTGACATTTTACAACGTTGATCTTTGTGGGTAGTTAAAGGCATGGGGAAGGTATGCAGTATGGACAGTATGAGGCTTCTTCCTTCTGTGCTCATCAGAAGGGAGATTTGATAGATTTGCCAGGTAGGAAACAAAGAAGCTGTCTGTGCTCTTTTCTTTTCCAACATGCTCTATTTAGCCATGACATGCTGCAACAAGTCCCTCTTCTCTTTTGGGCTGCTCTTCAGTGGACTGTAAAGTGAGGGTGCATTCTCCTAATAATTTTCTTGAAAATTATTCTGGAAATGTCAGTAGTAATTTTTTGGTTATTCTGGTTCTCCAGGGAATAGCACACCACTGCTTTTTGAGTTCAGTGGATACAGAAATGGTAGCCCTTAAAAAGTGACAAAGGAGTTTCTCTTCTGAGATGCCTGGCTTACAGCTGGTAGGGAGCAGCATTGTGGGCCTTACGTTTCTCTGGTTCACCATCATTTTGTTGGAGAAAAGGGTGGAAAAACAGAACCAGTTTTCTCCTAGGCAGTATCCCAAAGAAGTACTCTAGGATGTTTGCTCTGTGTTGCACCAAGTGCAGAAGAGGATTGCATATACTTGATTTTTCTTTTCTAGTAGTTCTTCTGTGGTTACTCCATCATGCTGATGATGGTATGAGCCCAGTCTTACACTGTACCTCATTTGATTAGCAGCTGTTTGAACTTCCGCAATATCCTCAATGGGAAGAAGTGAAGGGTGGAAACTGCAGTGATCTGAGGTCCACCTACCACTTTTCCCTAGATTTTATTGTCTGAAAACTTGGTGAGGGTCCACTATGTCCTATCATCTAAATCGTTTACATAGTGTCTTCAGGATTTTTATCAGAAGGCTTTCCAAACACAGACTGCTTGGACTTGGGGAATTGACCTGGTTGCAAGGGACTGTGAGATACAGGAGAAGCATCGGTGGTTGTTGTTTAGGAGCAATCAAAACCATGAACGTTTTTTTCAGGAAACAGAATTATATTTTTATGGTTGTTTTTCAGTGATGCAGTGATGGTTGTGCTTGCTTGTTCACATGGGTGGAGAAGGTTATATGAAAGTGGCCATGGCACTTTAGTCAGGTTACTAAAAGTAGTTTTCAAGGTCTGAATCAAACCAAGTTTCAGAACAATTGCTGTTGTAAACTTGGCTGCAAGTCTGCAGTAAAGTGGAGCACCTTTTAAAATTGGAGCAGTGAGAAATCCTCTTACTAGGGTGCATCTGCGTTTGGTTTGGTTGAGCAGTGAATTTCCTGATTATCCTCTTTGGCCACAGTTTGGCTTGGTTTTATGGAGCATTTGGGTGAGACCAAACTGCAGAATATACAGCTGACACATAAGGCATCCAGTTCATCAGACCGCCCAAACGTGAGTTGTAACTAACACCCTTAAAAAACGTACAGTGCTGCTAAGCTACTTTTTAGATACATTTGCAAGGTGATTGTCTTGTATTTCCCATCCTTAAATGTAACTTCTTTACCTGAGCTGCCAGAGCAGGGCACCTGGATCAGATATCGTACAAAACCTGTGTGTTGATGTTTGCATGGATTGTGTGAATAGTGGTAGCATTGCAGTGAACAGCCTGGTGACCCCTTGGGTTTGCTTTTGCACACAGGGACCTTACTGATGGTGGACAGTGAAGAAGAGTATTTTCCTGAAGAGATCACCAAGCTGAGGAGGGATGTTGATAACGGACTTTCACTTATAGTGTTTAGCGACTGGTACAATACATCCGTGATGAGAAAAGTCAAATTTTATGATGAAAACACAAGGTGATGGTTCTTTGAGGAAACAAAATGCTATGGAATTGATGTCCTATGCACATATCACACTAAAAATCCCCAGTGTGATAAACTGTACTTTAGCATTTGTATGCTGCCTGTAAGAAGGGACTACCTAGAGAGAAAATTGGTGTTAAGCTGCAGCTTAAGGAGAATAGCTACCTATTTTATTGTAATTGCGAAGGCACCCTTGGTAATTTAACCTTCTTTTAAAGCCTGTGAAAATATTTACAAAGAAAAGTAGGAAATTGGAGACTGACAAAGAAAAATAGCTCTCACAAAATAAAAATAGAAAGTGTGGGTTACAAACAGAATTGCCAGGCTGTGCACCTATAATTGAAATAATTCCAGTGTATTGTACAAAGATACACTGATATCACCAAAGATGATGAGTCCCTCATCATTACTGTAGCTGTTTTGTGTTACTGTTAAAGATTGTTCTGCAGTTCATAAACAAGTAACATTCTGCTTCATTAGAAAAAATGAGAAACAAATTACATGACTCATTTTTACCTCCTCTTAGCCAAACAAAGAGCATAAGCCTGAATTTCCTTCTAGCTAATTGAACTTTCCTGTGGAACTGAAGTATACTGAGAACTTACCTTAGTATTACTTAACTTCTGTTCAGAAGTGTGGGTGTCAGAGACAGCTTCTCATGTGGCCCTGGCATTAAATAAGGCTTTGAGTTGTAGTTGCTTATTTAGGTGACTCTGAAAAAGTCTGCATGTGGGAAGATACCTGATTTTTCATTATGTACACTTTAGGAATATATTCTGTACATTAACAAACTCTATTATGCTGCAATTCTCATAGGCAGTGGTGGATGCCTGATACTGGAGGTGCTAATATACCAGCTCTGAACGACCTGCTTTCTGTCTGGAATATGGCCTTTAGCGATGGGCTCTACGAGGGCGATTTTACCATGGCAAATCATGAAAGTGAGTCCTGGAGTCCATTGCCTACACAGGCTACAGGGTGGGCGTTGGAAAGTAGTTTTCTGTGAGAATGGGACTGAGTGGGGAAGTCAGGGGTACCACTCAGATGAAATGAAAAGAGTTTCAAAAACATTCTTAAATGATAACTTCCTAGACTGTAACTGAAAAATTTCAGATGAGGTAATGAATCCCTTGGATTGCATTCCAAGTGCTGATACTTCAAAGAGTATTGTTGGGGTGCATCTCTCTCTGGAGTATAAACATTAATTGCCAGGTTGTGGCTTGCAATTCACTTATGCTTTTAAAATTTGCTATTAAGTTGAAATGTGAAATTTTGGATGAAGAAAATCAATGGGGACTTTTTCCTTGGACTGTGCCAATTTAGACATGCATCACAACATCTTGAGATGCTTTTTAAATTCCTGTTCTTGTCACCTTTTGCATTGTTCCCCGTGAAATGGGCTGAAATTAATATGTTTCACTGGTTTCAAGTTCGAACTTTCTGCTCAGGTCACAGGTCTTTTTCAGACTTTTCAGAAAGTTTTCAGACTTTAAGTCTAGACACTCTTTATCTTTTCTTTAAGATTTTCAGTTTAAAAAAGATAATGACAGTCTCCTAAATGGGAAGATTTGAAAGCAGGATGTAAAGATGAACCTGTGAAAGCTGTGCTTAGAAATGCCTTATCTGTGAAGACAAGTATTGGTCAAAATGTGCAAAATCAGAGCAGTGTTACTGGAAATTTTTTCTTCTGTCCTTGTTTTAACAGCTCAATGAAGTATGGTGGAAAGGGAGGGAGTGTCATTTTTAGCCTTTAAACTGCAAATTTGTCGTGTCTTTCAGTGAATTATGCATCAGGATGCAGTATTGCAAAGTTTCCAGAAGATGGCATTGTCATTGCACAGACTTTTAAGGATCAAGGTATGTGCTTTCTTCTCTTTTTATTTCTGTGTTTTAAGTAGAACTTCAGAGTTGCTGTGCAAGCAGAGTTACAAAGTCTAAAGATATAAAAGGAAAGGAGTGAAAAACGCACCTGCAGGGTGGGTATTTTTTCATTTTGCCTAGAACATGTAGTTGGACACTTAAGAGGCAGCTGCACTATGATGCTGTGTGCAATTTTTATATAGTACAGCAATATCCAAGTGTATATATGAAGTCTTTTATTGTGGGTGCTGAATGTAAAGACATCTGCATGTACAGAGACAGAGTAGACCTGCTTTTTCTGTTGAATACTTTTCTTTGCACTTGTGAAGCAAGAGCTCTGTGTTTTGCTTCTGCTACATAAATGCGGCATCTGAAGTTAAGGAGACTAAATGCTGAATTTTATGTTTGTCTTATATTGGTTTTTGAAATAAGTTTTAGAGGTGGGAAACTTTTAGCCTAAAACCAGCTTTGTGCAGACTTTGTTTTAGTTCCTTTACTAACAGGGGTGTTTTTCCTCCTGCTGCTTATGCAAACTTTCAGTTCACAGAGGGCAAAATGATTGCATGGATTTGTAAGGTACAAACAGCAGGTTTATAGCCAGGTGTCCTCTGGGTTTTGCTGCATGTACCTATCCATTCTGGGAAGGTTCCTGCACTTGCTTTCCTGTTCATCAATTATCTCAGTTCTAATCATAAATATCTAACAAACGTGTATTTTAGGTTGCCAGTTTATTACTCCAATACATGCAGTGCTTTTGGAGGCAGGCTTTTAAATATACTCCTTCAAAAATTGCTCTTTACAATATTGACACGAGTTTTTCGAAAAAGAAGCCGTGGCAGGGCTGCATGTAATGCAAACTGGCTGTACCTGCCAGTTCAAAGAGCAACTGGATGAGGAGGAAGTAAAATTTGCCAGAGGTTAAAGTGGAGGAGGGAAGGTGGGAAAATTCACCTGAGTTTCTTTATTCTATTGGGTTTTTTGGGGGGGTGGTTGGGGTGGGTTTCACCTTAGATATCCTTACTAAACAACACTTTTCTTTGTTCCTGAATTAAAGGTCAGATAGCCAAAGCTGACTGGTAATTCATAACAGCAGAGAGATGCAAGCCCAGCAGTCTTTAAAATGGGATTTCCCTGAACGGCTGCTTTAACAGAGTTAAAACAGAGCTTTTGTTTGGCAGCTGCTGCTTACAGAGAGACAGATGTTGTACTGCATGGAATGTCTCTGTTCTCTTTTGTTAGTTCCATAGCCAATTTTCCTGTAGGAATAGGCAGGCCTGGCAGCAGAGTAAGTTGGGGAACAGCAGAGTGCGTTGTGATGGCTGATTTATAAGTTACTGTGTCCTGTAGAATTCTGCAGAACTAAACCAACATAAAGCAATTTGTAAGGCAGATCATTTTGATTTGGAACTTTTTGCAGAAAATATTGGCATTTTTTATTCAGGAATGTTGAACATAATTCAGGTTATGAGAAGGTCTTTTTCTGCTTCCCCACCAAAGAGAGAGAAATGTTGATATCGGCAGGAAATTTCACAATCAGAATCATGGAGCAGTTTTCACTTTTATCATAACATCATGGGGTTTTTTAACAATATTTTGTGTAAGTGTGTGACATGAAGAGTGGCATAGCCATATTTCTACAGTCTGAGTTGACTTGCAGGTAAATTGATGTTGATGCCTTGCAGGTTATGAAATTTATTTGTGCTTTCTTTTAGGTCTTGAAGTTTTAAAACAGGAGACTGCTGTAATTGAAAATGTCCCTATTTTGGGACTTTACCAAGTTCCTTCTGAAGGTGGTGGCAGGATTGTTTTGTACGGTGACTCTAATTGCTTGGATGACAGCCACCGACAGAAAGGTCTGTAAGTCTCGGCATGCCGGAACAGCTACTACCTGATTTTTTTTTTTTGTGAGGAAAAGTATTTTTATAACACTTTAAGCTTTTGTTGCCAACATTGTAAATTATTTGGTTATTTAATTCATCCCTTCCCTCACATTTTTAAGTTCAAAGGAGCTGCCTAAGGGAGCTCTCCACCTTCAACTTATTTCTCTCTTTCCCAAACATTGCTCTTTCTTTGGAAGTTCTCTGGTTTCTCCTTAGCTGCCTTTGGGTGGCTTTCATTGAATTGCCATAACACCAACATATCTGTGCCTTAAGTGTTTGCTGTGGGTTATTAGAAAGCACGTAGTGTAAGAGGAGTTATGTGGCTTTAAACTAACAAAAAATGGTGCTTTGTGACTCTCTAATGCTGTTTAATTCTGTGTGAAGCAAGAAAAATGGAAGGCTCTAAAGAAATCCTTTAAAATTAGCTTTGAAGTTGTGAAGCAGGAGCTCTGTCTCCTGCAGAGACATCGGTGGCTTTAACTGGAGTAAATTCCTAACATTTGTGAATATAAATCCATAAAACCCTTTAAAAATCAAAGGTGAGGTTTTAAGGGACACCGGGATTATGAAGATTAATTTCCATTCCCAGCCAGTTCCTGGGGGTGGGGGGAAAGTTCTGAGAAAGCTAGTTTGCTGTGTGGTGGAAGTAGCTCATAAGACATTAGCCCGTTGTCACAAATGGGAGCTTCAGAGAATTGTGATGTGGAGTGATTGTTCCTTAGAGGTAGCTCTGGATTAAGGCAGTGGTAATTCAGGAGGCAATCAAAGTGAAGTTTCATGTGCAAAGGAAAAAGCACAATCAAGTATATTGTGGTATTGCTTCCCAACCTGGTCAATACCACAGCTGCTTTAGGTAACTGGGATTTTGCTGAAACCTTTCCCTTTTGTTTGTGTTTTCTTTGTTTTTAAAGCTTAGGAAAGCAAATGTGTCATAAGTTTCCACTGAAAACACTACCTTGTTCTTACTTTACTTTGCTATGGATTTATGTTGCCCTTTCAAAATTAGATGATTGTTTCCCTCTTAGAAATGACAGCAGGATCTTTGAGCTTCCTGTGCTTCCCACACCGAAAAACCCTGTAGTTTTTGCAGGGACTTGGATGGCCTTACCCAGCTCCAAATTCTCATATTTGAGACCCATTGTTTTATGCCCCACTCACCATAAGAGCCTGATTGGGTGGACTAGAGAAAATCTTTTTAATACTGAAGAGACTATTTTTGTGTTTGTGTGTTGGGGAAGAGGGATTTAAAGTTGCACCTTTCTGAAATTGGAGAAATCTCATCCTTAACAGAAAGATGATGCATTTGGAATTTCCATAATACATATCTTGTTTTGGGGTTTGGGGCTGTGAAATCTGCAGATTGCTTCTGGCTCCTGGATTCCCTCCTGCAGTACACTTCTTATGGGGTGACACCACCAAGTCTCAGCCATTCTGAAAACAGACAGCGACCGCCATCTGGAGCTGGCTACTCTCTCCCTGAGCGGATGGAAGGTAAGATCCTTAAAGACCAAGGAGAGCCCACAACTGAGGAGTGTCAGGGTAGAATTTAGGAAGACCAGGCCTGTCCCTTGGGTTTCATGCGAGTAAGGTTAGTCTGGTGTGAGCTCTACAACACCACGTTGTTTTACTGGGAGAGAGCCCTTAATGTAAGGGTTTGTCATAATACAGTTACAATCTGACTGAGAAAATGTTCTGCTTGTAGGGTAGGAATTTTCAAATGCTAGGATTTTCTGCTAGGGAGCATTCTGGTTGCTAGCTGTAGAGCATGTGTAACATATTCTGTTGCTGCCAGCAAAACCTGCATTTTACCTATCATTGTAGGTGTGCAGCCTTACTGTTTGGTAAGGACCTCTTGGGTAATTCTAACTGAGATCTCACTGCAAGTCACCATTACTGCAGAGATCCTGGTTTTACGGTGGTGCTTTTTAGTCAGTGACAAATGTTGGTAACTCTTACCCTACCATTCTTTTGGTAACCCAGTCTGTCTCTGCTGTGAGTTGCAGGTAACCATTTACATCGATACTCAAAGGTGCTTGAGGCTCACTTGGGAGACCCTAAACCCCGGTCCCTTCCTGCTTGTCCTCACCTGTCCTGGGCCAAGCCACAGCCTTTGAATGAAACTGCCCCCAGGTTAGTACACGTTTGTCTTAAGAAGTTTCCTTCTTGCGTTCAGCTGAAAAATTACTCCTTCCATCTGCTTTTTGAAAGGGACAGCTGGAATGCCTTTCCTAGAGAAATAACAGATTGCAGAAAGGAAGTAATGATTAATGTCTCTTCAGTGAATAATTCTGACTCACCTCACAGCTACAGTGTGAAAGCAGAGGATTTTAAAAATAGCTTCACAAGTCAGTTCACTGTTGCGATTGAGTGATCCTGACTTAAAGCGAATGGCCTTGCTTAAATCCATCACCACCACATGCCTTCGGAATAGTTCTGTGAAGCAGCTCCTTGAACAGCTCCCCTAACTCTGCCTTCAGGTGTATTGTTTGTCAGTCACTCAGAGGCAAATGCATCGGCATATGCATGTGTCCTACTTGTCTGCTGAGCTGCTAATGGCAACTTGTGGTAGTCTGCGTGCAAGAAGACTTGTTAGTAAATAGTTGCCAATCTAACTGTGTCCTTGTGGTGTCTGAATTTAATTTGGGTGGCCTGCAAGGCACAGAATCCAAGGAATGGATTGTATTGTCGTCTGGGTCCAGCCTAGGGGGTGGTTTTTAGGTTTCAACTGTCACTTGCGTTACTGAAGTAAGAAAGACACCTCTGTCTTTAAATATCTTCTAGTAACCTTTGGAAACATCAAAAGTTACTGTCAATTGACCTTGATAAAGTGGCCCTGCCCAGCTTTCGACAGAACCGACCCCAAGTGAGACCACTGTCCCCCGGAGAAAGCGGAGCATGGGATATTCCTGGAGGTAAGCACTGAAATGTTTGAAAGTGGCTTTTTTGCTTGGCTCTTTGTACAAGCTTTGAAAACAAACCCCAAACAAACATGGCACAGGCAGAACAGAGGCCAAATTTATTGTCATTTGGGAAAAACATGCAATTAATAGTATGGCTATGTTGGAGAAAGCTTGACTGATGAGGCCAGAGAAATATTTTGGCATTTGAATAGTTTATTCGTGAGAAAACGTGTGTGGCATACCAGGAGGAAGATTTTAGCGTGCAATCGAGGTTTGCTGTGGTGCTGTTCAGACCAGAGTGTTGGCAGCAGTCTCCATTCTGGGGAGCTGTGGCTTGATACCACCTGCTAGCTAAACTTCTGTGTGTGAGTGCACAGAGTCCAGGAGAACTTGTCTGAACTGTGCTTTGGGCAAGGTGTTACACTAACAAATGATGTGGAAACAGCTGTTGGTGCAATCGCGGGCTGGTCTTCTGTACAAGCATGGTACTGCCAGCCCAGCTGGATGTGGTCCGGAAGCCTCATGCGTGCTCCTTTCCCAGGCTGAGCTGCTAGACCAGAACAGTCCTGTAAAAAGGAAGGATTTGGTTCTATGGCTTGGCCTTGCTGTGTGTGTGCTTGCTCCAGAGCTCCTGCACACAACACTTTCCTTGTGGCATCAGGATTTGGCGTGATTTATAGGAATTCGTAGTGGTAAAAGTACGATGAAGCATTTGCATCTCTCTTGTGATGCCGAACAGAAGATTGTTGTTGTGGGGAAATCTGGTTTTATATGTTCATGTGCTCAAATGGGTCGAGGTGGAAATGCCGGTGCTTTTGTGTAATGCTAGCATCCTGTCTTATTTTCGCTAATTGGTCTGCAGTTGTTAATTTTCCTGTCTGAAAGGTAATCTGATTAACAGCTGTTTCACCTCTGAGCAAGAGTTACCCTCTGGTCCTTTTGGTAGATAATGTCAGCGTTACACAGATATTGTAGCTCATGTGGTCCCTAGTTGCTTCCAAACCTCTCTGCCTTTGCAGGTATAATGCCTGGCAGGTACAACCAGGATGTAGGACAGACTATTCCAGTCTTTGCTTTTCTTGGTGCCATGGTGGTTCTGGCGTTTTTTGTGGTTCAGATCAACAAAGCGAAGAGCAGGCCAAAGAGACGGAAACCACGAGTGAAACGACCGCAGCTTATGCAACAGGTTCATCCACCAAAGACGCCTTCTGTGTGAAAGCTTCGCTTGCCAAAGATAACCTCCTTTCACCAGTTGCTTTCCTGGGCAGTCCATCAGTCCTAGAGAAGGTGCAGTGAATGTGGCACTGATTGTTCTGGTGATTTGCACCTGCCATCATCTCATAGTCTTTGGTTTCTGGAGAGGGAAAAAAAATTAAGGACCTCAGTTGATCGTCTGTACATAAAACTGCAGCTTTAAGCAGCCAAAGCCACCAAAGACTTGAACACAGTTGAAGTGGCTGCTTAGTCACTACATATCCCAAGAGGGGGAAAATGGACCTTTTTTTTTTAAGCTGACCAAACTAAAATTTATTTGTTTAGAGGCTATTTTCTATATTTATTGTTGGGGAGGGTGGGGGGAAAAGTCACTTTAAGGACCTCTGCTAAGGAAAAACAAGTGCATTTTATCTTTTTGGAAGGAATGCAATTTTCTAGAACGGTATATTACGCTGAAGAGTATAACGTACACCATTAAAGGAGGGAGGGGGCGAGAGACCAGTACAAACCGGTGAGGCATACTCCTGCAGTTTATTTTTATAAAGCCAACTATCATGATGTTTTGTAATTTTTGGTCATGATTTCACCGTTGTTGGTGAATCAGATTTTCAATAAATATGTTATCTATATGAAGCTAAGGCAGCCTGCGAGATGGCTCTTCTTTTCACTGCCAGAGAGAGCAAGTCGTTGGGTGGAGAAAAAGGTCCTGTCTCTCCTCTGCCCCTCCTCTGCCTTTGCTGGCAGCACCCAAGCCTGCAGACCTTCCTGTGGAGCAGTTGTAGGAATGGTGCTTGCTCGAGTTCCTGCAGAGAAATGACCAGGGGCTGCTGTGCCAGCAGGTGGGTTGCATCCCTTTGGTTTGAGGTGCTCCCCTCCCAGGGGGCCTGGAAAGCTTCTGCACCCCTGCTCAGGTCCATGCTAACGAGGAGGGATCTCACTCCTCTCATAGCAGTGCTAATGAGAGATTACAGCTCTGCTGCAGCCTTGAAACCAGAGTCAAGCTGTATCAAAGTGCCAGTCCGAATTAAGAGCCTTTCCCAGTGGCTGGTATTTTACAGACCAGTGGCCAATTTCTAAATTATAAAAGCCAATTATTTCCAAAGCCTTTGGTGTGCAGCTAATGAAGGCCTGGAAGGGCCCTTTTAAATGGTTATAAGCCCTGTAGGTGGCCGAGATGTAATGGAGGTGGCAGGCACAATTAGCCATCCATAATTCCTCCTAGCAGCTGATTAAAGTCTCTTTATCCGTCTTACGGAGATCAGAAGGCCACATATTTGGGAAATCAAAAATGCATTAGGGGCTGTTAGCCAGCATCACGGGCCTGTGCCCAAAGCATAGGGGATGGGCCCTGAGTCCCCCATCTCTCACCCCACTCTGTTATCCTGGCCCCCCATTTCCCTGTGGAAATTGGCTCTTCACTAAAGGACTTTTGAGTGCCTGAGCATCCCCAAGAGGCCTTTTAACTGCTGCAGAAACGCCAAGGGGTGATGGCCTCATCCTGCACCCAGTGCGTGGTGAGGCATCTACGGGCTGAAGGGCACTTGCTGTAGCCACCTTTCCTCCCCATCGCTGCCCCGGTGTCCTCTGACGTGCCTCCTGTGGGAGCAAACCCCCCATGGGGGGAGGAACTCCCAGTCTGCCCCTGCCCTGTGCTGTTGGTTTTCCTATGTCCTGTACTGACCCTTTGAGACCTGGGGATGCCCGCACACAGGGGGGCACGGACCCCCCGCCCCGACCCAGGGGGAGTGCGACCCCTGGAGCCCCGGCTGTCCGCCTACCCCCACCCCACATCGCGGTGGGATCAGACCCCGTGAGCGATCCAGGGAGAGGGTGATGTTTCCCACGGCTGCCTCCTGCCCAGTCCCCCGGTGCCCCCTCCCCACTCCNAGGCGCCGGGATGGAGCGGGCGGCGGGCGAGGGCCGGCCGCTGCTGCCGGCGGCGGGGAGCAGCGCCGGGCTCTCCTCTGCCGGCGCCGTCTTCATCATGCTCAAATCTGCGCTGGGCGCGGGGTTGCTCAGCTTCCCCTGGGCCTTCGGCAGGGCCGGGGGCGCCGCGCCCGCCCTCCTCGTGGAGCTGGTAAGGGGCGGCCGGGGCTGGGGGAGATGGGAGGGTCTCGGCCCCTTTGGGGCTGCCAGCTCGTACCCACCGAGCCTCGGGAAAGGGTCGCAGGAATGGCAGGGGTGACCCACCCCGGTGTTTGGGGGCTGGAGGGGACCCTCTGCTTCGCAGGGTGAGCAGGGAAAGGGAACAGCCAGGGCAGGGGGGTGAAGCCACCTCCGCCTTGGAGGTGGGTGCTCTGGGTGACGGAAGCCACACGTTTAGCCCAGCCTAAAATGAAATGGGTAAGGGTCCCCTGCACGCCCCAACCCTGACCCCGCGCCGTCGCGGAGCGCTGTGTCTCCATCCTTCTGCCGGCCCTGTTACCACAGGGCAGCCTGCCTGGCTGGTGACCTTGTCCCTGGCCATGGCCTTACTGGGTGCCCCTGGATCCGGGGCTGAGGGATGATGATGGGGTCAGCATGGTGCTTCTTGCCAGTTGCTGTCCCCGCAGGGCTCGCTGGTCTTCCTGGTGAGTGGGCTGGCTGTGCTGGGCTACGCGGCGGCGCTCAGCGCCCAGCCCACCTACCAGGGGGTCGTCCGGGCAGTGTGCGGAGCGGCGGCGGGGAAGCTCTGCGAGGTCTGCTTCCTCCTCAACCTCTTCATGATCTCCGTGGCCCTCCTCAGGGTGGTGGGCGACCAGCTGGAGAAACGTGAGTTGTGTGTGCGTGTGTATCCCCACTGTGCTTGGGGCTGGTAGTTCCCAGGAGTGAGGAGAAGGTGGTCCCGTGGGGGCTGGGGGCAGCCTTCGGGTTTTCTTGGGATCCCCGAGGGTGTGAGGCTCCCTGGCCCTGCCATGATGTGGTTCTCCTGACCCCCTTGGGTCATGTTTTGGGCCGCAGCTGAGCCCCACTGCCCTCCACAGTGTGTGACTCCCTATACCCCAACGGGACACTGAGTGGGACCCCCTCTCTACCCCCTTGGTATGTGGATCAGCGCTTCACCCTCTCCACTCTCTGCATCCTTGTCATCTTCCCGCTCTCTGTCCCCAAAGAGATCGGCTTCCAGAAGTACTCCAGGTACCACCTGGACTACCCCCATGGTGGCCCACCTCTGGGCACCCTGTACCCCAGGACACCCTTGTGTCCATGTGGGGCTGTGGGACCCCCTCTGTCCCAGCTGCCAGGGGTCCATGTGCTGATGCTCTCCCCTGTCCTGCCAGCATCCTGGGCACACTGGCTGCCTGCTACCTCACCCTGGTCATCGTCCTCAAGTACCACCTGCAGGCAGAGAGCCTGGGCTCACCCAAGCCCCCCCAGCCCTCCAGGTAGGGGAAATCAGCCCCACATCCCTCTCTCCCAGTCCCTTGTGGCATCAGCAGTGGGATGGGGTAGGGATGGAGGCAGTGCTGTGTGTGCCGTGCGTTGACCTGAGGACAATGCTGGCAAGGTTGGTGGGTGTGTGGCAGCCCCAGCCCTAGCTTTCTCCCCAGCAATCCCACTTCTCCCAAAATCACTGCGCAGGAGGTTCCCACAGTGGCATCTGGGCTCCACAGCTAATGAAGGTCCCCTTTGTGCTTCCTTCCCCCATGCCACAGAGCCTCCTCCTGGGCATCTGTCTTCAGTGTCATCCCCACCATCTGCTTTGGCTTCCAGGTAGGTCACCCTGGCCCCACTGTCCCCAGCTTCCAGGGTGGTGCTGGCAGCCTCCTGGGGTGTCCTGAGGTATAGGGACACCATCCCTTGCAGGGAAGGTTGCAGGGAAAGGGATCTGTGGCTTTAACCAGAGGTGGCAGCAGGGCAGGAGATGAGACCCCTGGTACAGAGGAGAGGGGGACAGGGCACCCGCAGGTGGGATCGAAGGCACCAGGGTAGGGGTTGTCCCTGTGCAGGACCCCAGCGCTGTCTCCCTGTGCCTTGCAGTGCCATGAGGCTTGTGTGGCCATCTACAGCAGCATGCGCAACCAGAGCTTCTCCCACTGGGTCGCCGTCTCCGTGCTCTCCATGCTCATCTGTCTGCTCATCTACTCCCTCACCGGTAAGGGGTAACGCCAGCAGCTGGAGCCCTTCCCCTGTCCCTGGGGCTCCTCCATCCTCCTCTGGATGGATAATCCCACTCCCTGGGGTGCTGCTGCCCACCCTTGCCTCCCCGTTGGCAGGGCTCTACGGCTACCTGACCTTTGGTGAGGCCGTGGAGGCCGATGTCCTGATGTCCTACCCAGGGAATGACCCAGTCGTCATCGTCGCCCGCCTGCTCTTTGGCATCTCCGTCATCACCATCTACCCCATTGTGGTGCTGCTGGGCAGGTGAGGGGGCAGTGGCAAGCCAGGTGTGTCCCCCTTGGTCCGTGCTGCTCGCATGGTGTCATCACCCCCTTGCACACCCCTCCAGGTCGGTGGTGCGAGACATGTGGGAGACCCCCAAGCATGTGGCCGTGGCAGTGCCCGAGGGGCGTGAGCGGCAGAGCCGGGTGGCGCTGACGGTTGCCTGGATGGCCACCACACTTGCCATTGCCCTGTTTGTCCCCGATATCGGCAAGGTCATTGAGGTCATTGGGGGCATCAGCGCCTTCTTCATCTTCATCTTCCCAGGCAAGAGTGAGCAGTAGGAGGGAGGGAAGGGGTCGCTGGTGCCATCACTGCACGCAGAGGGCTGTGGTGCTGGGTGTCCTGGTCCCATTTCAAGGGTGCAGGGACATACATGGAGACGCCATGATGGGGCCTGTGTGAGCGGTGCCGCAGTGGCAGGGCTGAGCCTCCACTTTGGCAGCAGGGTTGTGCCTGGTGTGTTTGACTGGGACCCGCAGCCTTGGGCCACGCAAAAAGTGAGTGTCTGCGGCTCGGTGGTGGGCAGGGACAGGGCAGGGTGGGGTTCCCATGTCCCGGGGGACAACCCAGCCAAGGGGGGAACCTCGCAAGGATTTGTGTCACCTGCAGTCACTGAGGTGGCAGCGCTCGCTCGCTGCAGGGTACCGGCTCTGTGGGAGGGCTGAAGGGTGGGGCTGGAGGGATGTCCCCAGGCATCAGGGTGTGCCTGGGTATTGGGGTGTGCCTGGGTATTGGGATGTACCTGGGGATGTGGCTGGATACCAGGGGTGTGCCCAGGCACTGGGGTTGTGTCCCAGTATCGGGGTGTGCCTGGGTATCGGGGCTGCACCTGGGTATCAGGACCCCTGCAAGGCAGGGTGGCTGTAAGGGACAGAGAGCCACAGGGTTTGGGGGCACCCGGTGGGGGGTCAGGTTGGGAGTTGGAGTAGCTCAGTGCCCCAAGGCAGGGGACATCCCCATCACTGCTCCTGGCCAATGAGGCTGGGGATAGAGGTGATGTGGGGGTACCTGTTCTGCATGACAGCTGGAAAGACCACCCCAGGACTGGCTCTTGGCCAAGAGGGAGCTCTGGGGAGACCCACATCTGTCCAGACATGGGGCAAGGGTGTCCCGGGGGTTCCAAAGGGCTGGGGAGGGCATCCGGTGGGTGACAAGGACTTGGAGAGGTCCCTGGGGGAGACCTGCCAGGGTGTGAGCCCAGGAGTGCTGTCAGGAGGAGAGGGGACACGCGCGCTGGGATGATGGGGACAGCGAGGGGACAGCCTGGCCCACCTGGGGCTGTTTGGGAAGGTCCGTGGTGCCCATGACCCCACGACGGAGGAGCAGCGGGATTTGGGGGTGAGTGCTGCGTCTGGGGGGATNAGAGGCCCCTGGGGGAGACCTGCCAGGGTGTGAGCCCAGGAGTGCTGTCAGGAGGAGAGGGGACACGCGCGCTGGGATGATGGGGACAGCGAGGGGACAGCCTGGCCCACCTGGGGCTGTTTGGGAAGGTCCGTGGTGCCCATGACCCCACGACGGAGGAGCAGCGGGATTTGGGGGTGAGTGCTGCGTCTGGGGGGAT
>VXBZ01006018.1:0-123024 GCA_013399135.1 Heliornis fulica
TCATGCTACTTGCAACAGTAGGAAGACGAATATTATAACTGGCAGGTTTTATGGCTTGCAGACATACTGTTATCAGCTGATCTCACAGCTAAGGCTGAAGGCTTTGCAGATAAACTGGCTTGATTGTACATGGGTAACTCAGCACATGGCACTCCACACCCAGCCTGAGGCTAGGAAGTACCCTGTCATGGGAACTGCTGTGTTTAGGAAATGAAAGCATGGAGCAGCACAGAACTGAGCACAGGAATACCATGTTGCTTGAGAGAAAACACAGATGTGTATTGGAAACCGTGGGCATTTTCCTTTCACCCCCAAGGCTTCCAAGATGATGTAGCTCTTGGCAAACAAGTCTCTTACTCTTCCGCTGATTGAGTGGACAAAATAAACGCTCTGCATGTGTTGACACGGCTGTGTCAAAGCTGGGATGCCATTCCTAAAGCCTCCCACACCCTCTTCACCTGAAGGCACCTGGGAGGCTTCTCCCCAGTTTGATGGCACATCCAGGGGCCACATCCAGGTGTGACACTGCACCAAAGTCAATCTTCAGCTTGGGGTCTGGAGACACTGGGCTGCTCCGTGTGGCAGGGTTAGCTGCTTCAGGGCATGCCTAGGTGTCTTCCTAGCGTGGCATCATGCCAGGTAGCCTTACCTAAGGGAGGATGATCTACTTTCCCAGTCAGCTGTAGCTGTGCCTGTAGTTGCCTGTATGTCAAAAGCTGGCATGTAGCAGCCATTAACACTTCCTGCAAATACAGTAACACCTTCTGCTTTTTAAACAGCACCTTTCTGACACGGATCTAAATGTGCTCATGACAGGGTGAAAACTCTCAGCCCTTTCCCGGGCAGGCAGCATTAGTTCTGCAGCATGGAGAAGCAAGAGCAAGGGCAAATGAAAAGGCAGGTCTTCAGAGGCATTAGGGTGTCTAAAGAGCACTTAAGCACCTTCTCTCATTCACTGCTGTTGGAGATAGGTGTGAAAATCCCAGTGCCTATTGATTGCCCTTAGACTTCTTGACACCCTTGAATGTCTGGCTCTTGACTTCCAAGTGACTATACAAATTCACACATAAGGTAAGTGGCAACTCCAGGAACAATACCGGGGTGACAGAGTGCCTGGTTCTGTGCTTCAAGCCTCTACAGCACTCTTTCCTTAAAGATGCAGGTAGTAATTTGCTCACAGCAATAGTGTTCATTAGGCTTGGTGTCCTGCCTGAAGTTCACCTTGGGGAAATTATGTTCTGGATAGTCAGAATGCCCTCCCTCTTCTTTAACAAATGGATGCAGTATTGTTATGTTGCTATTACATACTGATTTATACAGCGCCTTTCCCATACATCACAGTGTTGTATGATCTAAGTACAAAGAACCTGAGACTGAGTGAGAAATATCTGGGCAAGAAAATTGCTTGAAGCCTGACCTTTAATGCACAAAATAAACTAGGAGTTTGGAGTGAGTGGGAGACCCAAGATGAAGAAATCTATCAGTCCTGACTCTATACAGGAGCAAGAGCCTAGGTACCAGCAGAACTGTACAATTAGGAAGTGTCCAGGTGGAAGAAAATTATGAAAAAAATGGAAAAACTTCCATTAGCAACTGCTTCCTCCACACCTCAAAGCCCATGGAAATCAAGGGATGTGGTACTTTTGACTTTGCTGGGCCCCTTGATGTCCCTTGGCTGGATATTGGGGGTTGCTGGTACCAAAGTGCCACATCCTAAATTCAGTGTGTGTGCAATGATTACTCTCCATCTATATTTGCAGCCAGTTTGAGGAAAAATGTAAAGTATTATTAAAGTACTTTTTTATTATTCTGGCTGGACTTTTCTTTCTGTCTTAATTCTGAAGATTGCAATTCAGTTTCCTGAAGTCACCTCCTCAATCTTTTAAATTAAACCTCATTTGAATATTTTGGCCACTTTCATGAACTAATTATAGTGACTTACGGTTGAGAAGGTACTTTCATCTTAAGCCTCTATTTGCAGGTGCTTAGAACTTTTCAAAAATAAAATGATTTGGTCTAAAAACTTATGTTTGCAGAGATCAAAGCTGACCTAGGGATAGAAAACAATTGTGTATGAGGCCTTTTCCACTTTTTATGGCACAAAAGAAGATGTGAAATGGTAATTTTCCTCCCACTTCTTTCTTTAATACCTTAACAATTATTTGAACTATGTCACGTTGTTTCTGTCAATGTGTAGGGAATGCTTCTCAGAAGACTGAAGAGGTGAGGAAGAAGACATCTCATCAGTAATAAACGTGCTGTGCTTTTTGGCTTTTTAAAATTTTTTCCTTTTTTATAATTCTCTCAGTTTGAGATATTTAAATAACATGCTTATAATAAAGCAAACAGAGAATTTTATGCAGAATGACTGGAAAGGTTCCCCTCTTCATCACCATGAAAGCTTCATCATTTTGGGCTTCAACCAAAGACTGTTAATCCAGTGGACTTGTTTTATTGTTGATTTCAGCGAGCCTCGGTTCCTATGTCATGAATAGGTTGCTTAACCTGAATTCCGTGTCAATCAAAAGAGATAAAATCTCTGTAGGTTCAAAGTCATATTTGTATTAATTCTACTCTTTTTAGAGAGGTCTCCAGAAAAGCAAGGAGCATCAGGGTGGATACTTCTAAGGATAAAAGACAAGTGAAGTCCTATGCCTCCAAGGATTGGCTGACATCTCCTCTTCGGAGTGTGATGGTGCTCAAAACAAAGATGTAGCTCACTGACTTTATATTGCTGCATCTAGAAAATGGCTCAATGCATCTAGAGGATTAATCTGCTGGAAAACTAGTAGGGATACACATGGTTTCAGTTCAAAGTGAGTTTAGAAAATGCCTTTTAGGTCAGTGAAATGAAAGTAAAGATTACGTTCAAGCCCTTGGAAAATCTTCTGCTAGACCCAGAGCTCCATTTTAGACCAGATTATGCCAGACATCCCATCTGTTTCCTTCACTTCCCAGTAAGTGTGTCTTTCTGAACAACAGGTGATTTATCACAGTACCTCTTTCCTGGCCTTCAAGTGTTGTAGCATCTCAAGAAAACTGAGGAACTGCCTTTGCTGCTTGAGCTGCCTGACCTAACCTTACATGTCCCTTTTAATTAAATAACACTTGATTTAGTAGAGATAATAAAAGATGATGAGGATAGTACAAGGTGTCTTTACCTTGCAAGGCTGATTTGGGGAAGCTGCAAATCCAATCTGTGTATCTAAAACTCACTTCTGTTTGGGGGCTGGAGGGAAAAAACCATCTTTGTCTTTCCTAACATTCTCCTCTAGGGAAAATTAGAGGTGTCTAGGGTTTTATTTCTTCTCCCTCTGCCATCCTATCTTTCATTTTCTGGCTTCCTTAACTTCCAAACTCCTTTAAATTGCATTAAAGGAAAGGGAGAAACCATTGCTTTTCTCTTTTCACCTTGGAGCAAAAAGCTTTCTCTTTTCTTTACAGTGCTTGTTAAATGCGACAGACAGAGCGAAAGCTTCATAAATCATAAACAAGCAGAGGACCTAAATAAAAGTCACTGCAAACTGAGGAAAAGAGAGGCCCCAGCATGCACATCAGGACTAGCATCAAGCATGCAGTGCTTGTTTTAAACTACACTAGCAGGAGGCAGAGGGCATGCCCATTTTGTGTCTAAACCAGCAACCAAAACAAAAGCTAGCAGGCCATGAAAATAATAATTTAAGAAACAGCTCTGCAGTGTTATAGCCACAGACAGATGTAGATTTCCCCTCTCCAGTTTTGCATGTCCCTCAGCAAAGACCACCTCCTTCTCCCTCTTGTCTCCTTATAGCATGGAAAGGCTCTTCCAGTTTTCATCAAGGGGTAACTTGCTCTGAGCTCTGCTGAGTGCAGGAGAAGCAACCTCCAGAGCAGTCCAGCAGTGAGAAATGCTGGGCCATGATGCTAACAGATCAGCCTGAGCTCAGGATTAGAATGTTGGGATTATGTCAAGGAAGAATTTTGTTTCAGAACATCCTTCCTTTCTTTGGGCCTACTTACAAAGATATGAGATGTATGAGTGAGTGATCTAGCAGAAAAAAAATCACACACACACACACACACAGAATCACAGAATGTTAGCAGAATGTTACCCTCTAAAGATCATCTAGTCCAATCCCCCTGCCAAAGCAGTCCATATTCCCTGAAAGGAAAGTGTTTATTGTTGATAAGGAAGCAGAGTAAGTTAATGCAGGAGCCAGAAAATACCTTCTGTTGGGGATTCAGTCTTCCCATGGTCTCTGCTCTGTAGATGAACTCCTCCATCTCTTCAGAGTGAGTCTGCACAAAGGAAGAAGAGCCAAACAAGGCACTTGCCCACCACAGCTTGGGTAGAGCAGGCATATCTTGTCAGTCAAGAGTGTATGTAACAAGAGGGTTGGTGTCTTATGTCATAAGAGTGCAGGTGCTGCTAACCATGGTTTCCTTCAAAGAAATTCTCTTTGTAAGGAACTCTTTTTTATTTTTTTTTTTTTTTTACTTCAGAGGAGCACATTTCTTTCCTGATGCAGAAAGATTCGATCTGAGTTTGTGCTCCTAGTGCTGCACTCCTGCTGCTTGCTCTGAAGTGGGACTTTATTCATTCCCCCCTCTTGGATCTAGAAAATAGCTTGTTGGGGCTCTTACTACAGCAGTCTCAGCATTAATAAAAAGTGCCATCAGCTTGTTCCAACTTTTTTTCATCTTTATGACATGAGTTTTCTCTTCATGGTATGGTTATTAAACTTCTTGATTTATGCTTCTGTGAGCAGTTTCATTATTTTGGAGGGAATGTCTTTTTGTCAGTCCACCATTATCCACAATATTGTTCATTCTTAGACAGTATTCTAGAAAGTTAAACAAGATGATTTTACATTAACAGAAGTCACAGCACTTTGTTCCTCCTGTTCCCATTTAAGCATATTTATATTTTTAGCATCAATAATTAAGCTATTTTCTACCGCACTAAGACACATCTGCCTAAAATTTCTTGGATCCCATTGAGTTGTTTTTAAAAGGACAAAACCAACATAGAGATCATATATCTGTTGATTTTCCAGGAGTTCAGGAGGGTAGTTGTTTTAAAGAAATAGTACTCTTCTTTAGCACACAAATCAACATCATTTTGTGTTCCTTCAGCAGTGTTTGAAACAAATTCTACTAAGTTAATATAGTACAATTTAAAATCTTGGGTTAACTGGTAGGAAATATTTTCTTTCATGGGCCTTCTCCCAATAACATTTTCTGCTAGTGCAGTGCTTTCACTGCCTAAAAAGACGGACCACAGGGCAGCTCTCTTCCCATCACATCACATCCCAGGGCAACCATGGGGAAAGAGACATTCAGTCTATTGCAGTCAGCTTCCCTTTTCCTTCCCTTTTCATCCTTTTGCAATTTTAACAAACCTGCTTTCTCCCCCACAGGCTTCCTATTTCAGATACACTCTGAAAATTGTGTGGCTCAATTTTGCTCCTAGAAATCTTGACTTGACAAATGCTGCTCCTTCCTGGCATCCAATACAACCTTTAATAACTGACGAGAGGGGTTAACCTTTGATCCAGAGAGTACAAAGTTATAAATCAGTTGCCGTTCCAAAGGGCTAAGTTTGCATCAGGTGTTTCACTATTTTCCTTTAGGAAAAAAAAAAACACAACACCACCACCCTCCTCCTACACCCACCCCCACCTCCCCAAAATCAAAACCAGAACAGATAATCTAATACAGCTGTAGCTGGGAGGAAACAAGACATTTGTAACAGCTTTTAAAGCATTAAAAAGGAAGCATGCCAGGAACAAATACTGTGTTTGTGTTCTGAGGCTAAAACATGACAGTTCTGAAAGAAGAGATTTACTGAATCAAGTTTGATGCCTTAAAATAATGAGAGGGTAGGAACTGCCACGGGAGGAGGGGGAACAGAGTTAGAGTTAGCATGTGGCCTCACTTAGAGAAAACATAAATGTGCACAGAGATGAAAGGAATTGAACATTTAAGCCTTGGTTTATTTTCATGGAGAAAAAAAGCTCTGTAGTATTAAACATTTATCAGGAAGGATCTTACTGCTGTGGTCATGCTGAGCCCAGAAGTGGTTTGGGTTATAGAGGTTTCAGTCACATCGGTGGGATATGAATTGTTCCCTGTAGGAACAGAGGGCACAGAGTCCTGGGGAAGGGCAGGACGTACAGCAGCACAGGGAGAGGGAGAAGGAGAAGGAGAAGGAGAAGAGAAGGAGAAGGAGAAGGAGAAGGAGAAGGAGAAGGAGAAGGAGAAGGAGAAGGAGAAGGAGAAGGAGAAGGAGAAGGAGAGGAGAAGGAGAAGGAGAAGGAGAAGGAGAAGGAGAAGGAGAAGGAGAAGGGGAAGGAGAAGGAGAAGGGGAAGGGGAAGGAGGGCTGTGTGCACAGCACAAACACTCTAGCTGGGGCTCAGACTGGGGACATCACTGGGTAAAATTATAGAATAGTGTGGGGTTGAAAGGGACCTTAGAGATCATCTAGTTCCAACCCCCATTCCAAATCTATGTTTGTATCTCAGATCATATAACTTAGGCAAAGCCTCTGCCCTAGTCTTTATACTATACAGCCCCTTCTATTTGAAATACTTTGGTAAATGCCATAACCAAGTCAGTTGTGTCCTCAGCTTCCTGGAGATCCTGGAGAAGCAGGCATACCATTCTCGAAGGGAACCTGCAACTCACCTAAGTTTTTCTGGCAATTAAGCAAAACCTGTTATTTTTGTTTTATAAGAGAGTTTTCTTTTCTCAGATTTCCCAGCTGTATCCCCATCCAATTCCTTGTGCACCACCAGCCTACTTGCTTGTGGGGTAGGGTGTCCTGACAGAAAAGACCTTGGCTCTGTGTAACCACTGCTCAAAAATAATGGAAACATCTCTGTACTATCAACACTGTTTTCAGCACAAATCCAAAATGTAGCCCCATACTAGTCACAGTGAAGAAAATAAACTCTATTTCAGCCAAACCAGCACAGGTAGGAAAGAGAAATTGCCAAAGGGAGTGGTAGATGAGCTCTGACAGACTTTGGCTTTCCAGCAGCAGAGAGTCATTCAACCATTGATAATGACCACGGCACAGATAACGAAATAAACTCAGTATATGAGATTGAAGCAGACATGCAGCATTTAGAAATATCATCCCAACAATGCCAGCTGCTTCATTCATAAAACAGTGACAAAAATGCATTTTAAGGAAGCTAAAAGCAAATTGGGGTTAAACAGACATACACAACTGCCTCATCTGTGCACACACAATCATACATGCTGCTACATTTATACATATTACACAGAGTGTTCATTAGCTTACCATTGTTCAGATAAAAGCATGCTTTGCCTACGCACACAAATCATTCTCTCACAGAACATAATTCAACACTGTAATGCACAACACACTTTTATGTTCCATGCACATAGGCTATAATCTTGACATTTCTGGGCAAAGTTGAGGCAGCAGGAACTAAACTCATAAGGGTAAACTAAAATACTTTGAGTAGTTCATTGAGCCAGACGTTATCAATCTAAACCAGGGAAGGCCATGATTGGAGAGACTTCAGGCAAACTTTATAGTATCTAGTATCAAGTCAATATTCACTGGATGTATGAGAAATATTCTGGAGGAGATGTGTTCTACTCCTGCTTTTACAGAAGTAGCCAACCTGTTACTGGATAAACAAAGTATATTTCTCACTCTTGCTACAGTCAATTAATTAATATTCTGTCTTTGAAGTGGATAATTTTCATTACTTCAGAGGTATGGCAATATAACCTATACTAAGGGTAACCCTTAGTAGAAAACATGTTCCAGACCTTGTTTCATTTAGTATCCTAGGCCAAAAATACTCCACCTCCAGAACACAATCTGGAGAAGTAAGTAGGGGCAAAAATCCCCCCAAAACCCCAAACCCATCAGCATTTCTTCATCTCATAACAAGGGATGAGCTTAGATGCCAGGCAATCTGAATATAGCTCAAACTTTACTAGAGACCTGAAAGATTCAGCTTACTTATTGTCCAAAGCTGCTAAACCCAGTGCAGTCAGTGGAAAGCAGCTGGGATTGAACTCCTCTTTATCATCTCTGCTAGGAGCCTGCAGCCCTTTACCATTTGTATTATGGCAGTATATTACCACATAAAAAATGTTATAGCTCGGCTGGAAGCTATTTGTCTTAATAACATTTATTTTACTACAAGAAAGACAAGACAAAATCCTGTCTGTGGCCTGTGTGATGGTAGTAGATTAAACAAGATGATTCTCCATATCTGTTCATCTGGCAGGTTGCTGCTAAAAGAATGCCAGCTCTTCCAAATCCAGGATATGAGGATCTTTGGATACCATCCATGTCTGAATATAGAAGTTCTGGTCAGACAGTGACAGCTCTGTCTGTCTAGCAGGAGACTATGCTAACGCATATAATATATACACAAAATGTTTGTTGGGAACTATTCAGACTTGGCTAGATACAGGCTTTTAAGAAAACATAAAGATGTTGTGTCTGTTTCCTTGGACTAGCAGAGAAAAGAAGTCCATCAGCCATCCCCCCTGTACTGTAGCTGTTTACAATAAATACAACCGTATGGTGGGGAATTGTCTCTTTCACTGCTGTATGTTCTAACACACAACAAAGTTGTCTTTTCATAGAACCTGTGGTGGTTTGACCCTGGCTGGAGGTCAGATTTCCACCAAAGTCACTCTATCACTCCCCTCTTAGCTGGACAGGGGAGAAAATGCATGTTGAGAGGCTTTGGAGTCGAGATAAGGACAAGGAGAGATCATTCTGCAATTAGCGTCACGGGCAAAACAGACTCAACACAGAATAAAGGCAAGAAAACTCTCTAATTTATTACACTGCACATACAGAGAAACCAGAGTTGAATAATGAGAAGAACAAACAGCTCTTAAAACTCCACCCCCTGCCCCTCCCTTCTTTGCAGAATTCACTTTATTCTTGATTTTGTCCTCCCCAGGATGGCATGGGGGAAACAGGGGGAAATAGGGAATGGAGGCTTCAGTCTTCAGTCAGTGCCTCATGAGTTATTCTTCTTCTTGGGGGGGGATTTCTCACACTCTTTCCCTGTACCAGCATGGGGTCCCACCCACAGGAGACAGTCCTCCACCACCCTCTCCACGTGAGTCCTCTCCCACAGGGCCTCAGCTCATCACCAACTGCCCCAGCGTGGGTAACTGCTATAAACTCATAGAATGTCTCTCAGTCTCTCAGTCCCAGACTGCTGGCCCCAGCCTGGTCCCCCACAGAGTCACAAGACCCCCCAGAAAACCTGCTCTGGTGTGGGTCTCCGTTTCTCTCGGTCTCTTATCTCACTCCACGGCTGCAGGTACTGCCAGAGGCTTGTTTCAATGTGTGTCACAGCATCTTCCATATTCCTTCCTCTGCTCTATGGTGCCTCTTCACGGGCTGCAAGTGGGGTCTTTTAATCCTCCATGGGCTATGGGGGAACACCCACCCCTCCATGGTATTCTGCACAGGTAGCAGGGAATCTTCTCTCAGTGCCTTCTTCTCCCCTCCTTCACTGACGTTCGTGTCTGCAAAGTTTCTTACATCTTCTCACTCCCTTCTCTGGTGGCAAAATGTGGCTCTTTGAGTTTTTCTTTATCTAAAATGTGATTCACAGAGGTGCTGTGACCGGTGCTGATTGGCCTGGCCTTGTCAACAACAAAGTTTTGGCCTTGAAAGCCCAGCAGATATTTACTCTGTTGGACCTTAAAGAAGCTTCTACCTGCTTCTTAAAGAAGCCACTCTGTAAAACCATCACAGAACCCAAGGACAATTCAGGTTGGAAGACACCTTCAGGACACTTCTAGTCTAACCTCCTACATAAAGTGTTTCCAGCTCTAGGGTCAAACCAGACCTTTCACAGCAACACCCATTCAGGCCTTCAGAGCCTCAGAGGATGGAGAATTGGATGCACAGGCTCTCTGTATAGCCTGTTCCATGTCTTGACTGTCCTCAACATGAGTTTTTCCTTATATCTGATTTGAACCTCTCTCAGTTTATGTACACTGTGTCTCCAGTGCATCAATGTGAAGAACCTGGTTCTGTCTTCTTGATTTGTAAGAATAACTGATAAATAATATCTTGTTCTCATCAACAAGGGGAGATTGGTAGGGGATGTGAAGCTCAAAGGCAAACTTGTCTGCAGTGATGATGAAGGGATAGAGTTTAAGATGCTCAGGGCAGCAAGGAGGGTGCAAAGTCACTACTCTGGAGTGACACTTTCCTAGATGACATCCCTGTGTAAAAATTGTAGATACATGGATTTGATAGACCACTTGGCAGGTAGGTAATTGACTGCATAGTTGCACTATGAGTTGTGGTCATTGGCTCACTCTTCAAGTGGAGATCAGTGACAAGTGACGTTCCTTAGGTGTTGGTATTGGGACCAGCAAAGTTTAAGATCTTTGTCAGAGATATGGACAGTGAGATTAAGTGCACCCTCAGCAAGTTTGACAATGACACCTTGCTGTGTGGTACAGTCCCATCCAGAGTCCCTTAACAGGCTTGAGATATGAGCCTGTGTGAACCCCATGAAGTTCAATAAGGTGGAGTTCAAGGTCATGGCAATCCCAAGCACAACTATGGACTGGGCAGAGAATGGATTGAGAGCAGACTTGAAGATACTGATTGAAGACAAGCTCAACATGAGCTGGCAATGGGCACTTGCAGCTCAGAAGACCAACCATGTCCTGGGCTGCATCAAAAGAAGATCAAGAGAGATGATTTTCCCCTCTGCTCTTGTGAGAACCCCCACCTGCAGTACTGTGTCCAGATCTGGGGTCACCAGAGCTGGTGTTGAGCTGTGGTATTGAATCCAAAGGAGGGATGAAAAGTTGATTAGAGGGGCTGGAGCCCCTCTCCTATGGAAGCAGGCTGACAGTATTGGGCTTGTTCAGCCTATAGAAGAGAAGGCTCCAGGGAGCCTTCCAGAACTTAAAGAGAACTACAGGAAAGCTGGAGAGGGACTGTTTGTTAGGGACCGTAGTGATAGGACAAGGGGTGATAGGTTTAAACTGAAAGAGGGGTAGATTTACATTAGATGTTAGGAAGAAATTCATTACTGTGAGGGTGATGAGACAATGGAACAGGTTGCCCAGGAAATCTGTGGATATTCCTTCCCTTGAAGTGTTCAAGGCCAGGTTAGATGTGGCTTTGGGCAATCTGGTCTAGTGAAGGGTGTCCCTGGCAGAGGGGTTGGAACTAGACAGACTTTGAGGTCCGTTCCAGCCCAAAAAACTGTGATTCTATGATGCTATAACTGTTTATATTTTATTTTTGTGGAAGACATAAATAAGCAGAGAATGAAGCTGAGTTGTGGAAAATAAAATCAGAAAACTCCGGTGCTTAGAATCGTACTTCTTTTATCAATTGTAGATGGTGTTACTAGCTGTGAGCATAAGAAAGCTTTCAGCTTTCTTGTTTCTTAGGAAAACAATATGTGCTTATATTGCCCACCAAAATCATCCCACAAGCTTTGTGCAATGCAATGGGGATGATGTAGGTACGTATTCTAGAGCATAAAGGCAATACATAATATATATAAGGACAGCGCTACTGCATTACTGCAGTAGTATCAATGAAGAAAAAATCACAGCATGCTTTATTTTGCCTTACTTAAAGACTATGTAAACTACCTGAAACTTCTTGCTTGCTTCAAAACCTGTCCTACCATGGAGAGGTTTGTTCAGGGTTAATCTAATAGAAAGCAAAGCTGGATGTCCCATCATCTGTGTCATTATTGTGAGCGCAGGAGGTACAAACAGTGTTTGTAAGATGTCCCAGACAGAGAATATATTGTAATCTAGCTCTGACGCATACTGCAATTTAGTACTTCTTCAAGAGGAAGTGGGCGTGAGTCTTCTTACCCAAGAACTTTTGCAGGTTTTTTCATTGCTCCTGAATGAAGTATGCCTTTGAAAGAAATACCTAGACCTACTCAGTGGAGAAAGGCTTATTGCCTCTGAGAAGTGATTCAGAGGGTCTAAGGAAGACACCGAAAGGAGACCAGCCTAAAGGCAGTCAAAAAAAGCACTAGTTGCAGGGCATAGGTGAACATATTAGGACGCCAGTGTGCAGCCTTCAATCTATATTTGTTTACACAAATGAGAGGCATGAGGACTCAATTATTTCCAGTATGAACAATATTGATGTTCAGAAGAGAAAAAAGAGTCCTGAGGCAAAGTGTGTACCTTGATCAGAGTGTTTTCTGCTAGATAGAAGCCAAATAAGGGGAGGGATAAATACAGTGTCTCTTGGATCTGTGCTTGACAGACAAGTTCCTTGTTCTCTAATTGCTGTTTGCAGCAGTACAGACACCTGAGGCAGCTGTGGAAAATCACAAGGCTGAGAAAGGATTTTATGTTGTACAAGGACATTCAGGGAAGCATTCAGCTTGTGTTTTTTGGGCGCAAAGTCTGAAATAAGTAAGAAGCTTATTTTGAACACGTTAATGTAATCTCCACTCGTCCTATTGCTACCTGCACTGATGAACAGTTCTACTCCAGCTTTCTTATAGGCACCTTTCAGGTACTGGAAGGCCACTATAAGGTCCCCCCAGAGTCTCCTCCAAACTGAACAAGGCCAATTCTTTCAGCCCATCCTCACAGGAGAGATGTGCCAACCCTTAGACCATTTTTGTGGCCCTCCTCTGGACACGTTCCAACAGGTTCATGTCCTTCTTGTGTTGACGGCTCCAGAGCTGGATGAGCAGAACTTGTATTGTCCCATCCCCTAACATCCATAGAGAGAAAGGTTAGGCTGAGCTCATTCCAGTTGCACTGTGAGAGAATGAGCAGGAACTCTGATAGGAAAACTAAAAATACGTCATACTCATTCGATTATTGGCACACAAACTGCACTCATCCCTTCACCAGTTTGCAGACTGTTGAAGAAGATTCCAGTTGATTCCCAAATCAACTGTGTTAGTTTTAGCTTTACATATACCTTTTTTCCTACATGACCAAAGCCTTTACTTTTAAAACTAGCTGTCTTCCCTTTAATAAAGTCGCTAAATTACATTGCAAAGATAAAAGGGTTTGTGTATGCAGAGCTTTTGCACTCAAGGGTTTAACTGAGGACTTAATGGTATGACAGCTAGAAACTTGGAGTCAAAGAAACAATAAAATTAGGAAAACCACATGTGTATGGTAACAGATTATATTAAAGTACATGCCACTTGGACTTAATCAGGAAATTCGTTTCATCGGGACAACTCTGGGAGCAAACCTAATTTAAGCCTAATGACATTTAATAGTGATAGCTATGGCTTGGTAGGGATGGTAATTCCATTTAATTGGGATGCCTCCAGGTGATGCAATGGTGCTTCTGTGTATGTGTGAGTCACAACTGCAGGCTGGTTCTGACTGTTTACATACCCAGCAGCAGCCCTCAGTCTCCATCTAGCTACCAAGCACCAAGAGACCCCAAGAAAAAATGGTTTGAAAGTCCTTCACTGCAGCTTGATTTTGGCAGAAACCACAACTTATTCACACCATGACAGCAATTCTAGCTGGTGTCTCCATATCTGGCCCCCTCAGGAGGGTTCTATTCCCTTCCACGGTCACAGCATCCTCCCCTAACTTCCCAGGACTCATTCCATGCTCCCAAACTTGCTGTACAGCTTCCTAAAGAGTGACGTGAATATTGCAGTGGCACCTGGTGTCAGATGGAAATTCAGGCCCGTCAGGATGAAGGCCATCCACAGGGGTGTCCCAGAGAAGTGACTTCTAAGGCAGGTTGCCAGCAGTCTCCCTTTTAGTTATAGAGACTTTAACCTCCACAGCTCTTTTGGAGGTATTGCTACTGAATTAACAGTCTCTGTGTTTGTCTGTGCCATCTCTGCAGCACCAGCCTCCAGCTTATTACTGAAAAGCTCTTTGGAATGCCTTGAATAGGAAAGTGTCCAGGAAAGCCAAATTTCAATCTTTCAAAATTCCTTTCTCAGTATCAGTGGGGTGTGATTGTGTGAAAAAATTGGCCATTTCAGTTCCCTCTGTAGGATTCACTTCATCCACAAAGCATAACACTTAGAATTTGCCTGCACACAGAAGTGGCATTGATTTAAATAATCAGGTTTAGAATGAATTTAACTGAACTGGTATAACCTTTTACATGGACTTTAAGTCAATTTAAAAGAACCTTTTATCCTTATCACTCAAGGGTAGAGTCAGATAATCATAAGTGATGAATTAAAGTGTGTCTAGAAGTTATTGTCTCTTCAGGTGAAGGCTAATGTCCTCTCTGCTGGAAATTTCATACCACCCCGCCCGGCTCGGATGGAATTTAGCCTCTTGCCCCATCGCATCCCATGACTTTGCAGGTGTTCTCAGTTCACTTCATTTTGATTAAAAAGAATAAAGGACGGTTATTCCACCATTGAATCTGTGGCTTGCTGGCCTCCTTGGTGAAGCAGCCTCAACAAGAGCAGGGGAAAGGATTTCAGTAGAGGAAGCTTGGAGGGCAGCACTAGAAAAGGGCACTTTAAAAAAATTACAAACAGAGCAAGTTCTCTACTGATATAAAAATTGCAGATGTCTTGATCACAATGAACTTCAACTCATTTGCATCTGTAGAGAATTTGGTATTAAAGCCTTCAAAATGAACCACATCAGGTACACATAGGGGAGGAAACCGAGACAAAAAGACACACATCTAAAAGTGCATGTGCACATTCTGTGGCCATCCTCTTTCAAAAATATGGTGTGCCTTTTAAGAGGGGACATAATGCTTATGCCCTTGAATTATGGTTGAAAATATCACTGTTCACAGTGCAGAACTTCTGCAGACAGGAAGTGGAAGAGTACAAATACAAGCAGAACAGTACTGTGGCTAGAGACACATACACAGCTGAGTAAGGATGCAGTTTTAACATCATGAAAATGCTAAGAGTCATTAAAAAGCATCCCACCTGAAGTGAGAATGATGATGATATTTTGGTTTTCCACATGTTCAGTTGGATGGGTGAACCATCTCTCCTGAACATTTCAAATACTGCATTTTTAACTAGATGTGTTACTATTTCTGTTTTAAACTTTTTAAGCCTTTGTATTCTAAACCATAAAAGTCATCGACCTCTCAAATGAAACATTTTCACTGAAAAGAAGCCAACATGCAATGCCACAGGAAAATCTAGCTCTTTACTATAAAAATCTTCAATTTTGATGAATCGGTATCTTCTGACAATGAGTATTTAGTAAAAATATTGCTGTTCTGGTCCTGGCCTGGATACTGGTTCATTAATGCAGATTCTCCAAAGCCAATACAGCAGATAGTATCCAGCTTGCTGGATGTGTTTGGCTGTTGGCTATCTGTGCACTCCTGCAATGAGTCACATAAAAGGGGTGGCCTACACAACCTGCCATAGGGTTGGAATTGCATCTGAAATATAAGGGGACACACGATTTTAGTCACATGAAGAATAGAGAAGAGGTTACATGAAGAAAAATGCCTAGAACTAAGTGCTTTTACAAACCTGTTTGCCAGCTAGGAGGCACCTCTGCTTCAAGCTTTCAGACACCATATTTACAGGTTGAGAACTTGTAACCCTACAAATATGTATATATATATATATATATATATTTATACACACACACAGAGGTATGAATATGTATACGTGGATCCATATGGGTATATGTAGATAGATTGGGCTGTCCCTGGATTTCTGGCATAGTCTTAGCAAGACTAATGGAACTACCCTCATTTTTTTCTTTAATTTACCTGCACAAAAGGAATTCCCACATTCCCATCCGAGGTTAGGAGATGCCAGAATTCCTAAAGGCTGTCTCTCCTAGCCTTTAGAGAAGAACCTTTAACACTGCTAACACTGGGGAACTTCTCAGAGGATGTGATCTCTCCTACACTCAGCAGCATTGTCAGAGCCATATTTCATCACTATATTATTATGCACAGAAGTGCACACTCAAGCCATTTCTGTTTGTTCAGAATAGTGTTTACTGAAATATGTTCTGCAGTTTACCGTTCCTTACAGAAGATAATATTGTATATACAAGAGCAAACTGAATATATGTAGTGCAGTAATTGCCATCATGCCCAACAGGTTGATGTGTTTGAATATTCAAGATAGATAAGGTTTCTCTAAGGATTACCCCTCAGCACATTCACCAAATTTAATTTTGTATTGTTACTTACAATTTCTTCTAGCATATTACTCAGAAAAAAAAAGTTGCTGTGAGCACTTTCTTTGAGAAAATGTTGCACATGTTTTTCATAGTCTCCACCCCTGGGATCTTTGGAATGCAGGTTTATTTTTTTCTCCATGTGGTAATGGTCTTTGTCACTGAAAAGCAATCTATGGCCATTACTCTAGAATGGAGTTTGGGGGGAGCTGAATGCTGACTATGCAAATTCACACCCCTTGTGTGATTTAAATACCCTGATATATTTATTCACTATTTTGTAGCACAATTAGATGACAAAAATACCTGACCTAGTTATCACACATTGTTGGAAAGCAGTTTGAAGAACAGTCAGAATTTAAATGAAGATGTGAAGGGCTATCTATGAGGAAGAAAACATTTAGAAAAAAAAGGAGATGGGATTTCTCCTCTTCTGATTCTTACTGGATTCTGATACAGCATGGCAGGAAGCAGAGACTGGAAAAAACATAAGGAAGAAAGTACATGCCAAATTGTACAGGCAAGAGTCATGTTCCATCCCTGGCATGAGAGCACTTACTATGCAGATACACATACACATACACATACACATACACATACACACACACACACACACACACACACACAGAGGTGCCCCACAACACTAGTAACTGCCTCCCCATGGCCCTTTACATACTCTTCCATGGTGCTCTTCAAGCTTTATTGGCAGTCCAGTTCTGTTTGTTTGTCCTCTTCATGCAACCTTCCATCTCTCTGGCATCTCATCCTGAGCTCCATTTTCACCAGAGGAGTTCACACTATGAGCAAGAAGTACCTGTTACAGTATGACATCAATTAAACCGGTTAAAAAAAAACCCTCCAAAAGTTAGCTGATTACAGCACTGTATATGTCAGTCCATGTAAAGTGCAATATTTAGCAACCCAACAGAGATATTGCAAAGTAACACAGTATAGTAGCTATGTACCCTTTCCTTTAGGAGAGAATGGGAGAAGAGCAAACTGCAGATAACACACATTCATCATGTCTCCTGACAGGCCACCAAGGACAGCCTGGATATTAATGTTCAGAGGATGCAAGAAGCTTTATGGACTTGAAACTGAGGGGGAAGGACCAATTGTCCAGTTTTCAGGAGTTTTGGTGTCTCTGGAGTTCTGACCCCATTGATTTGCACTGCTTTTGCACCACTTAGTTGTTATTAGGAGGTCCTGCTTGAGCCTGCTCCACCAAGGATTTTAAGAGAGTAAGTGAACTTCTCTCTCTCACCCTCCTCTCCTTTCCTGATTCAAGCAAATCTACTTTCATGTTCCTCTGGTTCTGGCTACTGGCTTTGAAGCCCCTGCTCTTTCTTTCTTCCTCCCCTCTCCCTCCTCCTGAGTCTTCCTGACAAGAAAAGAAGCAGATTTTGCAGTAAACAGCAAGAGAGTTCTGTGGCACTAATCAGCATTTGCAAATGAAGATTAACAAAAGTGCAAACAAGCCTATGTGATAACTCCACAGCCTGACCTAATCTTAATGAAATCTACAAGATCTATTTATATAAATAATAATGAATTTTCTTGCTTTCAACGTGGTGTGATTTGCGCATGTAGATTACTAGTGACATACACAATTGTTTTGCCTGCATAAGTTCTCCAACTTTAAAGAGCTTACTGACAGCTCCCTGCAAAGCGAAGACATGCAGCTGACAGAGCTGTCTCAACTTTATTCAGCTCCAGCAGGAGGGCTCTCTTGCTTTTCTTTTAAAAATACATTCCATTTAATTCCTTACTTCCCTGAGGACACCAGGCAAGACTGAATGCTGAGAGGAGGGGGGTCTCTGAAAGCTGGCCTGATAGCATAAGGTGGAATAAGGACAGAAAGGAATATTTTTGTCTGATGAGATTTGGAATCCTCTATTGGGAAGTGTGACTTTGGCTCATGTTTTTTTGCATGACACCTACAAGGGCTGAGCACTGTGCACATGGAAATGTATATTTATTTAACTTAAAAACATTCATGTGGGCCAATCTAGCAAAGCACTGAAACATCAGCCACACATGAGGTAAAGGGTCCACTGGGAAGGAGTTCATAGCTGAATCCGGAGACATCAGCCCCAGGGCAGGTTCAGATACCCTGTGGACAAAACCAGTTCCTGTCTCTTTTTGTGGGAAACTTGCACCTTACAGGTGTCCATCTACCCAAATCAGTACATAATAAGGTCAGTGGAGAACAAGAGCTCCAAACTGAGGAGAAGATCTCTGAGGACCAGCACGTATACATAACTGCACAACTCTACAGTCCCTCCACAGCTGTATGACAGCTTAACTTCTGTGGGTACTTTATCTCCATTTTGTGTTGTGTTAGAATTTCAACTCTATCTGCTTATCGGAGACTGGAGATAGTGCTTAAAAGCACTCTTTAAGATCTACAGAGAAAAAGAAAAAGACCCTTAACCTTTCCTTGGCTATATCACAACTGACATGTACTAGCAAATTAAGTAGGAAAGAAACTGAGGAGTAAATAAGGCTGTTGTAACCTTCCCCAGCAGTTGCTTTTGGCTGCTGACACCTTAATATCTTTTGAACTACAAAATGGAGGTCAAGGAGAAGGAGAGGGTTGTAAGAATACCAGTGAAGGCAATGATTTCACTGCAGACATTTCAGCGTCTTGCCTGCTGTTCTGCCTGTTCGTACGTGGCAGACTTCTGCTAATTTGGTTTGACAATAAACTTTGAAAGCTGTCAAGTGCTGAGATATCTCTGTGTATCTGCATTCATGTTTGCTTATTGTAACCTGTCAGATAACTTTCCATCCCATAGGTTAAGAAGAAAAGAGGTAATGCTGGATAGTTTTCCTCCATGTATTGCCTTTGCATCATTCATGATTGGCTTTCATGGCAAATTAAATTTTGAAGAGTCACAAGTCATTTACCACTGCATTTGCCCATCTTTCATAGACAACTATTGCTTATTGCTGTGGGCTATCCATCTGTTTCTCCAGAGATCTGCCTGCCATATACTTTTTGCATTATCTACATCTGCAATATTTATGCTTACCATTTTTGTGCATTTGTTTATCTATTTCTATTCCCTCTGCCTTTTCTTGTGTATGTGTGTTTACTTAAGGAGGGAGCAGCATGTTGCTATCTGTCTTCATGCATCAACAAAACCAACTCAGTTACTTGAGATTACAAACAACAGCACACCTGAAGCCTAAGAAATCATAGACACACACTAGTCATACAGCATATTCAAACACTCAGAGACCAACCGTGGTCCTCAAGGGGAAGTAGGTGTCCAGGTGGCATTTTGTTCCCAAGAAAAAATGTTGCAGGGGTTTTGGCTTGCTCTGGAGACACCTTAAAGCCTCTGTCAGTGAAGAGAAGTGGGAGCACCTGCCTGGGCTTCTCCATGAGTAGATGGAAGAAAAAGAGGCAGATGGACAGGACTACCCCAACAGAGCAAGGTGCAGAAGAGATGCTTGGATTCAGAACTTATGTGAACGTTATTTCATACATCTTTTGCCTGTGGGAACTATGAAGCAAGCAAAAATCTAATTTGGATACTGATGCGAGGTGTCCCTCAAAGTCCAAGGTCAGGGCTAAGACTTCAAGTAAACAGGAGGAATAAAACCAAAACAAGCCACTAGCAAGGACGGAACTGGTCAGTAGTGGAATGAAGGGTCTCTCTTTTCAACAGCTCTGATGAGCACTGCTATATCATGTTTATTTGTTGTGATGGATTTAATCACATGCCAGCTCTTTACAGATACAGCGAGGTTCTTGTTTCTGCCTGGAGGTGGATAGTATGAAATCAAAGTGAAGGGGAAAATATGAGTTTAAATATTGTTTAAATATATCCCACTTTAAACAATAATATTGTGTAAATATTGTTTAAATATAAATATATTTAAATATAAATATACAAGAAGATTATTTTTATGAGGCATAAGGATGAGGCCATGGGATTTTGAAAGAGATAAAAAATGTTAATTGGTTGTATTTGCCTCCTTGAAGGAAAAGGAGGAAAACCAGTGGGTTTTCCAGAAGGAAAAAGAGGATGCATGAGTTTCCAGTTTGTTTTTTGGTTGCATCCTGGGCCAGTTTATATGAAGCTAATTAGACCTAGAGATGGTACCTTCTACTCATCTGCTTCCTCAGACACTATGGTTTTCAAGCTCTGGGTTTGTGATCCTTAAATTAACACAGTTAATGGCTCTGTACAGGGAGTATAAGACTTGCTTACCACTTGAAAACAGGCCAGACATCACAGACTACAGATTGAGAGCTACTGTGCAAATACATACTTACATGTAATATTCACCATCACTACTTTGTAGAAATAAATGTATGTTAACCCCCTTTCCTGACAGCTCTGCAGAGTGAAAAGAAAGCATTTAATTCTTGCTTCCAAGTTTTCAAGAAATAGAAGGTAGATTTAGAAGAGATAGTAAGCAGCTATTTCAATGCAAACCCAGAAGAAATCTGTTACAGGAAAATTGCAAGTTACTGCCTAGGGCTCAAGAATCTGACATGTCAGTCTCCAGAAATAAAAACACACTCCCGAGAATTCAAGATTCACCTGAAACATATGTAGTGAGATTTTTGGCCAGGACTACCAACATTATTTTAAGATTGATCTGTGAAAGAAATAATCACCTGCCTTGTAAAGAGAATTTATGCTAATTCACTACCATGGATGCTGTTTTATATCACTTTACACTAAATGGAATAAAAATATGTAACATCAATGTAAAATTAGTGATTAGCTGTTCCAAATAGCACTTACAGCTAATTTCTGCATGCAGTATTGGCTGTCTTTTCACTTAACAATTGGTTTTCAATTCGAGGCTTTCAAAACATACCTGCATACCAGCAGATTCACAGAAGTATTAAGTGGAACATAAAAGAAAAACAATCTCCCTTTATTTCACTAAAAAGCTGAAAAAATAGCTCAGGGTTTGATCCATTGCTGGATAGGAGTGTGAAAATGAGTAAGAGAAGGTTGATGATGTTTTGTCTTCTGTTCAAAACTCACATTAAATTAAAGGCTTTGGAAAACTTCTTTCTGCCTCCTGTCTTTTCATCATGTAATTGAAGTTCATGAGGCTTGTTTATATTCTGGACTAGCTAAAGAGTTTCTTGTAAAAATACAAAGGAGAAAAAAATCATCATGCTTTTCTTCAGGGGAAAAAAAGTCAAAGGCCAAAGTAGACTGGTGCAAAACCAAACAAATATGATTCGCTATTGCTGTTTTTTCCACATTACCCAAGAGTTAGTTTAGGTCCCTAATCTCTCCAGCTTCTGTGTAGCAAGTTCACTCTTTGGACATCACTTAGTATCCACTTATCTAGTGTCTGCAGATGTGGAAGTGGGAGCTCTACTTCTGCAAACTTATTTTATGAAAAAGATGATTACAAAAGGAAATTAACTACAGCGTGAAATATCACAGCAGACTACCCAAGAAAAATATGAGAGAAGTCAGGTTTAGAGGTATTTCGAACACATATATGGCATGCTCCCAGAGGCAGGAATAGGTATCCCGACAATTGGAGCTGCCATTTTCTGCTCAAAAAAACCCCATTTTGAGATAACAATTTCTGACCACCAGTTTCAGCCATTGAAGTGAGTCATCCCTCTCATACACAATGATCTATTCATATTTAAATTGATAGAAGGACAATTTGAAATGTCGATGAGCTGGGATACATGTAACAAGCTTGTATTTAGTTTTGGAGGAGAGTGTATAGGATAGAAGAGCTGTGGAGACAAAAACATCATTGTTTGGGGAGTCCTAGCTTTATGTTTTCACATTCTTCCTCTGTTTTTTTGAAGTGAAGGACTTAAGTTTTGCCTCAACACTGTCCTCAGATACTGTTAAAAAGACTTTTTGTATAACATCTGCGGTTCAAATTTTCAATGTACATTCACAAATACAAGCGAATAAGGTTTCCTGTTGTAATGTACTTACTTTTAATAAATGTCGTATGAAATACACATGTGCAGCCTGCAGCAGAAAGCTCTGTAATTATCCGACAACTACTTTTCAGATTTCATTGTGTACTCCTGCTTGCTAAAGCTGCAAATGCTTATTATCACTGCTATGCTGTTTGCTTTGTTGCAGTGAGTTTTTTAACCCTGGATGGTATCAACAAGAACATGGTGATGCTACAAAATACATCACAAGCAAAAACACCTTCCCTTCACTCCTAAATGTTTCTTCAGTGCTCCCGTGATGGTGTGAGACTGGAACACCAACAAGAATCTATGAGAAAATGATAGTGTCTCAGGTTGCCATGGTTTATGAAGCTAACAGAGGGGTCACTGAATTAGAAGCTCAATGCAAGTTCCTGTTTGTGTGGGATGGTGATAGTGGTGTGAGTATGCAATAAGACTGGGTGCTGGTGTGTGACTGAAGGAACAGCTGGCTGTAAGGAGACTGAAGCTCCCTCTCCAACAGCAATAAGGACTGCTGCTGTCCATTCTCCTACTTTGTGACTTCAGAAGCCTATAATATCAGCGACAAACCCAATAAGCTATTTCAGATCCCATCAGGCTGTTCTGCTGTTTCCACTTTTCCTGGGGATAGCTTCCAAGTTCACTAGCCCTCTCCTCCTCTTTTTATGTAGAGTGGGGGGGGATGAGGACCTTTTGGATAAATCATATCTGAAGTTTCTAGGCCAAATCATTCATGAGCTATTGCATGACAGTAGAGTAAGATTTTTTTCAAATTGTTCCAGATATGATTTACATCAAATTTTCCAACTCTGTATTTTACAAGCTGCTTCTCTGCTTTCCTTATAGTGTATCCACAAATAAATTATCCCCGTTCTGCAGGCTACACACATGACAAACTTTTCAGAATATGGAGTGAAGCAAACTATAAATTCTTAGATATTCCACCAGTGAGTGTTATGGAGGTGCCTTCATCTTTTATCTAATTAACAGACTTTTACTTTTAAATTAAACTGGCTTCTAATAAATAAATTCTGGCTACAGTCTTAATTATGCATAGGTTACTTCTTTCCACTAATCAAAATCTTGACTGAAGCCCAAGTATTCACAATAGGTCATCATGATCTGAATCAGTGAGTTGTCACAGGTGGGATGCTAAATTGTCCTTCCTTCATTAGATTTAATGAAAATGTGTATGCTAGGGAAATTGCTTTGAATAGAGATGAACAATTAAGAGAGCCAAACGTATATAGGGAGAGGGGGAGGGGAAGCATTCCTCCTGAATGTGTTGGACCTGTTTAGACATGCTTCTCATTTCAAAACATAATTCCCCTACTGCCTTGTTTTCTAGATTGCAACCCCAGAGCAAAAGCAACCCCACTGACCTATGAACCTCCAAGGAGGAAAGGAAAAGAAAGACATTCCTAAGAAAAAAACAGGAGTAAGAAGATGGAAAAAGAGATCCATGCAATAGGCTGCAGGAAAAATATAGGGACCATGAGACAAAGAATTAGGTGAGAGGGGCCAGCAAAGAATTATGAGATAGGAGGGTGGGGGGAAACAGTGCTGAAGGGTGACAGAATGATTGCCATTTCAGCTGCCTGATGTGCGAACTCCTGTATTTTTTTTCTTTTCTTTATGTATGCATGTAGTTCAGCCTGTTTGCATGACTTTGAATTCCTTCCCTCCCAACAACTGTTTAATCTGCTGCTTGATTTCAATCCAATTGAAGAGAAAAGGAAGGTAATTAAGGTCCTAATTTTTAATGCAAATAGCTATCTAGAAAGAAGACTGTTTGAGAGTGATAGAGGTGAGAAAAACTGCAAGAGCAGCCCACCTTTTACTAGAAACTACAGAAACTGTGTAGAATCCATCCTGGATGGATTCCTCTAATACAGGCAATGCTGCAATCAGAAGTTATATTCTCCTGGAAACTGCAGTTAAGGACAATACACAAATCCATAGAAATCTGGTCTTTGTTGATTCTGGTGTTCACTTATTCTTTGTTATTGTCAATGAAAGCTCAAGTAGCCTCACTGGGATTTTGAAATTAAGATTAACAGAAGGGCTCTTATTTTCAGTGTCGCAGGCCCTGCAATTAGTGTTTAGCCAAGGAATTGTCCCTCAGACACAGAACTGTGTCCAGTTCTGGGCCCCTCAGTTCAAGAAGGGCATAGAATTCCTTAAAAGAGTCCATTGCAGGGCCACCAAGATGATGAAGGGAGTGGAACACCTTCCTTATGAGGACAGGCTGAGGAAGCTGGATCTCTTTAGCTTGAAGAAGAGGAGACTGAGAGGTGACCTCATTCATGTTTATAAATATGTAAAGGGTGAGTGTCTGGAGGATGGAGCCAGGCTCTTCTCAGTGATAGGACAAGGGACAATGCGTCCAAGCTGGAACATAGGAAGTCCCATGTGAATGTAAGGAAAAACTCTTTCACTGTGAGGGTGATGGATCACTGGAACAGGCTGCCGAGAGAGGTTGTGGAGTCTCCTTCTCTGGAGACATTCAAGACCAATCTGGATGTGTTCCTATGTGATTAAATCTAGGTGATCCTGCTAGGGCAGGGGAGTTGGACTAGATGATCTTTCAAGGTCCATTCCAACTCCTGACATTCTGTGATTCTGTGTCTATGAAATGACTTTCTTACCTTTTGGATGTGATTACTACTGACAATGCAAAAGGAAGTTCCACATATCTGTGCTTAGGACTGCCAAAGCAAATACCTACTGAAAAATGCAAAGTATGTAGGCAGTAAAATAACCCCTGAAGTAACTGACATTTAAGTGACTGGATATAAAGGAATATATAGTTTAATGCAAAACCAAAGTCAGTTCTCTCTCATCATACCTACACACATATACACCCTGGGAATTCCAACTAAGCTACAAGATACGTATTTGCAATAAAGATTGTAAATTTCATCCGACTGCTACCTGATTATAATATGACACAAACCCTGCACAAGTTTGTTTTATGTTGTTAGAAGACATTTAAACACTCTGGATGAGATTCTCAGGTCATGAAAAACACTGATTCTCTGTTGATTTTCATTAACAATGCCAATTAACATTAGCAGAGAAGCTACCTTGTTTTGATGATTCTCTGTGTGCAGTTGATGGATTTCATTATCCCTCATCAAAGCTCCTAGTATGGATACAGCCTATTATATAATATTCATTTTGTACAAAAGAACAAGAAGAAATCCATATACCCACCAGCTGCATTTCTTTTCCTCCACCCTCTATCCAATTTTACTTTTTGGAAAGGAAATAAGCTATCAAACCCTGAACAGAGTTAGAGTTTTCTGCAAAGAAAACACCACTACAAGTATAGTGTACAATTGCTAGATAATTCATATAAACTTTCAAGGCCACAAAAGTATATTGGTCCTTTAGCTCCAAAAACCAGTTCATCATTCTCTCTTTCCTCAATTTACAATGCCCTTAATCCAATATTTCCCTCTACAGGTTTCAAAATATGCTTGTAATTACTATTCAAGTTCCTTTCCTATTTCTAGTATATTGTGTCTAGGGTTTCAAAGACATAAGGGAGTTAGATGCATGACTCTATTAGGCTGCTTTGAAACTTCAGCACATAGCACTAACTGAATATTTATTATGCAGTGTGTGCATTCATCCCATATAGGCTCATAAACCACATTGTTAAACACAAACTTCCACACACAAGCTCTCTCTAGATTATATAATCTACATATTTTATAATATAAATGGATTGATCACTCTGATCCTAATGGCTAAAGTGCTCTTCTGCTCCAGCATGTAATACTGGTGCAAGATCTTGCAGTCCTCTGGCACAAAAAATAATTAATCCTGTGATTGTAGTCTGTTTAAAGCCCTTTACAGCACATTTGAGAAGACCATATTTAAATCTGCACTATAAGTCCAGTGGTGTATTTCTAACAGAACCAAACAAAGAGCAGAAGGAAGATTATAAATGACAAATAAGAAACAGTGATGGTGGATGATAGAGGATTATGTAGCAATGGGGAATATGATGGCAGATTGTTAACCATTCATCTTCAGCCACTCCAACTTTTTCCAGCAGTAGAACTTCTGTATAGGAAGTTCAGTAATTGTTTTCTGATCATTAGCTGGACTGTAGCAAAATGCATTTCAGCCATAACTCTCTTCCAACAAAGCTTTTTGTTTGGGAATAATGCAAATTATCCTCATTACAATCAGATAGGATGGTTGTTAATATCTTTGCATAATTAGAAGCCATTTTCCTTAAATACAGTTTATGCATGAGCTTTCCAAGGAGATTTATCTACTAGGGTAAGACCGAGTCATTTTCATCTGGAGGGACACACTGAAGGTTACACAAGTCAACATTTAAAATTAGTTTCAAAGATGAACAAACTCACATCCTGCATCTGTTAAGATTTCTGGTCCCAACTCAGGTATGTGTTAAGGGTGCTTCACTAAATTCAAGTGCATGAATAGTCCCATGGACAAACATGCCTAAATGAATTACAAGGCCATGAATTTTCAGCACCTACCAGGAATTATGCCCTTTCACTGCAATATCAGAGTTCTTTGTATGCAAATGAATTTGCATAGCAAAGTATCAGATGGAGGCATTTTCTTACTTTGCATATAAGCCCCTTTTGCCTTCAGAATAAATAAGTTCTAAAGTCTAACCGAAGAATAAGAGTTTATTGATGAGAGACTTTCTTAGGAGCTTTGATATGGCCTTGCCTAAAATATTACTGTACCATGTGTCACGTCCACCCTAGTCCCAGCAAAGTCAGTGACAGTAAGATATATTCAAGTACCTGTCAATAACATACTGCCCCTATTCTGCATTCAAGCAAGATAAAACCAAAACTGGCACATGTTGATTCTCTGCCTCTCTTGGCTATGACCAGTTACTGTGCTTCCTGAGCAAAACACGGTTTTGTCTAGAACCCCAGAAATACCAAGGTCCAGACAGGCATATCAACTTCAGTGATTCTTCGGGACATAAGATGGGAGGGGAAAAAGCTTTTGGATTGAAATAGGGGATGCAGGTTTAGTGTAGAAGAACAAATTCCTTAGCACAAGCTAGATGGAAAGATAAAATTTTAAGGAAAGTGTATGGTCTGGGTAGAAAGGCAAGCAGTGACCACAGACAAGGCAGTAAAGAAATTCCAATTGCCCCTACAACCAGTCTTAAATTATGAAAACATTTCTCATCCATACCAGGGAGTCCCTTCACAGCCAGAAGTAAGAAGATGAGTGTGCTTTTCATCATTTTTGTGGGATTTTTTTTGTGGTTGCTGGTTTGGTTTTTTTTCCTTTCTCATACAAATAGCTCCAGCTTTCCATCAGATTGTGATTATTGGTATTTTTTAGATCCATGCACAGCTTGTGTCTAAGTACTTTTAAGGAAAAAAGAATGTCTACCATAAGGCAGGAAGATAAAACAAAATGGTGTTCACTGGTCTATAAAATAACAGAAAAATCTTGAAATAGGGCTTAAGAGCTATTGTAAAAGCAGCAGCCTAGATGATGAACTCTGCAATGAAGTGAATTCTTGATAAGGGTGGCTAACACGATGCATGGCTGTAAAGGAGTCTGCCTGCTGCCCTTGCCGCCTTGGGTGGGTGAACAAGCTGCTGCAGACAAGTATTAAAATGTTATTTGAAATGTCACAACTGACCATTTCTGGGAAACAAAATGTCTCAACTTGAGCCCGAGAAGAACTGTCAATTGTCGTCCTTTGGTAGTGGACTGAGAGCAGGCAAGGAAGCTCATCTGAGACACAGTAATTCTTTGCACTCTATGATGAGTCCTACCAAGAGAAAAATGTTGTTCTTCCTTTACTTAATTGTTTTTACTTTTGTGAGAGTTTAAAAAGATAAGAACAATAGGGACATGGCAGCAGTTAAGATGGTCGTACTACTTCAGGAATGTCGAGCGAGAGGAATAACAGTTCAGGGAAAACTAGCTGAAGGCTTGTATGTGACTCCTTTGAGGTTCTGAATGTAGTACTGACCTCATGAATGGATTGGATGCAGGCCTAGGGGCAGCTTTTAAGACCCTCCTTTCCCAGTCAATTCTTGAACTCACTGAGACCCACAGATTTGGCAGCATAAGGTCAAGCAGAATATGTGCTGCTTTCACTTGAGGGAACAAAAAGTTTTGTCACTGCCTGTCCACGGCTTGAAGGAGGTGGACTTTGTCACTGGCAATTTCCCCATAAGAGTCTTAGAAGAAGGACTGTAATGTAGGGATTTTGCCACAGGAAGGATGCCATGTCCCATCCCTTCTGCAGGGACACTGGTGGAAATGAGACATTTCTTGGAAGCAAGAGTCTAGTGATATGACAGGACCACTGAAAATGCTAGGAGCTTCTGCCTTTAAGCTCTTAAAGACACAAAGAAGGCATCCAGAGCAGGAGAGGAAGGGATCCCTCTAACAGAGTTCACAAAGTGCAGTTTTCCTAGTGGCCCTGAAGGGAAGTTTGAACTTCTGGGCTGGAGCATTAACTGCCAGAGCTGTGGCTGAGTGAGATAAAGAAGTGACACCGTATATGAAAGCCTTTCTTTTCACATGTCTCTGGAAATAATGTGACTTGACATCACATCATCACCCAACAGAGCATCCTGAAATGGCAATGGAAATAGCTCACACAAGCATGTGGAGATACTGAAACCCTGAAGTACAGGTTTTCAGTATCTCCACAAGGGCTCTGCAAGTAAAGGGTCAACTCAAGCTTCCAGCACAAAAGGTGTTCCCACCTGAAGAGAGATGAAGAGGCTGCCTTGTGGGGATGTTTTCCAAGGTCATAAGATGTCATTCACATAGAAATCAAGATGCCTTGAAAAACCTTCCTACTGTGACCCAATGCACTGGATCCTGTGAGAGTCAACCATGCCCTTCTGGGACTCAAGTCCATTAGAGTTACTAGCATCTGCCAAGGTGCCTGTGGTATAGCAAGAGCTGGGGATGGAGCCAGAATTTATGGGCATGCATAGTCAGGGTTCATGTCATTGCCTTGAGACCTGTCACCAGGCCTGATTCTGGTGGGATATCAGGTTGCCTTGCTCTCATGTTTCCTCGTCTCACTGGTACCACAGGTACCACAAAATCCCCTCAAAAAGAGGGAAGAAAAAAAAGAATTGTCCCAGCCTTGGGGATGGGCCGGGAAACAGAGGGATTACACTTTTGTGGGTTTCTCCCTCACCAATGTATACGTGTCATTGGTCTGCTCTGTGAGGCGCAGCACATACCTGTAGGTTCCATTTGTCTGCAAAAATAGGCAATTTTGTGATGGTTATTGAAGGGGAAAAAACATTAGTTGTTTAAATTTAAATCAGTACTTAATGACATGTAATTAACTGCCAATCAGTCAACTAAATATTCAGACTCAGTATTAGCAGTACAATAGATAAACCGCATGACCAGATACTTATAAAATATTACTGCACACAAACAGATTTTGGCATATATTTTTACAACTAGTCCATTTTTTTTTTAATTCCACATTGATAAGTAGGATCCCACATCACAAGAGATATGCAAGTTCCCTTTCCTCTGTGGGACCAGTGAGTGCTAGGGGTTTAGAATCATAGAATGGTTTGGGCTGGAAAGGACCTGGAAGATCAACTTCCAACCCTGCTGCCATGGGCAGGGACACCTCTCACCAGACCAAGCTGCTCAAGGCCCCATCCAATCTGGCCTTGAACACCTCCAGGGAGGGTGCAGCCACAGCTTCAGTGGGCAACCTGTGCCAGTGCCTCACCACCCTCACAGGGAAGAATTTCTTCCTAATATCCAATCTAAATCTGCCCTCCTTCCTGTTTAAAACCATACCCCCTCATCCCGTCACTACATTTCCTTCTAAAAAGTCCCTCCCCACCTTTCTTGTAGGCTCCTGCATGTACTAGAAGGCACAGATCTCCCCAGAGCCTTCTCTTCTCCGAGTAAGGTGTACCCTTAGCCCTCCCCACAATCCTGCAGTGCCCATGCCTGTGAGAAAGACCTCCATGAGGCCACACACACTTATACACCCCATATCTGTCTGTTTCAGGGGTGATGGAGGGATGCAGCTCTCTGGTGTGGGCTGAGGTCATGATGTTATAAGCACAACTGCTTGCGGAGTCAATCCTAGTTGCTTTCCTATCAAATGGACTTTAGATGAACTATTTTACTCTGGATGAATATGTTAAGTGGTTTAATGCATTTTATTTGCTGACTTGTTTGTTTCAACTGGCTAACAAGTATTTGCACTTAGTTGTTTTGCAAGGTCAACTGGAAAATTTAATAGGGAAAACATCACTCGGTTACCATTTTTTTGTGGTCTCTCCTTTTCTCCAGCTAAGAATGCGGTGTGTGTATGAGGGGAAGAATTCATCTGGGAGAGAAAGAGCGTGTTTATTTCACAGTAGAGAGGCGATTCTCTAAATCATAGCTGTTTTTTTAGTGCCTGGAAGAAAAGATGCTTCTTTCTGTTACAATTTGTCTTTTGTATGAATATAAATACTTAATTCCTCAAAAGCTCAGTACCTGTTTCTTAAATGCTACTTTAATAAAAAGATATTTTCCTCCAAGTGGGTTGTTTAATCTTTAGAGGGAAATTGAATGGATGGGATACGGAAAATAGTAGGGTAATGATTTTAAAATAGCCCCATCAAACCAGTTATTGCCCTGAAGTGTTATAAATAAATGAAAATGGTCTGACTGTGTAATGATTATGTTTACTCTCATCTTTCTGTAACTGCTAAAGGTTCCTCTGACTCAAAATTGCACTCATATTTACCTGTGCTCTTCTTATAACCCTCTCTGGCCCCTGACTCAAGAAAGCAAATAAACGCACACTTACAGAAAAGTGGGCACTTAAAAAGCCCAAAGCAGGAAAGTTTTTAAAGAGGAGAAAAAAGCAAAGGGGCTCTATTGACAGTAGAGCTAAAGCATCGGGGACACAACCAGGGGCAGACTCTGGGTGTAACATGCTGTTGCCTGTATTTCCAGGACCGTGGTCTACAATGAATTCCCATAGTACAGTCTGGTTTCACACACAGAGTGCCAGACAAAACGGGAAGGACCAGTGTTAGAAGTACCGTGTTTTCTGAGTCATTAAGCCAAAGCTGCCTCTTAGCTATCCGATGGGATAGTTACAGATACAGCATGTAGAGTGGTGTTCTGCTGCTTATGGTGCTGGGGGATGTGTTGAATAGCGTGTTGCAATAGGCATCTCTGAAAGCCAAGATGCAATCACTTTGTTAAATTAAAGCTAATTTCCTCCACTGTTAAAGACAATGTACACGATCACTGCCACCAAGTGATTATATTTAAAGTGAAGGGATGCAGAGGGAATGCCAATTCTTTTGGTCTATATTCAGTCACAGCTGTGAGGGATTAAGGGTTGTTTAAAAATCTCTTAAATGGCTGCCAAAAGTTGCCAATCATTAGAATCAATAGGTGCTTATCATTCTAGGCATTATTTGAGATATTGGAAATTACACAGCCACAGGTGACCATATTGCACATACAAAAGGAAGTTTGGAAGAAAGGATTTGGTCTCCTTCCATCCACTTTCAGCATATTCATTGCTGGAAGCCTTTTCATCTGTATCTTCAAGCATCTCCACAGAAGCAAAATTCAATCCAAATCATTCCGTTTCTAGACCCAGCAATCCTGCCAAGCCTTAGAGTTCAGACTGGAGAAATCTGCGCAGAAAGTGAGAAGATATAAGTGTTCTTTTCCCTTCATTCCTTTACGTGTGTGTGTGTGCGCACGCGCGCGCTCACCTCTGTATAGGCCTGCAGTGCTGCCATAATTTCTTCAGAACTTATTTTCCAAAATAGGCAAGCAGACCATCACTTTTCCTTGCAAAACTATGTTGCAGAGGTAGAAATTAAGTTTTTTCTTTTCATCAAGATGAAGTGAAAATTGGTAGTTTTGCAAAGTAGATTAGTGAAGTAAAGCTACGTGGCACTGGAGCAGCTGGCACTGCCAAGTAGGAATTACAAGGTCCATGTGAAGTCAAACACCAGACTTCAGGATTTGAAAGAGTTTCCATTTCACCCCTCTCTTTTCACTTGGTTAGCGCTTTCCGCAACAATCCAGATTTTCAGGAGAACATATTTTTCCACTTCATTGTTAGCTGACAGGTGTGTTTTTGTGAGAATGTCTGAGGAAAATCTGTTCAATTCTCTGTGCTCTGCGAGCAGAGTCCTTTTCACTCATCTCCCTGGATTTTGTGTCACTTCCTGCAGCAGGCTGAAAAGATGTCCCCTAGACATGAAGAGAAAATCATCACAGTTTCTTTCCCTCCCTACCCACATATAATTAAAAAGCTCCTAAATCTGCAAGTCGAGGTTCCTGTTGTGAGGTTGTGTAAGGCGCACATCCATGTTCAGCCTGCAGAGAATGGGCTAGATAATGAAGTTTGAAAGACTTAAATGTCACTCACGGTCAATCAGCATCAACCAGGAATTTCGGCAGACCTAATCGACCTTTTGTGACACCACAATGAATATATGCTCTGCCCAAAATAGCTGCCTCTGGGACAATTTGCATGAGAGATATGGACGCATTCACATCAATCTGAGCAGCTTCAGAGACAGAGAAGCTTAAAAGCTTAAGTGGTGAAACTTTTAATAACTCATCTCAGCTCCCTGCCCCCAACTTTTCCATTAATATTCCCACATTCTCTCCCCTTTAAATAGGAACATTAAGTGCAGATAAATAAAACATTAGGCTGATAAAATTACTTATATTGTGGTAGCAGCTGGAGGCCCTGATAAATACCTCGTGATTCTAGGTCCTGTACGAACGGGCAGCACAGAGGCAGCGCCAGCTACTGAGACACAAAGCTGAAGTTTCTGACAAGATGCAAGCAGACAACTGGAGTGAGGTTTAGAAAAAGATAACAAAACAGGCAGTCATATTTGCTCCAATTAGTAAACATCTAGCACTTCAGGAGTTTTCACTTTAAGTTCTTTATTTGTATAAGTAGACATAAGCTATTATTTATCGCCATATATATTGTAATTTGAAGGGGTTTTGAGCATGTTTAGTGTTATGAAAAATGACTTTTCAGAATTACAGCATGGGTGCCAGAAGCTTGTTACTGCTTTGGATTCCTGCTTGTTATTTGTCAACAGAGGAAGCTTTTAAGTGTAGCAGTTCAGAAAGGCTATTAACATAACCTTTGGACTTTTGTTGGTTTTTTTTTTAATAATCCAAGCTGAAGCTGCATGAACGAGCTGTAGATTCAGTGAAGAAATTGTCACAGTAATATGAGGCACAGCATCACAGCAAGAGGCACTGTTTCAGGTCCTTGTAAAGAGTCCTAGGATGTTGGGATCACACATGCCATGCTGGTTGCAAGGCCTGACAAACTGAATGCCTAGTCTCAGGTTCTGCTAGAAAACACACAGGGAAAAGAGAATATTTAAATTGGTTCTTATGCAACTTACTGCTCCTGGCTGGAGCATTCCAGTCTTCATGACCTCTCTTAACTGCATGTGTTCCACAAGGAGCCTGCCAATATATAGTCACTGAGAAAAATGGATATATATGCTGGTGATAGAGACAGATCAGAAAGTATCTATCATTTTGCATAACAGAGACAACAGACAAACTAAATGGAGTAATGTATGAATTACTGATACTTGATAATTAATAGCCCTATTTGTCAAATATTAATTGGCAAATAAACTTGCATCAATTTTTGGGCTGCATGCTTATATAAAAGAAATCTTTCTGATCATTCTGTCAGTTCCTTAATTTCCAAAAATTTCAGGGCCGTTTTCTCTAAATGCATCCAACTTCGAATTGAAAAAAAAGAGGGATCTTGGTTATGTTTTGTTCCTGACAGCTTCATGATAAAGCATGTCCAAAAAAGATCTTTCCAATGTCTCCTGTGAGCAAATCTGCCACGTGAGTCCCACACACAGAAGTGCACCCTTATCCATGTCCTCCATGGCAACAGAAGCTTCAGATCGAGTTCTCATCTGGTTAAGTTCTTGGAAATCCAGTCACGAGACACAAATCAATGGAAACTCAGGCTCTGTTAGCCCTACTGCTCATGGGGTAACTCGATTCTTAATAAGAAAATAAAAGTTATTAAAAACCTAACTTTATACCTTGGTTCTTTTCTGTGCTATGTGGAAATTTGCATGTGGTTATGCTAATCTGGGCTTCCCAGTATGGGAGCTGAGTATCCTGCTTAATGGTAACCATACTTAAGAACAAGACTCTGAATGAGATCTCCTCAGTGCTGAACTCCTTTGAAAAAACACAGACATTTATTTCAGGAACCTAATAAAGACTTAGAAGGCTGACTACAGGCACATCTTTGTGCAGATCTTTGTCCATCATGTGTCAGTTATAGCTGTATGCCAGGGCTCAGTGTCTGTGCTGTCAGGGTATTGTTCATGGGCACTGTGTGTGGCTTTTCATGCAGGGTCCCATTGATGTAATTCCTTCAGAAGAAATTTCAGGGCTTGACTAGAGGGAAATACAGGCACTCTAGAGAGACAACCCCAGGGTAGTCTGCTTCACTTTTGCTCCTTGGAGGTTAAAGAGCGGGGTCTGCAGGGACTCTTTCTCCTCATACTGAGTCCTCAGCCTGGGAAATAGGACACAGCAGGAATTTTCTAACCCTTTTGGTTGGGTTTCACTTCTGCCCACAGGCACTTCTGGACTGATCTCTCTGCATTAGCATGCTCTAAGCAGAGAGTGGCAGCTGAGGTACAGAATGGCCATGAAGGGACTCTTGGTGAAACCGTCCCCTCTTTCCCTGTGCTTCATTCTGACCAACACTCATTAGTTCAAATGACACTTCCAAGTTTGTCACTTGAATGTATTGCCTCCTCTTTAAGTTGAAGCAGGAGGAAATGATGCTATTGTTATAAGCCTATCCATCAAAAGAGCAGTAGAAGGGTCACTTAGGAAAACTAAAAAAATACTTTTTTTTTCTTTCCAGGTGAGTGAAACTGAGATTCTGAAATACCAATAGAAACCCAAAGCACAGACAAAGCATTAGAGCAGGTCCAATTCCCTCAGTCTGTTGCTGATGTTGGAAACAATGTCAGGGCATAAAGCCTTTTGCAGGCTGGATTTCTGTCTGCAAAACTAATCCTCTCTTACTCAGTGCATAATACAACAGCACTTTTTGTTCATGAGGTGGCAGAACAGCTGGGATGAGCCAGATGATTTCTAAAGATCCTGTTGAAGCTTTGTGAGACTCCTTAGAGCAGACATCACAGGTGAAACATTGTGGGCCTCACCTAGTTTGCAGCCTCTCCTGTTTAAGTAGTGCAGTCACAAGGAGAAAGAAATTGCAGCATCTCCAGCTCTCATGGTAGTTTGTGAAAGGTCCCCTCACAAAGTAAGGAGCAACCTGAATGCTCTGCAGGTGAATTCTGCAGGCAAGCAAAAGTGGTGTAGATGATTTGTGCCACAGCAACAGCTAGTGGGAACTGTCATTTTAGAGGCATTGCAACCAGATGTGCCAAGCTACCCTGAGAAGTAAAATGCTGATTTTAAACCAGTGCTGAGAGAGCTTGCTCAGCCTTGAAAGTCAGATGGGTCAGAAGAGACTGTTAAGCTCAAAGAGGCGATGGAAAACACTGAGATATCTGTTATTTGCGATTCTCTTGTAAGTAATGGAGAACAGTGAGAGTGAAGTCCTGCCCTGCCAATAAATATTGAATCATGGATGGGAGAAAAAAATGGAAAGTAATAAGGAAAAAACAATATTTGCAACAAAGTATACAAATGATTAAAAAAAAAGTTTTGATTTGGTGGATCTCCATATAATTAATATGCCAAAACTTGGTCTTTCTTGGACAGCAGTTCTTGAAAAGCATCACCTTCTTTAGATATAGCATGAAAGTGTACTGCAACAGGTGGATAAGCTGCTGCCTTTTCTATCGTGCTCCAGGTAACCAGGTCAAATGGTAGTCATGCTCCTTAGAAGAAGGTTGTCTAACATGTCTTTCTTTAGCTAATATACTTTTAACCATCTTAACATAAAGTCAAATTCAGCAACTAGTTTCTTTTTTCCTATAAGGTTCTCTGGAGCCCAAGTTGACAACAAGAAAGAAATGCAAAGAAAGTCAATGCAGATCAGAAATCAGGAGCAAGGGTGGCTGGAATCAGTAAGAAGGGAAAGGTAGGTAACCTCACTGCTACAGGGTATGTCATGATATGTTCATGAAGGTGATTATTAAATATGGTGCCTATGATATCAGGAAACGGCTCTCTCTGTAACCTGTTGTTAAGGTTCAAGTCTCCTGATGGCAGGATCTTTAACTCCTATTCCTCTGCCTTTCAGCATTTAGGAAAAGAGGAGATGTGTCAGCTCACAAGAACACCTTCAAAAGACATTTTCCTAAAATAGAGATTCCACCTTAAAGGACTCGAGTGCCTTAGCTGGAAGATGCCTCTCACCAGTAAGCAGTTTGTATGGAAGAAGAAACTGAACTTCTAATATATTTTCCTTGTGGAGGGAATATGTAAATCAACTGACACACAACAGATTACAGTATATTGTTCCAGACTGTTCCAGCACAAAATTAGCTCTATTTTTCACAGTAATTAATTACTCTCCTACAGGTGAAGCAACTTTGTCACTTGGCTTTGAGCAAGTTTTACCAGATGTAATCTTCCCCATCACTGTCTCCCTGGAAAAGACTGGAACTCTTCTGCAGTCACTCTGCTCAGCAAGACATGCCGTGAAGTCCTTTCTCCATCACGATTTCAGTGAAACTGTCAACTGAAAGCACCTGAATCTGAAGCAAGAACTGCAAGTAGAGAAAGCTAAGTTACCACACTTTTTCTTCCCTTGCCATCGTTCATGTGAATAACTGTTTCTAAAAGTCAGAGAGGAAAAATAAATGATGCAAAGGCTGAGGGAATGAATAGGAGGAGTAAAAGGAACAAGATTTAAATTTTGGATGGTAGATGGTTGTTATTCAAAGAGGCTGACTAGTTGAAAACTCCTCTCTGCCACATTTCACATTCATCTGCTGCTTTAAAGAAAGGTGTAAAGTACATTTAAGCTATTTTACCAGCACCAAGCTGACAGCACTGGAGACCAAGGCCTTCTCTTTAACCCTTTAGCTCAAAACAGACTGACAGCAATCTGTCCCTTGTTCTGCAAAACCACCTTTTCAGGTCTCTGAAATCACTGAAACATTACCACCTGTAATGTTTCAGTGATACCTTGAAAATACGAGGTTTGGCTTCTGTGGAATGTCTCTAGTCAGCAGCTTCTCTTTTCCCTGGCCTTTTCCATTGCAACAGTGGCTGGTATGTGGTGTAAGTACATGTAAAGAATGAGGTGGTTTTTCTTGACATTTTTTTCAGTGAAAGACAGTGTTTTCAAAACTCAGCATACCATCATATGTGGTGTGTCTTCTGAATAAAAGAAGGGCATCTATAGGTATTCTGAATATCTTACACAAAACCAGGCTTTTTCAGCTCCAAAGCATCCATGTGGAGTCTATGGTCTAGATTAGTCCTCTAGGCTGGGCTGACACGAACCCATTTTGCAACTGATGAGAGATATCACCAGCTCTTACCAAATCAGAGATCATGATGATATAATTTCTATAGCAAACTTGGTCTAAAAGAATGGGGTAGCAGGAGGCACCTGATCTACAACTCCAGTAGTATTTCATAAAGAAAATTTTTGAATTTTCAAAAGAAATAGGTCATGTCTTGATTTAATGCAGTGCCTGTTTTTGACAAAGCAGACTTGTTTGTATTCATCTCAAAATTTTCTGTGTTGTGTTTTCCACTCAGGTCTGGCAAAAGGCAGGCCATGACCTCTTTTAGTGTAAACTAGTAAAATCACAAAAACTATCAAGAAATAGCTAGTGTGTCAAACTGTCCAAAGCAGACAGCTGATTTTGCCTGTCCTTAAGAAAGTTGTCATTGAAATTCGTATGGAATAATTACCGCACTCAATAAAAGGACTTTTTTTTTTTTTTTAAAGATTACCTGCTATGGACAGATGCAAGAGACTTCATATGGGAACATCTATTTGGGCAATTTACAGAGAGCTTTTTGAGCAGCAAATAGTAATTCAAAGCACTTCACTTTTGGCTTCTCCTTATCCTTCAGGCTTTAATCCTCGCCCACATGCGTGTGCTAATACAAACATTCATAAACTTTCCTCAGATGTGGACGTGCTTTAATCTTGGGCCTGATTCCCTTCCCAGCATGAAACTGATTAAAAAAAAAAAAACAAAACAGGGATACAGAGATCGTGAGTGGAATGAGTGAATCAGGGTTTTCTCATTGTTCTAGTGCCTTGGATTCACTCTGTGACAAGTTTTAGCTTTTGAAGAGTAGCGCCCAAGCCAGGAGCATTGAAGCAGGGTTTCATTTTACTCTCTTACATGGTCACTGGACCCCAGGTAGTAAGCTTGATCTGTAACAGACCTCACAGACCTAAGGAATGTGTAGGGTCGTCGTCTTCTTCTTCTTCTTCTTCTTCTTCTTCTTCTTCTTCTTCTTCTTCTTCTTCTTCTTCTTCTTCTTCTTCTTCTTCGAAAAAAAAAACAAAACATGTTCCTAGCTATGCCTCCACTGTTCTCCCTCATGGGCACAGTGCCATTATTCACATGGTTAGGGACAAGATGGGACTTTGGACTTATTTTCAGGATGAGCTGGCTGTCCACATGTTCAATGACTATACCACCTCCCCTGCTTCTCTCAAGTGTGAAATCAGTGGGGGATCATATGAGGATGCCACAATTTGTGGACTCAGGATCCATGATAAGAGGTCAGCTCTCAAAAACCCATACTCCTAGGCAGTTTGGAAAATGGATAAGAAAAAGACATGGGATGCCTGCTTCCAGAGCAGAGACCAGGGCATAGGATATCACCTGTCCTGATCATGCCAAAATCATTAGATTAGCACGTTTGCTTTTCCTTCTTTATTTCCTTCTGGTGCATTGAGCTGCTGGGATGCACATTGATTTGGCATCAATGGAGGAAGTGATGAATCTGTCACTTCTCCATTCATCTGAAGCCAGTATATCTCAGAACCTGACATGTAGACATCTCTCAAGAAAAAAAAGGTTCAATTTCCATGTCTGTCCAAGTTCCTCACTCTAAGGAGTCCAGTGAGATTGAAAACATGAAAAGATTCCCTGCAGTAAGAGAGGGGCAAATTATAGGACGTGCCTCTCCCCAGTATTACCTGAATCTGAGCGATCTGGATTTAGGTGGCATCAGAAGACTGTTTCTTCTGCTTTGAATTGTTTCCTTCTCTGCATATGTTGTTTTGGGTTGGCTGCCTAAAGGTTTCTCTTTTCAAGACTCTGGGTCCAGATTTGTGATCCTGAATACTTCCACTCAAAATATGTGCTATAAAGTTCCTGTTTTCCTTTTTTTCCCTGACACACCAGAAAACCTTGTTTCAATATTAATTTGGGAATTGTAAATAAAGTGGAACATTACAAATCATGAACCTCCAAATTCAGATGGAGGCAAGTAGGCAATAGGCAAAGGAACACCTACGTGCCATGCCTTTGTTCATTTGGTTGGCAAAACGATAATTAGGATCCATGAATAAATCACACCAGAACTATGAGTCACCAGAGTAGCACGACAATCTCATCTGTGAGAAACTTGCTTGCTCACTGGCAGCCTGAATTAAACAAGATGAAGCATTGGGGAGGCATTCTTGTTTTGTGGCTTTTGTTTAAAGTGAGGTTATGCTGAGGGAAGCGGTGATAAAAATGGCACTTCTTGTACTAGGTCTCCCTGCCTTAACGGCAGCCCTTATTTTTACTGACACAAATAAAATCTTACTAGTGTCAGCACTGTAGTCAGGCAAAAGTGAGCTCTGTTCCATGTTGCCACATCCATCATGAAAACACCCTCCCCTCCTCCTTTTTGACCCTAAAATCATTGTTGTTAGTGATGATGTATGAAAGAGAAAGAACATAACTTGATTATAAGAAATTGCTTTGAACTTGTATTTGCTGGCAGGTGAAAGCCTTATTTTTGAGTTTTAAATGAAGCATGTTTGGTATGGAAGTCACTGAGAAGGAATAACTAGGGAACACTAAGAATTCATTTTACAGACTCATTTTTCAGACCATAACCACACCTTAAACAGGAAAATTGTTTGAATTTAAATGTCGATGAAAGGCTCTGGACTGACAGTCCTGTGGAATAATGTCCTCAAGACAATGTTTCTGCTATAGTGAGAGTTTCTTGTTAATTACCAGTCAGTCTTCAGGCTTTATTTCCTCTCCCTTCAGGCTTCTAGCTCATTCCAGAATGCCATCCTCAGCACCATGAAGTCCAGAAGGGGTGGTAGGAAAGGCCAAATGACTGCAAATGGGCGTGTTAACTTATCTATCTGTTATGTGCACTTGTAGTGCAGCTACTTCAGGTAATATCACCAGCAATCTGTGCTTCTCCAAAACCACCATTCAAACTGACAAGTGTGGTCAATGATGATGCAACCACATGCCTTGCTTCAATCGGTATCCTGTTCATGATCAACTTTTGGTCAAGCAAATATACACTGGGAGAAGCAGGGCAACCACTGCATTTTCATCCTGTCTTTTTGTCCTATTTGCCTCTTCAGAGTGCATGACAGAAGCAACTGAAATGGTGGCACTTCTGGGAACCTTTGTCCACAGAGGACCTACCCTGAGAGAATCAACTTGATCAGGACTAGCATAGGAAAGATTTACAATCACCTTGCTCCCAGCATGTTAGATCCACTGGGGGAGAGTGGAACAAACTTGAAGCTTCACAGAGCTTACAGTGAGCAGACTCTCCAAGAAAGGTATGGCTGTAAATCCTCATGGGCGAGTTGAATTTGTTGACTACTTGGAGATGATCTCTGTGTGCACAAGTCATGCAGGTGACATCCTTTGCCATTAACCAAAAGATAGCATGCATCTGAGAGTCATCAAAATGTTACCAGCTGAAGAAGCACAAAATGTGTACCTGTCTGAGAAAGGGTACCTGAGAAGCCAATTTTCAGTAGAATTAGCTTTTATTGGATAGTTGATTTTTTAAAGGAATTTTTATTATCTCCCTGTAAACTTGCAGTTTTTCTTTTTTCCTTGTCTCACTGAAGTGTTTGTGATGATGTCACCACCATGTGAACCCTGAGTAAACTATAGAGAACAAAAGTTGTGAAGATACATTTTTGTTTGAATCGCACTTCTTCTTCCCCTCATTTACATTATACCAGGAGGTGTTCTTTTTAGAAACCTCATTCCCTATTTCAAATGCACTCAAGGCCACTGATGGGTCCAAAGCAGCAGCCCAGAGGCACACACACATAGACAAAATAATCACGAGCTTTATTTCCATTGGAAACCAGTCTAAAATGTGTTTCTAATATCTACCCTGTGAACCACTACAAGTCACTGCCAGATGCTACCATGAGAGAAAGTGACACAAAGACATGGACATATCTGAAATTCCACCAGGTCCATTTGTGGTTTCGCTGTTCTGACTGCTGTTAGATGAAATGGTGTCTGCGCAGTCCTCTCCCACACGTGCATATGCTCTTGTCAAAGCCTAAAGGGGACAGGTTCCCAAGGGAGTTATCAAAGGTGTGTGGAATGTGGTTCTTCCAAGATAGGCAGCCAGACAGCCCATCTGGGACTTAATCCTTCTGACTCTTCCAATGTAATAGTATGTTGCTGCATAGTATTGCCCTTTTAAACTTCTTTCTGTTTTCCCCGAGGTTTAACAAATACTCCTTGTGACTTTTGGATGAAAGGTATTTAACTTATTCTCTGATAGTCTGAGGAACTATGATTTTCATGCATTTTCACATTTTCAATACTAGCAGGGAAAAAAAATTACCTCTTCCCTCTTTTCCCCTATGATTTATATGGCTTGTCTCCTCCGGGTTCTAGCTGTGCATTATGCTTCTCATTTTCCACCTCTATTTTATGACCTCTGAGTCTGTTTGGCAAGTGTTCACCTTAGGTTTGTATATTATAGCACACAGAGGTCTGAGGGTGTTATGAATCTGCATGGGGATCTGTGGTATCCTACAGTGTTTTACAGTGTTTAATAGGCTTTTCCTGAAGATTTGCATTTTTGTCCACTGCCTGGGTGTTTTTCAGATTTGTTGATATTCTGACCCACTGTACAATGTTGTTGTGGAAGCAGATAAATAATGTCTCATTTGGATGTAACCCTTGTTACCATAGTCCAACGATCCCCAAAGATCAATTGCTGTGACATTGCACATTCCATTGCTTTGGAAGGTGGAAAATGAAGGCTAATAGGGAAGAACAAAGTACAACGTTGCCTAAGGTTTGCTCAGACTCAATGCAGCACCATGAGGCAGAGGATGCTGCCTAGAGCTCTGACATAAAGAAAATGTCTGCTGCTCTCACAGGAAATCCACCATTTTTTTTTCTTTCAGTATATCTGGAGACTGAATCAGTTCAGAAGTGCTGGTGTTCCAGCCCAAAAATTCCTGGGGACTTAAGAATATACAGGTTATTTTCCTCAGAAAACCACTGTCCTGGTTTCAGCTGGGATAGAGTTAACTTTCTTCCTAGCAGCTGATGTAGTGCTGTGGTTTGGATTTAGGATGATAATAATGATGTTTAGATAAGGTTTAGATTGTATATTACGAAATTTCTTCACGGAGAGGGTTGTTAGGCACTGGAACATGCTGTCCAGGGAAGTGGTGGAGTCTCCATCCCTGGAGGCATTTAAAAGATGGTTAGATGTGGAGCTGAGGGATGTGGTTTAGTGGTGGTTGGCAGGTTAGGGTGATGGTTGGACTATGATGATCCCTTCCAACCAAAACATTTCTATGATTCTGTGATAACACACTGAGGTTTTTGTTGTTGCCAAGCGGCCAAGGATTTTCAGCCTCTAATACTGTCCTGCCAAGGAGAACTGAGGGGGTTCCCAAGAAACTGAGGGGGCACAGCCCAGACAGGTGACACAAACTGGCCAAAGAGATGTTCTGTATCACATGATGCCATGTTCAGTACATAACTAGGGGTGGGCTGGGAGGCAGTTTGTCTCAAGAAGTAGTTGAATATTGGCTTTGGTTGGTGAGCAGTCACGCTCGGGCACAGGCACATTTTTAAACTATGACTGCACTACCCTTATATTCAACAGGGAGACAGGATGAACTCTCAGAAGGGTGATTGTACTTAAGACCAAATTGCAGAGGTTTTGCTAACAAGCTAGATCAAAGAAATTTGAGTCGAAATTACATGTTGATCTTAATTTTTAATAAGCTTTTAGGTTTCCATTTTAATCTTTCTTGTATTGTCTACTATTACATTCAAACACCATCCCAGCTCTGCCCACGTGTTTGACTGTATAGAGAAAGAGGGACCAGATGGAGCCTATTTAAGAAAGTCTGTGAAGGGGAAAACAACTTCTTCATTTTGTAGTAAGTAGGAGGAGGTTAGAACTTTTGTTAATGGTATCTGTAAGGTGAAGATGTTGTCCACGGTTCATTTTTTAGAAAGGAAAATAATTTGGCTTTTATTAATTATCTTGTTAGTGGCCACAGACGGCTTCATTCTTTTTTGGAGTAATGATCTAGGGGAACAGGTTTTTGAAGGATAAGGACAGGATAGTCTGATCCTTTAGCTATTAATACAAGTATCTGTGCAATTACTTTGCTTGAGAGTATCCCTGCTTGCATATATTGGGCAAATTAGTCTGTTGCACTGTATTTCTGAACCGTGTTAGGGTTGAAGGTTTAGAATAAATAAGTCCCGTGTTTATTCAGACCCATGTTTTGAAAGCTCATTTGAGATGTTGCCAACATCACATAATTTTCAGAGTTTTAATTTGTAGAAGTTGCCCTTTTGTTCCTGTAATACATCAGCGGTGTCAAAGAAGACATGGCAGTCATTACCGGTCCTTTCAAGTTTGCTCTTTTTCTTATGGAGCTGGGTATTCTTCTTTTGTGTTGGAATTCTTGTTTCTCAGAGGTCCTTCAGGTATTCTGTCTAGATTTGAACATTCTGCATCTTTCTCCATTTAACCTCTGCAGTTTGTGCCAATTTGTGCTGCTGCAACATGTTCAGTCTTGCTAGTTTGATTATATAGGGTTGTATCTAATTACACTTTTTGAAAAACATATTCAGGCAGAATATAATTGCTTAGATTGGATTTATGACATCAAGTTAAGCTATTTCTTTTCACTCACAAACTAGGTATTCTCAGTTACAATATATTTTCCATTAGAAATGCAAGAGTCATCAGACACTTAACACTACACCTGTTCACTAGACACCAACCTGGGTTTTTTTCACACTTCCATGTAGTGATTTTAAAAATTCCTGACCTGAACAAGATCAGAAAGGTGAGAAAGGTTTTAAAAAGTCACAGAAGACTTTTCAGATGGACATGCAATACTTTTAGTTGCTGTTTAAACTGGCAGGTTGTTTTTAGTTCTGAATGTATTTTTACCTCCTACTCAGCTTAATGAAGAAAAGGTCATAATAATGTATGTCATCTGCTTTGTGCCATCTCCCAGATCAGTTCTCTTCTATTGCTGAAAGTTTCCCATGTCTTACGTTCTTCCTAATTTTCCTGTTTATGAATCTGTGCTGTGAGAAAACAACAAATGTCTGGAAAACACATTAAGGAATGACAGATGCACAAACAAGTGGTAAAGCAACACATCATAAGCTGCCCCAACAACTATTTTGAACAGGTATTTGGGAAAGAGATTTACAACTTAGATTAATGGTGCTGAAATCGTGTCCCAAAGTTCAAATCTGGTGCTAAATAATTCTGCCTGGGTCATCATCTTTCTTTTCCTCCATCTTGCACTGCTGTGCCCAAGCAAAGGGATGGGGAGAGGGCTGCCTTCATAGGATTTCAGAAATAGCTTCCAGTAGCACAATGGGTTCTAAACACTTTAAAGGACAGATCACAGGCAATTCCAGTGCACAAATCTAACAAAAGTTTCCTGTGCTCTTCCATACTGACAGTAGGAATACTTGTAAGTTTTGCTGACTTGAATGCTACTTTGGATAACAATAAACATAAAGATTTGTCTCTCTGTCCACTAGTAGGTACAGGCATGAGCCCATTTCTAGATTTGCCAAGAAACTCCAGTAGAGAGAGAGCATAAAGGCCCCAGGAAACACACATTAAAACGCTGTCCGGCTTGTTTGCATGTCTGTGTGTTCAGAACTGCCAGAATAACTAGTTATTGCTTCTTGGAGCCATGATGATGCAAAAGCAGATTCTGAGCAAAATCTGAGAAGCCCCTGCTGTGACGAGATCATGCATTTGCTGAGTCTGCAGTTCCCTTGTAGGCTGAAAAGAGCCTGGCCGCACCAGAAAAATAAAGCTCAATTGACATTTTCCTGCTGGGACCATTTGCTACCCCTTAGGGCTGCTGAACTCCAGAGCTATTTCTCTCTGATCCTGTAATAGCCATCTGTTAATAGTGCATTTAGCACATTGCACTGGGAAAAAGAAGGTGATGGGGTGCTAGTTGAACTGTATATATGAGGAACACAGCAGAAACATGTGCTTCCTGCTCTCAAGAGCCTGATAACAAAACAAAACAAAAATGCCATTGAAAGCTGTTGTTGCAGAGGAACAAAGCATAATAAGAGCTCTTCAAAGAGCCATCTGGACTGTGCTAAGGATGATGCTCCATGCTAAATACCCATCCTTTGGCAAGCCTGCATTATGATCAATGTCTAGGGTTCTTCGATCTATTCCGGCAGTCTCAGACTGGAGAGCTGCATGAGTTGACAATAACTTTGACGTCCTTGGAGGTTTGATTGCAGGCCGTGCTGACAGGCTCAGTCCTGCTGTGAGAGAAAAAGAATGTTCTTAATGCCTTTTTACATATTTTTGGTTGCTTTTGGACAAAAAACTGTAGCTTTTTTTTTTCCCCTTTGATACAACTGGATTTGGAAGTGAGATATGGTTGTGAGGAGGGTTTTGCTAACTCCTTTGGATGACAGACTGCCTCTATTCAGTGTGGCAGTGAAGGTCACACTGATTGCAGCAAAGAAAAGGTTTTACCTCTATTTGAAAAGTTCAGCAGAAAGACCAATAGCAATACAGTATAAATCATTCTATGGTTCTGTTTTTCTTTCGGTGATGAAATCCAGTTAGTCTATAATCCATGTCTGCTGAAAACTGACGTTTAAAGCATCATTGTTCTTTCTCCATCTGGAAATCAATTGTCTTAAGCATTTGTTGACAGCTCCTATTCCCAACAGAAAAAATAAAATATTAAATAATGCTCAAAGTCATTATCCTTTTACCTAGGGTTAACCCATCTTCCCCTGTTCTCTCCTGTGCCTTCAATGTTGTGAATCCAGTCCTCAGAACTTAGAGTTAACTCTCTCCTTCCTGCAGTGTGCCTACTCACCACAGAGAAAACAAGCAGAGCCAAAGGAACTGGAGTGTCTGCGATGTCCCTACATCACAACAGTTCTTGTCCTACACACAGGTTTGTTGGAGGCACTGGCAGCTGCTGTAGACTAGAAGATTGGCCTAGACTTTCCAAGGGATCCAGGGCAAAGACATCTCAGGTTAAGGAAGAGTTAAGAGCATGTTTGCACCTTTCAACAACTTATTCCTTAGATGATTCTTCATGTCTGTCAGAACTTTGGGGTTAGTCCAAGTATGGTGTATCGCCAGTGAGGTAAGAGAAGAAGAGGAACAATGTACATCAAGTCTCCTGGATGTGTACAGCTAGCAGTGAAACATGCAGGGTCTCAGTTGCCAAGCATGAGAAAAAGAGGATACTCTAAGATCTCTTTCCTGAGTTTGTGTCATTGACAGAAAAAAAATTAAAATCTTTTGTTCTCTTTTTAACTAAGTGAAGCTGATCTACAAATCATGCAATTATTGGCTTTTTTTTTTTCCTCAGACAGAGCTTTCTTAAAGGGAGACATTGTACTTGCAGATTTAAAGCCATATACTAGTTATGAAAAGAACACAACAAATTAAAAACATTATTAGCATGAGAATTAATGAACCTAGAGCCTTTACTAGGTCTGTCTGACATCCAGAAACCCAGAGGGTATTTGCACTGATAGGAGTCAGTGACCTGAAAAGATTAAGCATTACCAGCTAATTATGATGTCCTTAGACCAGGGATTCTTTGTATTAACACTGAGATTCTTTTTTAATAAAGCTCTTTGGTGGACCATCAGCACTACAATCTGCAAGTGTATAGCTAGTGCCTTTTCTATTCACTGAGATATATTACATCTCTGTGTCAATGATAGTAATTGCCTGTACGGGAAAGTACCATTACGAGAGCACTTAAATGTATTTGTAACTATTTCTAACTCATCTGTAGCTGCTGGAAATGAAGAGAAGGAGCCAGAACCATGTGAATAGGCAGCTGCTGTTGGCAACCAGTCCCACGTGCTCTGTGGGACTCAGTCTGACAACCTCTGTGTTGGAGCAGAAGCCTAGGTTGCAGCTGCAGCTGATGTTCATAAATATTGCCAGTGGATCTTTGCCCACTGAGGTGACGCCAAAGGAAAGTCGTTATAAGTCTTATGACTGATTTGTTTCTTATTACCCAGTTGTGCATTTTCAGGTGTCTTGAATCTTTAGTCCAGGCCTTTCCTTTTGTCACAATTAAGTGGTATTTTCCAAATCCACTGTAAGGAATCAACTCTGAATCAGCTGGTGAATCTGATAATTAAGAGAACTCCTGTGATGGAAAAGACCAAGCATAGGTTCCCTGGCAGCGGATGCTATCTCCAGTATTGCCATGTGGTGGATGGAAGCAATACAAGAAACAGGACATATGGAAGATAATTCTTCTTCCTGACCTACCCCTCCCTCTTCCAGAGAAAGGAAGTTTGGGAGCTTGAACTGTCAGCTGTTAAAATCCACCACAAACACACCTCCCACTCGGGTTTGACTCCACTGCTGGAAGCAGCAATTGCCTCCATTCAATTATACTGGAAAATGTCAATTTTGATTAAATCTCTTTTTGCATTCTGCAATGCTTTCCCCTAATCCCAGAACACTTATATAAGCCTCTGTGACGTTGCTGAATGTCACAGTGCTCTCCCCATGTTTGTGCAATGTGCACGTGGGCTAGCACTTCCATTTCCACCAGGTCTTGCCAGGTTAGTCACGCAACCTTGTCACTAGCACTGGACAATCCTGCCAGTACTTCTACTACTGGTGGTTTAAAGCATTTCACAGGAGGACTTCTTTGATTGAAATAGGCTGTCCATTGTTTTTTGTAGGAACTAAAGGCAGATGTACATGCATCACAAATCCTGCAGGTCACCCTCAGAAGCCTGTTGAAATGCTGAATGAGACAGGAAAACAGTGAACAGTAATAAAAGTTAATTTCCTGCTCCAGAGGTAGGAGGAATTCAGTGAAGATGACATAGACCCAGCTAGGGAGAAGATAATCTTATTATGTATACAGAATCTTAGAATCACAGAATCACAGAATAGGTTAGATTGAAAGGGACATTTAAAGGTCATCTAGCTCAACCCTCCTGCATGAAGCAGGGATATCTTCACTAGATCAGATTGCTCAGAACCCCATCAAGCCTCACCTTGAGTATCTCCACAGATGAGATATATCTCCACTACCTCTCTGGGCAACCTGTTCCACTGATATACCACCCTCATATTGAAGATTTGTTTCCTAATATCCAACTTAAATCTACCCTTTTCTGGTTTAAAGACATCATCACTCATCGCTACATGCGATACATGATATCGCATATGAACAGTTCTGCCCCAGCTTTCTTATAGGCACCTTCCATGTGTTGGAATGCCACTATAAGGTCCCCAAGAGCCTTCTCTTCTCCAAGCTGAACCAACCCAACTTTCTGAGCCTATCCTCTTAGCCTCCTCTTCCAGCCTATAAGAAGTCCTCCAGCCCTTGGATCATCTTTGTGGCACTCCTCTGGACACACTCCAACAGGTCCATGTCCTTCTTGTGCTGAGGGTTCCAGAGCCAGACACAGTATTTCAGGTGAGGTCTCACCAGAGCAGAATAGAGAGGTAGAATCACCTCTCTCAATCTGCTGGCCAGATATCTGGGGGACCATCCAACAAGCGCAAAACTAAAATGAAATCAATTATACCCAACTGTCATCAAACCAATATTTTGACATGAGCAAAACCCTGCCCTGTAGCTCCCACACTCACATAGGACTTGATATCCCTCTGATTTGCTCCGTTTCACCCATACTCAGTGATCCTGCAGCATTCCAGAAAAGGGTTGCCACTGCACAGAAAATTTTATGGGTGCAGTAACCCCGCAGTGGGTCCCACACCCCAAGGGTCCTTCAGGGAGTAATGCAGAAGGTCAGAAGAATCAAGAAACATTTAAAGAAGAACTTTTAAAGAAATAAAAGCTCATATCAAGAGCAGATTAGAATTTAAATGGCCCAACTGATGAATGAGCAACAGCAGCTGGGTCAAGTTACAGTAGTGAGAAAGCTATTTTGTAGTGGTCAGACAGACTGGGATTCACAAGGTCCCTTGTATGTCCCCATCCTTCAGCAGTCTACCCGGGCTTCAGCTGAGTATGTATGTAGACTGTGATCTGGGCCCCTTTTTGAAATGCTAAGCTTGTTCATGGGAGGCATTAGCAGTCTATGCAAGGGGTGCTTGGCTAACCTCTATCTTGAAAATGGCTAGGGTGGGGGTGCAATGAGAATGAGAATTCTCCTTCCATGAATTTTCCTAGAAGATCTGCAAGGCAGAGTTGGGAGTGGGTGGAAGTACTAACCAAGTAGAGCAAGATTATACATCGATTGTCAGATTGGCAAAGAAATCTTTCCTTCTTCGGATAGATTCCTTGCAGAGGATCATTAACAATTTAGGACATTTTTTTTCCTTTTTGTTGCAATTCCTTTCAGATGTGATGATATAAATATGGAACACCATTATGACAAGATAATATCCCATTTGTTTTCTGAAACCAGTCTTTCAGTTCTGATTAGAGAGAAGAGGTGTCTTGTTGGAATTTAATATATTCAGTGGCTCTGAGAGTAGACTGCTCTGTAGAGGCATTTTCAAGATCTCAGTAAACAAACAGAAATGTAAACAATGTGTATACACACACACTTAAACTTTTAGTCTTCCATTTCCAGGCAAGTGTGTGTTCACACTTAGTTGTACATGCAAAGTAATGAAAAAGAAAGAGGGATCCTTCTCTTTTCCAGTAAAATCTCTCCAGACTTTAAAGCTAGGCTCAGTGTAGTGAGTAATTTATGTACGTGGGTGCAGGTTGGTGCTGAGTGGTCAAAATATGGCCATCATTTCCACTAGCCACCTACAGATGAATCCTCTATGCAGTGTCAGTAATTATTTAGTCAGTTTGGTTTGTTTTACTTATGCATTTATTACAATAATACAGTCCCTAGAATGAACAACCGTATAGTGAAGTTCTGAAATGAAGTAGGATTATTCCCATCTGTACATAGGTGGACATCCTAAAGAGATATATCTCTACCTCCACAGGGTAAGTGGTACCATTGGGCCATTATTTGAGAAGAAATTAAGTTGCCTAAACATGGACTCTCAGGTGGCTAAAGTTGTGCTTAATATCTTTGGAAAGGGCTGGCAAACATGCCACCAGTTCCTCAGGAGAACCACAGCCTTTTGGACCCATGGTTGGAGAGCAGGTGGACTTTCTCAGCTTTGGGAACTTGAAGCAAAAAATATAATAATCTCAAGATAAAGTCGCCCCACTGAATGAAGGTGTTGGGTGACACAAGAAAAATGAGAGGATGAACAGGCAGAGGGAAAAACTGGGAAAACGGAAAGTCACCGTTGTCTTGAATGTAAAGAGAAACTTGTATAAAAGTCAATGAATCACAGCCAGGATGCTGGACCAACAATGAAAGCTGATTGGAAAAATCATTTTTTTCCCCATATATTTTCTAGTAGAAAATGAACAAGCCAGTACTGAAGATCATTGTTTGAGGCTTTAACTGGAAAAAAAAAAAAAGACAGACCCACCTGTCACATCTAAACAAACATCAGCTGTCACTGTTGACAAACAAGAAAGGAAAACTGAACAAGCATCTGTGTCATCCAACCTACCCCACCCCATCCCCTCCCCTCCCCAGATTAGGTGAGAAGTGGGGTTTTCCATAGAAGGGTCCGTGCTGACTGGCTTTGTTTTTTGGCTGGGATAGACTTAATTTTCACAAGAAGCTGGGAGGGAACACAGCCAGTACATCTGACCCAAACTATCCAAAGGAATGTTCCATACCATATGATGTCATGCTCAATATATAAGGAGGGGGCCGACTTGGGAGGAGGGATTGCTGCTCAGGGCGAGCTGGGCATCAGGTTCAAACAAACTGCATTGTCTATCACCCCCTTTGTCTATTCTTCTATTAGTATTGTTGTTATATTCCTTTTCTATTGCTGTACTACTAACCTGTCCCTATCCCACTCCATGAGTTTTACCTTTTTCTCCAGATTCTCCACCCCCATTCCACCAGAGTGGGGGAGGGGTGAGCAAGTGGCTCTGGCTGAATGATGACGTCATGGGAAAAGTCAAGGCAGGGTGACAAATCACCATGAATAATAGATTTCAGCCACTTTGGGGTTTTTCTTTTTGGAATGCTTCTTGGAGCTGGCCCAGCTACTCCCTATTCCTTGCTCAAGGGGCACAGTCTGAACTTCAGCAAACTGCCCTACTGATATTTTTTGTGCCCCTGCACTGGATGTGCACAATGTATACTCCACGGGAGTTGTGCAGACTCTTGGTAGCTTTATGGATTCTCTGAAACCTGCAGCACAAAGGTGTCTTGAAGCTGATCTGCACCCAAGCCAAGGTATGATCCAGAATTTCCCAGTGCTGATTGTGGTACCAGGGGTCACATCTTCTCAATGTAAACTTTTCTTTACCTTCTTTCTAGTGAGGGTCAGGCAAGCTGTATTCACCATTTAAAATGTATGGGTTAGATCCTACCTTGCTGACATCCATAAACAGGTTGTCTTTCCCAGATCTCTCTATTTTCTCACCAGTGAAGTGAAATGAGAACCCCCAGTGATGACTTGCATTATCTGTGAACAAGTCCGTGAGATGAGCAGGAAAAAAACCAAACCGCATTGAGAAGCCTCGACACAGTTTGCACATATATATCTGCACAACAAAATCCTGATGAGGTTAATCCCACCCTTAGTATTAACTATGCCCTTGTGTTGTCACAGTTTATAAACCCTCATCACCCTTCTCCAGCTCTGCAGATCCATCACATGGCTTTAGGACAGTCAGGCAGCTACTTTGCAAACTGACCATTCCTGTAGGTAATCTATCACCCCACTCCCCCTGTGCTGAAGGGGACAGTTTACCCTTGAAGGCTGGATTTGCAAATGCCCATGTTCCTCTCCTGTCTTCCTGAATCAGAAACAACCTCCATTTTTTTTTTTTAAATAAGGCTGGTTAAGTGCTGCACTTGCTACACACAACTGATACATACCGTATTCCTACTGCTCCTCCACTTCCAAGCCATTCCACCGACCTGGAAGACCTAAGTGTGAAATGCATCTTCACCAGCTGCCACCTCCCTCAGGAGGGTGACCATCCTTCTGCATTGCCAAGAGCAAGAAGAAAAACTGCAGCTCTGAATCAAGCATAGGAAGAATAACCAGTTTCCTGATACATCAATAAGAGGAAGAAATATTGTCCCAGGTAAAAGCAGAAAAAAAACCAAACAAGAGGGTGCTGCTTAGTTGTGACTGGGTCTGCAGCTGATGCACCACAAAGAGCAAATGGGGAGCAACAAGCCTCCATGGTCCCCACTCTCCCAAAACCTCTGTGCCCAGCAGGCATGTGAAGCAAGTAAAGGCACTGGGCTCTAATTTTTCTTCTCACTGCAGCTTTATGGGGGGATGAAGCTATTCTTGGTTGCAGTAAGCAAAAAATGTATTGGTCTTGTAGCTTGTGACTGAGGAACACTCTGCAAGGATGTGTTTTATTATCAGTTCATTGTTAATGGGGTGTTTTCCAAACTCTCCTGTACACAGTGCAATCTCGATATATATTTAAGTGCAATTACTGGCTGGGTTCTGTTCTCATATCTCCCCTCATCACTGCATTTCCCCCATTCTGTTTTCTTGCATTTGCTGAGTGAAATCAGCAAAGGGGACAGGTTTGTTAATAGATGCACAATAGCCCTTTAGAGCTCAAGATGCCTGTAAATTTAGCTTCACCCCTGCCAGGCACAAAATCGCTTGTTATCGCAGGTTGAGTATGACTCCAGGAGAATGGAGGGTAAAAAGAAACAACCAGAGGAGATGGAAAAAAATAATGAGGGAAAAGGTGACACAAACTGATTGGCACTTGGGAGTAGTTAAAACAAGATTGAGAAAAAAATACATATACACACACACATATACACACACATTTCTTTCCAGGGGAATCATATGATTTAAGACAAATCTTGTGGACCCTGTGTGTTGGTGTGGTTCTAAAAGAGTGATACTGAAAGAAAACCAGTTTGGAAGTTATTATGAATGTTAAAGAAAAGCAACCCTGCAAGTTGACAGGACTGAGACAAAACCCATCATTTTTTGCTTTCTGTTTACTGATTGTCTTATGCAAAACATACCCTATAATTCCAGGAGTGTTATGAGCAACATGCAGTATGTAATATAACACAATTTTCTCTGGCACATGACTGGAAAGGAGAGACCCCAACCGCACCTGGGAGCAGGCTCCCAGCAATGCTTGCCATACTTGTAATTCCAACCTCTCCGGAGTTAAAAGGTTGCTATAACGACATGATGCATTTATTCTTATGTAGCTTTCCTTTGCTTATTTTTTTATCATTGCTTTTTAGAATATCAGTTGCCATAACAACAGAACATATTATCTGAAATGCCAACTTGCTTGTATATTTATGCAATTTAATTAAAGGTATGGCATAGGGGATTGGGGCAAGCCTTTGGTTGTATTAATTCACACCTCTCCCATGAAACATTTCAATGCTACCACCAGTATGAGTGAATTCAGACAGGACGAGTTTTGCGGTGACTCTAGCAGCTGTAAATATACTTCATGTTGCAATACTTCCATTGTTAATTAGGTGTTGATGAGTCTTCTAAGTTATAAGCTATCAACATGGCTCACTCTTTGGATCTTTTTCTAAGCTGTGATTCCTATTAATTACAGTTGTGTTTCTGTTCTTATTAGCTAAGCTGATCACTCTCAGAGGAATATGAGGCTTCCCTGCATGGAGCGGAGAGTTGAGGCATCCAGGCTGCTATCAAGCCTTTCAAAGGAGACTGGCTCTGCATCCAGCTTTCTTCCAAAGCAGCTAGGAGAGGTAATGATGTCTCCCTGCGCAGATGGAGATACATCCTGAATCCTCCTTCCACACAGCAGGAATATGAAGGGAAAGAGCTACAGACTAGCTGGAGCAAAGCACCCAGCTTCTTGCATGCTGATGATGAGTGTGAGCAGCACAGGGACATTTGCCCTTGGGAAGTATATTTGTGGCTGGGGTGAGCACCGCACTCCATGGGGACACAAAACCCATATCCACTCTTTTAGAGTATGAAGTCACCAAATTCACAAATGCTAATGTTTGCAATAGTACAACACAGCACAGCACTGATGTTCCCCTTAAGTCCCTGCGGTTATACTAATGGTCGTCTACACTTGTTTGCTGTTTCTCCTGAGTGTTGTTTATTTTGGGGTTTTTTTTTAAGTTTCTTTCTGCTTTTGAGCTCTTTGTGGTCTGTGGTGCCTGCTGTGGGCAGATGCTCTATACCAGCTCTGAAAAACAAGAGAAGTCTGATGAGCACACATCTAACTAGCATTAGGATCATTGATAATCTCTGGAGAAAATGTTCTTGGCAATACATCATCAGGAGATGAAAAAAATTAGCTCTACAACTCCACCTTGGAGTGGTTAGCAGCACGATATATACATCCATGCAGCAGAATACATGAACCCTGTACAAGGAATAGTTAAGAGGAAAAAACCCCACAAAGGTGTTTGTTTCTCTCCCACAAGCTCAAAGGAGTTTGGGTTGTCCAAAGACCAGAAGCAGAAGACTCTTATGACTCCTTGATGTGCCGGATGTGACTTCCATGACAGGACAGCAGAGGCATAGTGAGGAAGGATCCCTCAAGTATGCCCATTCCGGAATGTCACCTGATAGCCTGCTTGACAGGTGAATTCTTCAGGGACCCACTGCAGGGCAAACCTAGAAGAGAGATAGCACAGAGAGAAACAAGGAAGTCACTATAATTACATGTTTCATTATTACTGTGTGCATGGTTATTACAGGAGGAAAGCAAGGATTTCTGGTTTATGGCCATAGTAATACTTTTAATGGAGAATATTATGTGAAACGGGGTATCCTGAGTTCTGACACCAGACAAAAGATAGATGAAAAATTAAGTATGGGAATGATCTCTTTGACCTCCATGCTAACTATTTGTATGAGCTTGAAAATAACCATTGTGAAGAGGAATAGTAAATGATAGAAGTAGATACTTTCAATTTAGTCTTTTAACATTGAAAGAGTTGTAAGTGTAAGTTACTGCAATCACTGTTCTGAGTCACTAGGTCAGGTTGATGCCACACTATTCACATGTACTTCTTTAGAGAGAGCTGTGCTCTGGATACTACAGATTATAAGGCACCACAGGCTATCAGCTCTCTCCATGCTTATCAGAGAGATTCAGAGTCCCTTCAAAAAAATCAGCTGGACTATTCTGTGATTACCGAGTGGCAAAGGATTGGTCTCCATTATTCCTATTCTGCTTTTACTCAATAAGCTGGTAGGGCTTTGGCAGAGGTAAAGCCAGGTATCCACTGCTGCCAACCCCCCAGTCCCTGCTTCAGTGATTTCCAGTGCTACCCTTGACAACTGCAGGTTTCTCTGGAAGTTCCAGTTCCAGTTGTTTAGCAGAAGGCAGATGTGGTACAGCTGCCCTTGGGAATACCTGTGCTCTGTTCATTCAGTCCTGGCATGCTGCTCTGCCACAGGGTTGTAGAAGGTAACATCTTGGGGCTGCCTGGATGAAACCCCCCTCTGACCCCAAATGCTACCCATGGGGTGCCTCTGTAGATTAAACTCATCCAAAAGCCAATCAGGTCTGAACATGGGCAGCACTTAGAGGGGTGAGATCATCCTCTCGGGGTCACATATCCTAAAATGTGGGCACACCTGTGTCCATTATAAGTATCTATTAGTCACATAATACTGTCATGCTTTAGTGGTTAGGTCACCTTTTTGATATAGTGTGGGTTTGTTGTCCTCCTTGTAAACCCAGACTGGGGTTTAGAAGATAACTCAGAAAACTACAAAGCATTCACAGCTCACCATACAGATCTGTCATTACCTCACCACGTTGGCAAGAACTCTCTCAGTAGCAGATTCCTTAAATAAGATAGATGGGTGTGTCCATTAATATAATGGTTATAAATCTGTGGCTTCTTATTAACAATCCAAATAAACTGGGTAATATCCTGTCTTTCTCCCCCTCATTGAGGTTGCCAAGACTAAACGTTCTTTCATTACTAACTCTGGTCAGTACTTAGGCATCTGTCAGGCTGAACTTGATCCTGGAGGTCACTGAGAAAAGGAAGAAGCTGATTACAGGTTATGTCTTAATGATCTATGGCCATAAGTGATTAAAATAAGGTTGTAGGCATGCACTGAAAAGGTAAGGAGTTCAAGGATTTAGGTGGAGAGATGGAGTGTAGTGTCTAATAGTCAAAGTCCCTGACTGGCTGCAGTCCCCAACTGTGTGGTTGCAGAGCTGCAGTACAATAGCCTGAAAACTGCTTGACTAAACACACTCCATCCTGATATTTGTCACAGTCTTTGATATAAGGTTATTGCTCAACTTTCAGTGTAGTCCATGTCAGGCTGCTCTTCATGAGAAGGGGAGATACAAAGGCCTGTGTAAACAAAGTTAGAGTATAGCCAAGGCAAAGACCAAGTACAGCAAACTGGAGTTAAATATGGGTCTTGGAGTAAAGTGGCAGAGTCATTGCCTGTCATCTCAGCTATTCAGGATTAGGATGCTCTGCAAATGCTGCTTTTCATCAACAGTACAGTTTTTGTCCTGCTGCAAAAAGCTGTTCCACAAACTTCAATAAACACTCAGCAGATAGGGCTGAGTGTGTGCCCTCATGTAGAGAGTGAAAGATTTGAAACCTACTGAGTGAGAAGAGTTTCAGTGATATGAGTGGCAGGCTGAAATTTTTGCTTGTGACACCATGAGGGAGAAACAAGTTCTCCTAGAATGCACCATAAACCAGTTAAGGAATGTTTGCAGATTGTTATGGTAGACATCTGGGGTTTGTTTCACATCAGCTAGTATCAGCCCCAAGTAAAATAGATTAGAAGATAAGCCACTGTGTTTGCACACAGGATATAACTAGAGGTGATCCTCAGGAGCATGGGCTGGAGCTTAAACACTCTTATTACGTCAAGTCTTTCCCTAGTGTAGAGGTATCATTTTAACAGCACAGCTGAGCATCTGGTCACTTTTTTTGAAAGACTGTAGCCTTGTAGAGGAAGACTGGAAGAAAAGAACTTGCAACAAACCTGGAAAATATTGTAATCCTATAAAACTAGTGAAATAAATGAAGAAAGACATTTCTTCCTAATTCTGAAAGGTAATCAGTCATGACTGGAAATGTCAACACTCTTTCTTTGGATAGGACCTTTGACAAGAAGGTTGAGGCATACATTAAAAACCTGTTTGTTTATATGCTTTTGTGGCCTATTGTTATAGCCAAAGAATGTCAGATATGTATGTGTCCATATGCCTGTGAGCTTACATATGCATAGCTCCAAGGAGATCATAGTATTATTCAATCTGAAAGGACTTCAGAGGTCATAAATTCCAGTCTCAAATTTGGGTTAACACAAAACTAAGACCAGATTGTAATATAACCTCTGCTTTCCATTGGCAGGGTTGTCAAAAGGTGGGTAAATAGTTCACTTGCCATCTCTTTAAACTTTGCATTTCCAGCAAACATTTGTTTACTGCAATTCTTTAGTCACCTGTAGGGCCCAAAACAAACATCAGAGTAGTTACTCTTCAGAAAAGTAAAGTTAAACTCCTCTCAGAAGCAGAAGAGCCATCCCTGGATTCTGCTGTGTGTTGTAGAAATGGTACCTGTCATTCAACTTGTCCTCTCCTTCTCAGCTTGTGCAAGGAAGGGGGGAGTGAGGTGGGGGAGGAAGGTGGCAAGCTGTGCTTTATAGCTGATGAGATGAAAATGACCTTGTTGTCATCTGGATTCTGCTTTGAGCAATGCTGCGTATTCCTTAGAGGTGGATTAGGTTTCCACTGACAGGCTCTGGGAGATAGAACTTCCATTAGAATTAGGGGAAGAATATCTATTAGATAGATACAGGTCCTTATCTGCACCTTGTCTCCTTCTTGAACTGTCTGTGTGCTATCTCTGCTTCTCCTTGCCAGCTCTCACAGTTCCCCTGCTCATCAGATTCATCTTGCTCTCTTCACCTCTCTCTGGGTTCTTCCTGCAGAGATAAAAACTTGCTGTTCCCAGACATGAAGTGCTATTTCTTGTCCTTCACTTTCGAACTGCAATTTCCAACCAAGGGTCTTCTCCTGCTGCAAAATGACTGGACCCAGCAGCACACAGGCTGTGCAAACCCACAGTGTGCCTGTTTCCAGCAGGCACAGCACAAACTGCTAGGGAGACTTCTTGTCCAAAGCTCAGCCCTGCTCTCTACTCAGAACCACTAAGACTTCCTCATGTGGGGCTTACAGGCAAATGCAATGAATTTGTACTTGGATATCACACAGAATTCCCAGACTTGTTATACAAGGTCACCTACTAATACTAAGAAAAGGCCCTGAAGCCTAGAGCTTTTTTGCACTCTAAGTGAGAGTTATACTGGAATAACCAGAGTGGTCACAAGTGTACATGTGTCCATGTACATTCTGGTGGAATTTTTGTCATCAGGCCTTCTTGAAATTTTTCTTGTGAGCAGGGTGGCATCTGCATTCATGATCCCATGACAGTCAGAGTGCGTTCTGTGGCACCACAGGGTGGTGGTGTGAACTTCAAGGCCTGCTTCACCGACAGCACCATACACCAGTTTGCACTTGCACCTCCTACATACACAGGACTTACCAAAAGATCTGCTAGTTATGCTACGTAGAGCTATTCTGGATTGCAGAATAGTAAACAGAATCGACATTTCTTCAAAATGCAACATTTTCTGAAGCTTTCCTGCAGGGAATGGGAACTCTAAGCACAGAAAAAGATAATATCCACTCCTGGACATTCATGTACAGCGATTTGGAATAGCTGGGCACTTGGTTTGCATTTGTGTCCTCCAGTCACTGGCAAAATAATGTCAGCCCTCTTTCACATCCACATGTTTTCATGACTAAGATTCAATACTGCTCAGCTATCATGGTCTCTCAACTCTAATTTTGAACTGATCTCTCAAAGTTGTTGTCCTGCCAGGGAAGTGTTTGGAGAACTGTGGGTTCTTTGAGAGAAAAGAGGTATTTTGAAAGAGTTTCAGTGATGCAAAAAGATAGAAACTTGAAGGTAAAAAAATACTTCCATGCAAGAGAGAACATTCAGATAGCTCTGTGATAAAAGGGGATGCTGCATTACATTCGTGGCATTGAAGCTTCCCTTCCAAATACAAGCCATATCACAAAGCTTTCTCCTTTGCACAGCAACATTCAAAATTCATCAAAGTTTTCAGCTGGGAAAGCTTGCTGGCTTCCTTCTTTGTTATGTTCTTTTTTCTTCCTTCTGTTTCTCTAAACCAAGCATGGCTACACTGGGTTTGGTAATTGGCCCTCAACTCCTGGGAGTCATTTCTGTCAATAAGATACAATTAGAGATGCCCACTGGCCCTCCCTTGCAAAGGGAAACTAGCAACACCGGTGAGAGCATTGCATGCCATGCTCATGACAAGTCCTTGCATCACCAACTGCATGGACTGAAGCAAATGCTGACAAAAAAATATCAACCAGGTTGTTTTTGCTGTAGACATTGACAAAATAGACATAAGTTGCAAGTATGGATATTTTATGGTGCTTGCTTCCTTTCCCCAGAGTCCTATAGGTGACATGAGTTATTTGAGGAGGGCAGAATTATAATACTGGGTTTTGAAGCACATGTAAATCTTTTATTGGATATACATCAAATAAAGAAGATAATCAAGCCATTATAAAAATACCAGAGAGCGCATCTCAAAACTCACTAGCAGACCTTATAAATGAAGCAGAAGACTTACTTTGCCACATGCTGAGAAGACACATCTGTTTCAGCACACATTTATTGATTTGCTTTTGTGTTCAGGGAAGCAGGAGACTCCACTGTGCCTCTTGGCCATTTTCATTGACTTGAAACCAAATGGATGTAATGTAGGTAAGTTAAGTACTTGGGGAATGAATGCATGGACACACATTGTTTGTAGGGTTTTAGCAGGTAATGCTAACAGCAAGGACATCTCTGGAACACTTTGTACTTTGCAGCACTACAGAGCTCAAAGGCTAATGGGTCTCCCTGACAAGGGATTCCTTTTGCATGGAAGCATCACCCAGTAGAGATTGGCCTCCATCATTTTCTTCTGCCACTGACTCGGAAGCCATGGGACAGAGGCACGGAACATTGTATTTTGGATACTTTTAACTTGCTGAAGTTTCTTTGCATTTGCAGTAGACTACCAAAGCCCCCACAAGGCTGTAAACGTACAGGAGGGTGTAATCCTTGTTCCAGGGGTAAGGGGAGAAAGGTGCAACCAGTCCTTTTGATTGCCTTAGAACATGCCAGGCACAACACGTTTGGCTCAGTCAGCTGATTTAAGTGCCAGTCTCAAATGTATCCTTATCCTGCAGATTTCCCCCAGAATTGTAAGTATGTCATAGTAAGCAAAAGCCCAGCAGTTCTGCAAGAGAGGGTCTGTCAGTTGTGAGATGGAAGCTCTCAGCTGAAAAGCAATACCAAGAATTATGGCCTAATGTTATGACCTCATCTGCAGTTTAAAATAGAATCTAAAGCAACACCAGGAACACGTCCTTTCTCAAAGAAAAAACTAAACAACAGAAGGACAAGATAAGTGCATTCTGTATCAGAGCAAAAAGGACTTAAAAGGTAGAACCCCATGTCACGTAAAGGGGGTGCAATTCCCATGAAGCACTGCTGGTCTAGCACTGCTGATTTTTTATAAAAGATTCAGTTACTCATCTAGGAAAAGCATCTCTCAGAGCTGCTATTGGTTTGGGATCTTGGTTAGAAGTATTTTAATGTGCAGGATACTTCTGAAAATTCAGAAATGCTTCCCTTAGAATAAACAAAGATGAAGATATGAAGATATATGATGAATAAATGATGATGAGAAAGAGCTAAATATTCTGCCTGTACCCACCATCTCTAGGTTTTAGCCATTAAGTAGTGAAATAAAACAGAATATCAGGGCACCATACCTTTGTCAGGTATTTTACATACACATTTCATGCAAGGGTGACCTCTGGACCTGAAGTTCTTTATTTCTGTCTGTGTCCCTTAGGAACACGCTCATGAAAGCTTACCAAGTCCATCATTGTTCAAGGCTGGTAACGTTGTGACAGTCTTCTCTCAATATTTGTAAGTCATGGTTCAGATAAACTGTGTCTTTCTGGCAGTAAAAAACAACTATAAATTTGGTTTAACCAGCCATTCAACCTCAGCTTAGGGCTTGTTACCTTACAGGAACAGCTTGAACAGCTGGAGGACACTAAACAATCTTGCCTTATATATCAGCTGAAGGGGATGATTTAAGATCTGAGCCTAGCAAAAATGCCAGTGCTAATAGATCAGTCTCTGGTACCCTAAGGTTAACGATATTACTATTACAGATTCTGCCTGTGTTGGTCTCATTGAGACCGAGGCCTCCCTTGCTGCTGGGAGAGTTCAACAGCTCTTGTCCAAGTGCTAATATCAGATGGAGATTCAATAGAGAAAGCATGGACGCCTCTGAATCCCCATTAATGGTTTCTGTAAACACACAGTGTACTCTGCACAGAATTAACTCAGCAAATCCCACACTATGTTCTCAAAATATAGATTAATACATTTTTCCTTTAAGAGGCAAATCACAATGTATTAAAGCATGAATTGTTTTCAAAATGCAGTTTAGCTCACTTCAATTCCATCAACCCAGTCTAAACCTGAGTGCTTTGCCTGGGAGCCTACTGCAATGATTTATTTTATCCGCTACAGTACTACAGACTGGGGTTTAAGTTTTGTCATCTGCTTACTACCATCTCTGCACACCCTGACCCAGGACGTACGTCAGGTCAGAATCACCTTAGTACAAATCAGCCTTAGGCTTAGTTAATCAGAGAATCACAGAATCCCAGAACATTAGGAGTTGGAAGGAACCTCAAAAGAACATCTAGTCCAACTCCCCTGCCTGAGCAGGATCACCTAGATTAAATCTCACAGGAATGCGTCCAGATTGGTCTTGAATGTCTCCAGAGAAGGAGGCTCCACAACCTCTCTGGGCAGCCTGTCCCAGTGATCTGTCACCCTCACAGTGAAAAGGTTTTTCCTTACATTCAGATGGAACTTCCTATGTTCCAGCTTGGACGCATTGCCCTTTGTCCTGTCACCGGCCATCACTGAGAAGATCCTGTCTCTGTCTTCCTGACACTCAACATATTTATAAATATGATTAAGGTCACCCCTCAGTCTCCTCTTCTTCAAGCTGAAGAGACCCAGCTCCCACAGCCTGTCCTCATAAGGAAGGTGTTCCACTCCATTATCTTGGTGGCCCTGTGCTGGACCCTTTCAAGGAGTTCCTTCTGGAACTGAGGGGCCCAGAACTGAACACAATGTTCCAATTGTGGTCTCACCAGGGCAGAGAGGGAGAAGGACCTCTCTTGACCGACTGACTATACCCCTTATAATACACCCCAGGATGCCATTTGCCTTCTTGTCCACAAAGGCACATTTCTGGCTCATGGTCATCCTGCTGTTAAATTCCACCTCATTACGCTAACCTAGGATGGCTTCCCATGGGAAGCTGCATTATCCCCCTCTTCTTTCTTGCCATTACCCTGTACACAGGTCTCAAATGCCCCCTAAGATGAGAAAGATGCTGAGGGAGGAGGAGCCCAGCCAGCTGTGCAGCAGCTGGTGGTTGCACTGCACATCCTCAACACCCAGGCTAGCAGCAATGCACAGTCTGTACTACAGACTCTGCACAGTACCCAAAAAAATGATACCCAGGTTGCAAGATGTAGAAAAAAGACTGAGAGAGAAGTGACCCACCACCCCTCTTCAAAAAGCTTGTATTTCTGAGGGTAACCATCCAGGGTCTACAGCCTGTCATTTTATCTAATTTCCATAGGCAGATAATTTTCTAGTAGAAATAAAAAGGAGTAACCCTAGACTACAAAATTCAGATTATTTCAAACATCAGTTTGAAGCCTTGAGATGAAAGTTTTCACTGAGATCACATAGTGTTTATGTAAGTAAGGAAAAGTAAATCCTGTCTAATCCACCAATAATTCCAAAGACTATTTTTGTTTCAAGAAGCTCCGTTGGTAAATTTCACTGATAAGAAATGCTGGTCAAGAATAAAATTGTCCATGCCACAAGATATTTCACAATATTTTGTCATGTTTGTTTGTTTGCTTAAACTTGAGGAAACCAAACAGTATTTATTTAAAGTGGTGGATAAAAACATCAAGACTTTTATTTTTGTTTGGCCAAAGCTTTTCTTGATATCATCGGGTTTCAGTTTTGATGCTGAATATTTTAAAACTTGAATACAGGAAGTTTATGGTTAATTTTTACAATATAATTATTTAATGATGTAGAGCTATTTTATCATTATCACAGTTTAAATTTCTAAGCAAAATAAGCAAATCAAAAGTAATTTCAAAATGAAACATTAGAATGCTACTGCACAAGTCTTTTCAAAGAGAATTATTTTGCCTTATGGAAATGTATTTTTTTCCCTTGTCTTTCCCTTTTCCCATAAGACCACATCCAAATCTGCATTTTCTAATGAGAAAACACCGGATCACAAATTTCCTGATCAGCTCTGTTGGTTAGACTTACATGCACATAGTTCAGTTTTGTCATTTAGAAACGAAGATGTTTACCCACCTCTGCTATTCAGCTTTGCCTTGCTGGAGAGATTAAAGAGAGGCAACAAGTCAGGTAGTCAAGGGAAGGTGGAATGGAAATAATTAAATATAACCCTACCAATTTAAAACCATTCACAGATGGATTTAAAATTCTGGTTCACTACAAAATGCCATATATTTTGTGTTGGGATCACATGTCCCTATAAAAATACGAATTGATTATCAACCTATTTTGTGCTTTTCCTTCCTCTTTATTTTCATTTTGATCAAAGAAAAACCATTACTGTAGCACAAATCAGGAATAAAGGCTGACAGATTAAGGCATGTTCAAACAAAATGCACCGGACAAAGCATTAGCAGTGAGCTTACATGGGGTACTTTTTCCATATTATATACATCACAGCCTTTTGGAAATTAAGCCATCTTTTTTATATATGTCCTTAAGCAGCAGAGCAGGAAAATTTTATATTAACCGGTGCTTGGAGAAGTGTGAAAGATTGCTGGGGCAGCTGAGGGCACTAGGCAATGGATAGTGCTGAATTTTGCTGAATACACTGCACGGAAGTGTCCTGTGTAATCACTTCTGGCATCAGTTAACTTTTCCATTATCATCACTCCCAAATATCCTTTCAGCCTCTTTCTTCTAGACACAGAACTTCCTTTTGTTTCCAATCCACTGCAATTTTATGTCAAGCTGCTGCGAACAAATGTGAAATCAATTCTGCATTTTTCAGCTCGTATGCTCCTCTTTGTTGGGCGTCAGCAAAACCCACGTCAATGCCAGTGTGGTCCCCCTTATGTAAAATATGCACCACTTACAAATCATACTAAGCTCTGTAAAAGGGGTGGACAATGTTAGCCTGGAGGTGGTAAACACATTGGAGCATCATCTATCTGAGTTTAGCAAAGTAGGAAAATTAATACTTCAGAAGTCACTCCAGACCAGACCAGATCAGAAGAATTACTGCAGTAAGCACCGGACAAGCTCCAAAACCCCTCAAATTGTGCTACAGGAATGAAAATAGATTAAAATACAGTGTGATTATGACAGTAACTGTCACCTGCAAATCTCCTTTGTACTTGTCCTTGGCTTTCAGGCACTTTACTGGACATCATCATCATGGGAGAAGACTCAGCAACGAGTCCCCTTAGGGCTGCAACCAGAGTGCAGGGCATTATTCAACAACCTTAAGGTAAACCCCATGTCTCCCAGCCAGTCTAGCCAAAATTCAGTTTATTAAGAATGTAGAAAAAGAAGACTCTAGCATGAAAAGACTGTGTGAGATATAACTAGCCTCAGGCAATGTAAACAAGAATATCAGACTACCAAGGTACACCCAGTTTACTGTATAGGAGATGCCTAATATCTTCCAAAATAGAAGGAATCAGTCTTGTGGTTTTTGTTGTTTTTTTTTTTCTTTTAAGTCCTGTTTGGCAGTTTCTGTAAGGTCCAGTAGGTGAGTTTTATCTTTCTGTCCATAAGGTCTTGATTATCCTCATAATGTCACTTCTGTTAATATGCAAAGCTCAGAGGGCATCTTACCCTCCCCAGATACTCTCTCTGTCCTTCTAACAAATGATTACACATATACCTTTTAAATATACTTTTACTTCTACACTGACACTCCCATCACATAGCATTCAATGCTGAGTTACGCTGCTCAGCTTCAATTTCCATTGGTTCTTTTTTCCTTCTCCTTCTCTCCAACTCTGAAGCTGGTTCTGAGAAGGCCACAGACTAAGGACCTCGAAACTTCCTTTATTTTTTTTTTTACTCTGTAGAAAAAAATTCTTGATGGGCCAATTAACACTTCCCTAACTGTTCTCTAGCTAGGGAAGATATCAAATTAATCTCCAGTCTGCAGAAGCAGGTTTATACAGTTTTCAACTCCCCATTAATATTATGATATTTTTATGCTAAGCATATGCTATTGGCAGACATCATATCTGTCATGTTTATTATGGAATAGTAGAAAAGAGAAAACGCTCTTCTCTGATTTACAGGATATTGAATATACCTGAAATTTAATCAAGAACACATTTTTAATGAGGCTGAAAATGGCCTGTCAAATACTAGCTGATGATTTCTTAATTAAAAAACAATGATAAATCTTCTATACGAGAAATAAGATTTTTTTTTATTAAAGTATCAGTGTGGGATTACATAGATCACACAAGGAAAAAAAGAAGGAAGCAAGCTTAAAAAATCAACCGAGAAGGAGAAAAATCCTCCTCTTCATTCCATTTTTTAAAACATGAGGGATTATCTACCTAGAAGTGATAAACCAGCCACAATCAGTACATTGGAATGATTACTAAAGAAGTTGCTGAACAAATATTGCCCTTCCCGGTTTTTCCTCATCTTTTGGCTTTTCTTGCCTTGCTCCAGCAATATGCAAACTCAGTGGCAGACCTCCTCTTACAGCTATTGATTTAGTCCTTTTAAAAGGAAAATGTTCCTAAAATTCTCCCAAGGACTGAAAATCTCAGAGAAATCCAAACTTCTTAATTCATGCCAGAAAAAAGATAAGGTACCTTGCACCAGTCTTTAACATGCTGCCTGTGGAATCATTCGCAGATATCAATGTTGTGGTTTAACCCCAGTGGACAGCTAAGCCTCCCAGAGCTGCTCACTCAAAACCACCATGGCCAGCAGGTCTAGGGATGTGATTGTGCTGCTGTATTTGCATTGGTGAGGCCATACCTTGAGTGCTGCATTCAGTTCTGGGCCCCACACTACAAGAAGGACATGGGCAACCAGGCTGGGGAAGGATCTGGAGGGCAAATCTTATGAGGACAGGCTGAGAGAGCTAGAGGTGTTTAGTCTGGAGAAAAGGAGGCTGAGGGGAGACCTTAAAGAGATTTAATTTCTGCCTGTTAAAACTGTAAATTGATTTATGGGGAAGTTTGAACCCATCTCTGAGGTGCACAGCAAAAATAAAAGAATCAGTGATCAAAAGTGTCGGCAAAAGTAAATCTGACTGGATATAAGGAAAAATACTCTACTCTGAGTGGGGTTACACACTGAAACGAGCCCAGAGAGGCTTTGGACTCACCATAACCAAAACAGAGAACTATGGTCTGTGTAACTGGTTGGTGAGAATTTGGAAATCAGCTGGGCTCAGGTAGTGGCAATCGGCAGTAACAAGTCCGACTGGCAGACCCTTACTAGTGGCTTCCCTCAGGGACTAATAGTGGGCCAATATAATTTATCATGCTTTTTTTATCAGGGTGATGAAAGACAGTTCACTTCTGGCAAGGTTGCAGATGATATCAAACAAGGGGGGGAGCAGCTGCCATGCTGGAGGGTACAACTGCTCTTCAGAGGGACTTAGACTTTAAAACTAGGCTGACAGGACCATGAAGTTCTGGAGAAGCAAATAAATGCCAAGTCCCCCACTAGGGAAAGAACAACTCCACGCAACAGTGCAGACCAGGGGCTGACTGACTGGAATGAACCCTTGCACAAAAAGACTGAGCGGTCCTGGTCAACGAGAACTGAACAAGGCTCACCAGAGTGCCCTTGTAGCAAAGAAGGTGTTACTAGATTCAGGCAGTTGAGGCAACTTTTAGGGAATTTGTGTTTAGATATAGGGAGGCTTATTATCCAGACATAACACTAGACAGAGAAGGAGGGAAGCTCATCTCAGGAGTTAAAAATTAGCAAGTGCTTAAAATATTTGGATAGGTATTCTTTTGTAGAAACAAAAGGGGAAATGGTAGCCTGTGACATTATCGTGCTTAACCAAGCAGTTAACCGGCCATCAGAAACAAAAGGCAGTTGGAGGGAGTTGCACAAGGCATAGGTTGAACTGTTTTGGGAAGGTGTGCAGTTCCTGGCAAGCATTCAGCCCCAAAGGTTACAAACGGACAGTTCAAGGAAGACTCGGAGCCTTCCGCTGAGGGACCCCCAGAGAAGACCACCAGATGTCACCACACATGCACCTGGAGGAGGAGCCATATGATAATGACTTCTCTGAACTGTTTTGCATTGTCCAACACTTTCTTGGGAATCATATGTTTGATTCTATAGGTTAAATGCATGCTGTCTGAGAGAGGCAGTGTGCAACCCTGGAGGCGCTAGCCCCCTTGCACCCAGCTTTGTAATAAACGTACCTGCTTTATAACCTTTCACAGGTTGTGAAGTTTGATTCCATGAGTCAAAGGCCAACCCTGTACTGGCTGAGGGTAACCAGCAGGTTCAAGAAAGTGATTATTCCACTGTGCCTCTGAGACTGTGTGCGCAATGTTGTGATGAGTTTTGAGTTCCCCAGTAGAAGAGATATTGACATACACGAGAAATAAAAAATTTCACTGTGCAAGGCCCTGAATAACCTGTCCTAATTGGTGTTGTCTGGGTGCAAGGTGGGACTAGGTTATCTCCCAAGGTCCCTTCCAATCTGGATGGCTCCCAGTTTCCATCTCTTGACATACACAAAATTTTGACAAGCTATCTGGAATCTGATTTAATTTTGAAGTTGCCCCTGCTCTGAAACAGTGGTTGGACTACGTCCAGAGATCCTTCTCAACCTATGTTAGCCTTTCTAGTGAACAACATGTTTGTTCATTCATCTGTGCAATTCCAGTGCCAGTCAAAATAAGCCTGCTAACAGGACATAAAAATGAATTCATGCATAGGCAACTCTGCTCCTGACTTCTAGTGGCTGACCCCGTTACACTGAAGGAAGACCAAAATATACATACAACATTACTGTCATTTTGACTACCATAAGGTACTCAGAAAGACTTCCAGTTGTCCTTCCAGAAGGATGCAGTTCTCCTGGACGTTTTTTGCCATATCTGCCAGCTCTAAGCAGATCTTTTGCATGGCTGCTAGCAAAATAACAGCATTGGAAGGCTATGTTTAGAGACTGAATTGAACTCCAAGCATCCTAAATTTTAGAAGGTGTTGAGCATCTACCTATTGACTTACTATGTGTGGAAAACCACACCAGTTACTCAACCTGAGAGCCCATTGCCTTGGGAAGAACCAATTTCAGCAAAATGTTTTGTCTGTGTTTTCTCAGCTTCTGCTGGGTTAACCTTTCAGAAGTACTGCAGGCAGTCAGGAGTGTCAGCTCCACTGACTTTCAATTGAATGTATCCCCTTAAGATGCTTAGGGGCTTCTGAAACTGTTGTATTTTGGAAGGAAATTAAATAGCTCTGCAAGACAAAGCAAAGCAGGTGTCAGATCTGGCAAAGAAAACCCAACTGACATTATGTGGAATCAAACACTTTCCCACACGCTTTTTCTAACAATGATGAAATATGTTCTGCTCCCTCCACAGCTAAACTGCTTGTTAGGCGACCCCCTTGCTGACCAAGAATTATTCTCCTCTTGTCATGGACCTGCACTGGTAATTGGAGGGAGGTAGAGGGGGGAAGACAAGCAAAAAAAAAATTAAAAAGAGAAAAAAAGAATTGTTTCATTCATCAGAGAAGAAAACTTGAAGGTGAGGCAGGAAAAGGAGATGGCAAACTGGGCTAAGAAGATACGTAAAATAGTTTCAGACCATTTCTGGCTTAGTAGGCACTTCATAAATCCTGAAAGCCTAAATGGAAAACTGAGAGAGCTCTTTCCATTTCTTACATTGCTTTCTCTTACATGCAGTTAATATTAGCCCACTGTAGTGGGATGATCCTTGATGAATACCAGGTGTCCCCCAAAGCTGCTCTATCACTTCCCTCCTCAGCTGCACAGGGGAGAGAAAATACAACAAAAGGTTCATGGGTCATGATAAGGACAGGGAGAGAACACTCACAAATTACTATCATGGGTAAGACAGACTCAGCTTTTTAAAAGTCATCTAATTTACCGAGCAAAACACAGTCAAGTAATAAGAAATAAAAACAAATCTTAAAAAACACACCTCCTTCCCACCCCTCCCTTCTTCCTGGTTCCTGCAGAGTTGTTTCTTTCTCTCTGTCTGCAGTTGCTTTTGCACAGCAACATTCCCCCTTCTTAACTACATTAACCAGAGAAGCACTAACACCATCGATGATGGGCTCAGCCTTGACCAGCGGTAGGTCTATCTTGTAGTCAGCTGGTATTGGCTCTGGCAGACATGGGGGAAGCTTCTGGCAGCCTCTCAGAGAAACCACTCCTGCAGTCTCCTCACTACCAAAACCTTTCCACACTGACAATTGACATGCAGTCCTGAAAAACAAAAATGAGATATAGTTTCTGTAGCTATGTGCTTCTTCCAAATCATTTATACAAAGACTTTATAAATATCAAGAGATGTCACTCCTCTGCTAAGCACCAAGAACAGATCTGTTCAAAGCACCTAATACAATTAACATGCTTGGGAGAGGCAAAGATACAGAAGTTAAATAAAACTCAAAGTCTGTCAATGCTTAACAAACTATAGAATGAAATAGTAATGCATGAAACAGAGAGATGGGAGTCCAAATCAACGACAGTAAGAATCCCCACAACTCTAAATAAGCACTGGAATATATCACATATAAAAAAGAGGCAGCTGCATAGCTCACTGTGCTTTTTAATCCTCCTTTTTGGAAGTCCTGTATGAGTTTGTGTTGGGATTTTTCCCCACGAGGAACTCAAGTTCACAACGGGGAATGAAAGCTTCTACGCAATCTCTTCTAACATCAGTTATGGTGTTGTTATCCCTCTGTAGCGGAATGTATCCTGCCTCAGAAGGCCAGTGCAAAGCTGTCAGGTCACTTCAGCACCTCGTAGCCCTGCAAGACGGGTATTGCTGCTCTCTGCTCTGAGTCCTGCTGGAGTGGTTCAAAGTCAGGATTGTTGCTCTGCAGCAGGGAGGCAGGGAAATTGTGGCATTTGGGAAAGAAAAGGTGGATATTCAGATTTCCTGGGGAAGGCAGATCCCCACATCTCTTGTGTTTTCTTCTGATTTCTCCATCCTTGAGTAAAAATCAAAATGTAAAGAATATATATGTGAATGCAAAGACCACCCCTAGAAAGAATACAGATATGACATTTGAACATCCTGGAGCTGCAAACTGGAGCTTAGCTGGACCAGAGGGTCTAATCGCCACATTGCCTTCTAGTGTAAAGCCACAGCTGACCCTTGAGGACAAGTTCTCAGGCTTCTACACTTCTGTGAGCCAGACAGGGGGGCACTGAGGCAGGTCAAAGAGCTAAACAAGAGGTACAGTGAGAGGAGCTCTCAAGAAGTGAGAGGCCTCACAGAAATGCCCAGCTGCATAATCCAATGCACAAAGGTCCCAGGTGGAAAACCTTGCTCAGTGATGACTGCAGCCAAGAGCAACTGCAAAGAAGTTATGTTTGCTTTAAGAGTTTTTGCACCCAAACCTCCAAGTGACTTGACAGCAGACATCATAAGCGCACAAGACTTCCAGTTTGACAAGGTATTCAGGCTGATCAGAAGGATGAAGTAAGGGCAGAGGGAGTAAGAAGGGGCAGAAAAGGCTTTTATTTTATGTAAAAGCTTCTTTTCTTGGATGCTGCAGACCACTGATTCTTTGAAATGGATACCTTTCAAAAGTTGGCTAAAAAATATCTCCAAAGAGATAGCCAGTCTCACCTCTGAGCTGCAACAGCCAAAGGCTCAGTGAACTTCTGTAGTGGGTTGACCCTGACTGGATGCCAGGTGTTCCCCACAAGCTACTCTATCACCCCATCACCCCCCACCTCAAATGCACTGGGGAATGAAAAATATAACAGAAGACTCCAACGTTGAGATAAGGATAGGGAGAGATCAATCACCAATTAACATTATGGGTAAGACAGACACAACTTGGGGAAAATTAATTTAATTTATTACCTAGCAAACCAGAGTTGAGTAATGAGAATTAAAACCAAATTTAAAAACCAAAACCAACTCCTCCCCACCCCTCCCTTCCTCTCTTCACTCCTGATTTAACCAACTCCCTATAACAAATAAAGGCGGTGCAATTAGAGAGGATAATGTGGAGGACCAGGCACCACTCTACCACTGACTAGAGACAGCCCTATCTGAATATCTACTCTGTGAACTGGTGACAACACAAGAGGTGATAAAAGGTTGTTTTCCTATAACATGGCCAGGATGTTACTGCATTTTCATGTGGTCTCCACATCAGTAAACAGTGAAACTTAGCACATAAAAGGAGCAAAAAAGAGATGCAGGTTCTTCCAGGTTTTGGACAGGATTTGTTTTGGCTCAAGGAGGCCAGGATGCATTCTGAGGTGCTGTCAGCAGCTCCAGTAGGATGATGACTTCAGGAGACTTTCCACAGGTAGGTGAAGCTTTGCATCATTTGGCCTCTATTAGGGTTCTGCAGATGGGCTCTGTGTGATTGAGGAAAGGAAGGACCACCCACATGTGAGGGGGAGCACATACCCCACTGAACCATTCCATGAGGAAAGGATGCAGTTCTCCAGCTCCCCCAAGTCTGCTTCCACGTTTACACTGCTGCTACAAAGAGGAGGGACAGAGTCCTGACACCACTAATGTCAGCAGGAAAAACATATCCCACAGAAGGAAAAGGGAAAAATCTGCACTCCTCCTTCTTTCTCTTCCGCTGCCCCCATACAAATGTCAGCGCTTGCTTTTTCATTGCCCTTGGCCCATTGACTTTTCTTGTACGAGCGTCGCAGTGCAGCAGCGCGGGGTGCGAGCTGTAACCCACCCTGCTGATGCTCACAGCAGAGCCGCAGAAATGTCCTACGTGTCTGACTCCCCCACTCCCCACAGCCTTTTGCTAGATTATCACAACCAGCCATTATTGTAAGAGTGTTTTGGAAGCACAGGATGGGATGTATTTAATTATACATTGTAGTTGTAGGCTGCGAGGCTGACAGCTTGTTTTTAATAACCAAACACTTGGTGATAATCAAACAAACCTTTCAAGTTGAGCTGACAAAGTGCCAGCCGGGGAAAGCACGGCAATGGAAAAGATGAAGGGACTTCTGCAAGCGTAGCAAAACCACACAGCCACCAGCTTGGGTCCAGGATGGGACCCCAGTGCTGATCATCAAACTCAACAGCCAAGTTGTACTTTTAAGTCGAGCTCTCTGAAAATTGCTTACCAAAAGACTGTAAGGAAGCTGTAGATTTTTGGAAACTTTATCTTGACAGACAGCTGAGACACAATAGCTTCATTTCTTTCTTTGTTTTCTTTTCATGGCCTCCCATGAGAGCCCTCCACATTCCCCTGTCCCCCATTCAACATCCAAATATCCTCAATGGTGTTTTTTACCTGGTAAAGTGTGAGCAAGGACTATCATCCGAACAATCCACAATGATCGAAGGCTTCTTAAAGATTACAACAGAGAAGGAAAAGCTCTGTCTATGGTGATATGTCACCTCTATATGATTTCCAATCTCAGATAAATCCTACACTAGGGTCTCTTTCCTAGCCCTCTCTCAATTTGCCCAGCTCTCTGCACTGCAGTGCTTATTAAAGCAGTCTTTCCTTTCACATAAGCCCTGCATCCTTTCCAGAACAAAAACCAACACTTTTCTGTCCCTCCTAAGAACTTTCAGCACATTCACAGTGTTGGGTTTTTTTGTGGGTTTTTTTTTTTGGTTTTTTTTTTCAGTCCTCATCAACCTTTCTCTCTGGTGGTCAAATGTTGGTTGCAAAACCCCAGGTTTTTCCACAGATGCCCTTTTTTCTCCACTGACAATCAAAGCTCCAGGTATAAACAACTTGAGTTCTTGAGAAACACAGCTAAGTTTGCAGCACTGGAAAGTCTTTGGAAGAAGCTTTAATTCTGTGTGCACATCTTCATGGGACTTGTCTAGAGATCTCTCTTGTACCACCTGAAGCTGAGATATGCTGTGATAGAAGCTTCCAGTGAAGAGACATTTGGAAGCATTATAATAATTTTCTCCCTGTTCCTCTCACCACTTACATGAGTAATTGGTTATTTCCCTCCTATGAAGGAAGTGTGTGGCCTGTGAAAGCTGAAGAAGAAGAATCAGATAATGGTTTCTCAGGTGGGGGGATCTGTCAATATTGCAAAATCATTTTGCTTTATGTAAAAAATAATGTAAGGTGAGAGGCCATGGCAGATTACGCTGTGGTCTTTCTTCTAGTCATAGGATGCTCAATGCTCAACTGTTTTGAACAAAATTTGAATCAGGGTCTCCAATGGATGACTCAGTCTGGAATCATTCCTTTTTCCAGTTTACCCACTGTGATAAAGATGTAACCATAGCATGGAAAAAATACACACTTAGCAACAGTCCAAAAAAGTGTTCCAATGTCAGCCCTGCTTTCAGGAGAGAGGAAATAAGTTAAGACTTAAGTACGTCTCACACTTACCTTGCAATTTGCCAGCATAGGCCTATTTGTGGTACAGCTGTGACAATATTTAAATATAGTAATTTTGAATCTGAATTATAGATGATGTTTTGTACTTTAACAGATCTCAGTGGCTAAATATTTATCTTTTCCTCTTTCAGGTGTGTCCTTTTGCTGGCAAATTTCCAGTTCCCTCTGCATTACTTCTCTCCTTTGGAAATACTGCATTGAATAAGAATGTCTCTTCTTCAGAGCCTGGCTCCTCTTTCACCTGGATCCTGTGGTGAAAGTAATTAAGAGCAATTTGTTGCTGTAGAAATATTAATATTTATTATTGGTACTGCAGTAATATCCTGAGACTTCAGTAGCTGCAATATAAATGTAAGAGTAATAACCGTGATAGTGCCATCTGAGGATTATCACTATTTTGACCACAAGGTCAAGAACCCTGCCATCATATAGATGAACACTGAAAACAATGAAGTAGAAAATGTTCCAGAAAAAAACCCATTCAACCATTCTAAATCCCTCTTTCTTTTGAGAGGGTCTCTGGGAACTGATATCTATGAATTGATTTTTTGAGAAGTTGAAGAATATACATTAGAAGAAAAAATTCCTGCATTTAAACTTCTTTACCCATGGTGATCTTACTTTCTGCAATTGTGCTATGTGCTTCTGTGTGCTGAAAGTTAACTGCAGTCATCAGGAAAGGTTGCCATGACATAAGCACAGAAAAGGAGCCTTTTTATCTTGGTGTGCCTGGCCTACCAAACCCCCATGCTAGAGCACTAACTGCTAATATTTCTTGTGAAGTGTTTAAAACCCACTAAAGGCCAGTATCTTCCCTTTGAGGCAGAATGGAAAGGTGAGTTCTCTGAAAGCAGACAGCATCCATCCCACCTTGTTACCACTACTGACTGCAGTATCACTGATAATGGCAAAGAGTTGAGCGATTTCATTTGTGGCCCCGTTCCAACCTGTTGTGTTGTCCAGAAAGAAAGGCAACATGAAAATCATATCATTGTGGTAGGTCCCAACTGATACACTTTCAAAATATCACAACAGAAGGGCTACAAATAAATTCAAACCCTTAAAAAAATAACAACAAACATTTTAGATGTCTCTGTTTCTTCAAATCACATTATAGAAGTTTGAAGAGCATGAGAGATTTTTTCATGGAAATTCCTTTGCCTTTAAAAGACTATTTGTCATGCAAAAAGTGCTTTGGAGAAAATTTTCACCGACTTTAGTGCATTAGTGTATTCCTACTTATGTACACACAGATTAAGTGGATATATACACCGTATATGTGTCTAAGTGAGTTTCTGAAAGCTTCATATATTTACTGACAAGTCAAGATGATTACAGTGAGATCATGGGAAGAAAAGATCTTTTCTCACTTTAAACATATAAAGGGATTTCTGAAAATGACAAGGGCCGATCATCCTAACTAGCCAAAAAAGAGAGAACACGATGCAATGGCATTAAAGGGACATCGTGAAATTACATTTTAGAAGCCATCTAATTGCAAAAATCCCTTATTCTGACAACTTACACTTTCAGTAGCATGTCCTGGTTTTGACATTACTTCAAATTCTCTTCAGAAGGAAATGTCCACTTCCAGTTCATTTTTTGAAGAAATTAAGAAATGTGAAAACTATTTAGTTTACACAGAGGTCATGTAAAAAATTATATATTGAGCAATTTATTGAGTTTTGCATAAATAAACTAGAGAAAAATAACTTCTATCATCTGTATCGAAAATTTAATTTTACTTCTATTGAAGCATATGAAATGTTTCAACACATGTGACATAAAATAGGCAAAGAGAAATATGGGGGTGTTTTTATATTGCACTGTACCTGCTCTGTGTATCAACTGTTTTTCAGTGGAACAATTTAAGGTATATTTGAAAAATTAAATGTTGATTCTGGGTATCTATCTCCATTTGCAGTCTGAGGCAACTAAAACCATGTACTTTTCAAACTTGTACTCCTTAGCTCTTTCTGAAAATTAAGTTCTAGCCTCATTTGGAGGCCCCTAAAACCAACCATCATTTTTTTAAAAAGTTGTTATTTTTTTTAAATTGATTAAACTCTTCTAGAAGTAACATGCCAGAGACTTAAGTAACATTCTATCTCTTTTGGAATTTTCCTTCAAATGTGTCATTTGTAAAGTGTAATTCTTCTGAGGAATGATGGACTAACTATGGTATGCTAACAAAATCATAAACACGTTCTTTTTCTTCCTGCACAGATACAAATCTAGCTTCAAAATTCTGTTATATAAGCATATTCGTTAATCTTTCCTAAAAACACAGCTGAGTGACTGAAATGTTTCAGTTCAAAGTATTTTTCAGAGACATTGAACTTTTTTATTTTTCTGGATTATTTCTTGTTTCTCTTGATTCTCTTTATTTATTTTTTTTTAATGCCACAGAAATGGTGGAGGCCTCATCCCTGGAGACATTCAAGTTCAGACTTCATGAAGCTCTGAGCAATCTAATCTAGTTAAAGATGTCCCTGCTTACTGCAGGGGAGTTGGACTAGATGCCCTCTAAAGGTCCTTTCCAACCTAACACATTCTGTGAGTCTGTGGTTCTAAACAATCCCCAATTTTAGTTAAGAACAAAGACAATCTATGAACCAATGTTACTTTTTTTAACAGGAAAAATAACTACTGAACAGCTGAAATGTTTTCCTAGAAGACTCCTTCTATGAGATGCTGTTAGGTAACAATGAAAATGGTTTTCCTTTCAAGGCACTGCTATGAAAAACCAACAAAACTTACTGTCAAATATCAGGAAGTGAAAATAAGGGCAATACAAAGATTTTTTTTATTTTTATTTAGATATGAGAGGTAAGGATGAAGCAACGAGAGCCAAGGGTCATATTAGGTAGCAATGACTAGATGAACAGGCCTTCAGACAAAGATGAAGATAGGCATGACTAGATTGTCTACACAAAAATGAATTGCCACTCACGTAACAGACAATTCATAATAAGTAACAAGTAATACAGAGGGGTCCTGTTTGTGACTATATAACTGGCCATTAATTGACTATTGCCATAGCCTGAAGTTCTTGACAATGCAAGAGGTGTAGTGAGGGAAATGTCCTGACAATGAGATCATAGGGTTGTTCAAAATTACAAAGCAGGTGAAGGAAGTCCCACTGCCTGAGGCTAGACTGAGTGATAGTCCAACCTGCTGGGCACAAATTTTACTGTTTCTTGAAATTCGTATCAGGAAGGTGTAGAAAATCTTTTAGATGGCAAAAACAAGGCACAAAGAAAAAGATGCTTCAGGGTAGAAATTACTGTCCCTGTTCCACTTAAGCTCTGCAGAGAAGCTTCAATAAAGGACAGTTCTGTGACTCTTCGCTCCTGTCAGATGTACAAATAGAGAGCACATGTATCAAGCATTTGGAGGTAAGATGAACTAGATGATGCAGTAGATCTTTTCCATCTCTGATTTTCATGAATGCACAAAAAAATATCCATGCCTGGGAACATTAATCACTATTGGGTAGAGGTCTAAATCAAAGGAGGGAAATAATGTTTTGTGCATGCTCAGCACACAATGTTTTAATGTTTACAACTATGTAATTTCCAAAGCAAATTTCTTCAAACAAGGCAATGCATCATTCAGGAGTACATTCACTTTCAAGGGTGATGTTTCAAAATAAAGTTGGTTTGAGTTATAGGGAATGAAAGCACATGAAAAATACCTTAAGTGTTGAAAATCACTTTTTCCGTCCACCTGATTGGATAACTTTGAAAAAAAATACAAACAGATGGATTGATTTTTATGAAAGTTTCTAAAACAAATTCTCTCTGGGACTGAGACCAAGCATGAAAAATTTGAGCCCCAAAGGTAATATTTTTTGAGAAAGTTATAAATGACTATGATTTAAAATTGAAATGCCATTTTCAAGCTTGGCAATATCATCACAACCACAATGCTACATTAACTTGTGTTGTGCAAAGGTACAGTGATAATAAAAAATAAAATTCTTCTGATTTCAACTGATCTGCAGCAAGTTACTCTGCCAGGGAATCTGTCACACAAACATAAAAAGGGGGTAAGAAAATGAAGAGGGTGATTAGTACTAGAGAAAAGGAAGAGAAAAAGAATAGGAATGTGAGAGTGAATAAGGTGGCAGAATAAAGAAAACAATGCAAAAACTAAAATAAAAGATAGACCAGAACAGTCTCTCTCATTTCCCCATGGGAGGGGAAGTCTATGGTCAATGTTTGTGAACACAGGTGTGAGTAACACAAGGAATAGAGATGGTAAAGAAGAGACCAATAGAAGGTGAAAAATCGAGTGCAGATAGAAGAAGTGGACAGAATAAGTACACTAAAAGAGAACTGATCAAGGAAAGTAATTTTGAAGCTACTGCCTTAATTTCTAGAAGAGTCCTGGAACAGCTCTCTGGATTACAATTCAGTAAGAGCTCCACTTAAAACAATTTTTAGAAAGCTGCAAAAGCGGGGGTAAGTTAGAAGTAGGCTGTGTTCACATAAAAGCCAAATATATTTTATAAAAATAAAATGGGTGGAGGAAGAGACCGCCTGGAACTGTCTAAGACTGCAAAGAATCTCTTCTCTTCTTACCAGCTAAAAGGAGCCCCAGTTTGTGTTTTTCAGTAAGGACACCCCTCCAAAGCCAAGACTCTGGCAGTGCCAACTCCTGCAAAGACTCCTGAAACTCTGGACATGCCAAGGGTACTTCAGTATGAGTGGTCTCAGATTAAACAGGTCCTGAGGGATGATTAACAGTTTGCCTTACATTTGTTAACAAACTGAAGTCTCCTGCCAGGGATTCTTCATAAACATACTCATTAAAGACCCTTTTTGAAGTTTCTACCGCATCTAAAAATTACAGTGGTTGTCCTGGTTGCTGACCCTGCACTGCAAGATCACTTCAGGCAGCAGTCTTTAACTGAAGCTTGCTCTTACCTTTGGAACACAGATCTGGAGCCTTAGCAGTTTTCCTCTGCCACCATTTTCACTCCTCTCAGATGCAAAACACATGCCTTGTGTTCTGTGCTTGCTGCTTGACTCCAAGTAGTATTCAGTGAAGGGCTCCTCTATCCGTTTCAGCCATGGGCCCCTCTCTTAGTTCTTTACAAACCATCCCCATGTGTTGAGCCCAGTTTTTCATGTATAAACCAGTTATGACATTACAAGCATCCATTCAGCTCATGATGTGGCTGTGTCAGAGTGAACTGTTTGCTGCTTTGTGTCCATAATCATGCACAAAAAAACAGACAACAAACAACAGCAGGAAAAATCAGCCCCTCCTCTCCTTCTGACTACAGATACTTATCTTCCCATGCTCTTATTTTAAACTAGTCATCCTGGTTCTCTACCTAACAGCAAAAAAAGTTGAGTGACTCATCTCACTTGTCCTGGTCTTGCTAACATTTAGAAACAAATGTCAAGTTGATAGTTTATCTGGGAGACGAGAGGGGGCATTGTCCTCTGGTTGCAAAGAACCTTGGTATGACATTCATAACATTTGTTTGCAGTATTCTACTTATCTTAAAAGATATAAATAATATCAAACTTCACCTTTATTTTTAGCAAACAATGAGCAGGTAGTAATAGTATGTACAGTGGTCGTGCTAAGGATATGGATAATACAGTTGATAAGAAAGTGTTTTGACCCAGAGTTACCTTCCTCTCCTGGAACATATTTATACATTAGTTTTACGGCCATCTTACATCATATATAAAATTCACTTAGTCTTAAAATTGCCTCATGCAATGAGCATCAGAGTATGCAGCCCACGAGCAAACCTTTGTTACAGTGGATAAAGGCAGGTATTTGGTAATACTGATTAAAAATTCAGCTATTTGAAAGTTTCCATTGTGGCTGTATTCCAAAGATAAATATAATTGACAAATGTTTGCACATAAATATTTTGATGTTGAAAACTGCTGATTCTGTAGAACAACAAAGCTCTTTAAAGAGAAACATATCTATAAATCACTATATGTATCTGTGCCTAAATATACACAATTTTTGGTGCTGCCATACATCAATAAACATAAAAATGCATTGTGGGAAAAAGAGTTTGGTTGCTTTAGGTTCATATTCTGCATATTAGTTGAAGTTCCTTGGAGAAAACATTTCATTTTAAGTGGTATAAAAGACTGATGCATTCTGCAGGCAAGTAGCTATATTATGCTTTATACTGTGGCAACTGTGGTCTGGCTTTGTTTCATGCATCTCCAAGCTGAACTCTTTTTACACCAAAATATATGTTTTTTAATTTTTCACAAATACTTAGCAACTTACTTCAGGGAACAGAAATATCTTTCAGCTTGATTCTTTAGAAAACAACAACAAGTCAGGTAATTGCATGCTAATACGCAGGAGTGTTCAGCAAAAAAGAATGTTTAGTACTAAAGCTGGTCTGGGGAATACTCTGAGACACTGAAGGGAATGGCAGATTTCACAGGACTGTGGTACTCACCTTCCTGGTATGAAAAAGGAGTGAGAAGCCTCTCTGCAGCATAAATCGTTCTTGTAAGATAGTTATCTTATTTTAAGGACAACAAAAAATTCTAGGCATGCATTATACTGAGAGATATTTAAGGCTTGGTTGGAATTTCATCTTGAGGGATGCTTTTAGGGATAATTAGATCAGCTCTGACATAGTTTAGGTGAATGGCCTAGGCAGGCAATTAGAAATGTATCCCAAGTTCAACAGCTCTACAACAAAACATCCAAAGACAAAGTAGACTTAATTGCTTGCTTTTTCCACATCAAAAATTCTGCCAGAGATGACGACTAAGAAACATTAAACAATTTGTCCAAAATTTCCAGAAAGTTGATGGAAACACAGGCACAATATCTGACATGGATTCTATAAGAAAAATACTGCATGCAAAATAAATATGTTTTCTGGGTAGTGATTACAATAGCTCAAGTCTGCCTTGATCAAAGCCAGGATCTGATCACAGAATCAGACCTGACAGCCTGATATTTAAAAGATTTGAAGACTGAGCAGTTAAAAGTTACAGTGGTTATCTACAGCAATGGGATCTACACATCTCGAAATCAAAACAGGGTCTGTAATGACAAGTAGTCACTTCTGGTTTTAGTGGAAGCCAAAATCGCTAATCCTAGCCTTTCTCTTCAAATGGGTGTGCACACTTTTGTTCACAGCTAAAACAAAGTGGAAAAAAGAATGTAAAATACCTTTTGTTTTTTTAACTGCCACATAATTTAAACTTCAATTTAGGTTGATTTTGGCTGAATCATGTGCCAAGTTATGGGCTGCTTGCTAGTGGATAGCATCGTACATTGTCAACTAACTCTGATAAGGTTTACTAAATCAGATCTTTTTTCTAGAGGGGTACAAGAGATCTAGGTGTTTCCAGTTAACTTTAGGATCAGTTAGTAAAATAAAATGTTCTGGAAATACGCAAAGTAATGTCCTATGTGGCAGCCTTCGGCATGTGAGATTGCTTAAGACTTGCTTCCCTTTCTCCCTCATCCCTAATGCTCTCCTGGTGCTTACCAAGCCCCTTATCAGTACTCTAAATTGAATCTCTGGGTATAATATTGCTAAAAGAAAGCAAGCTTTTGTGGTGTAAAAACACAGAGGTTTTCCTCAGTGTGTGTGTGTGTGTGNAGCAGAATGGATGGAAGTGAAGAGGTAAATTTGTCAGGATGTAAATCACTTAAACTAGCTCTGCCACCGAAGAATTCATAACATGAAAAAGCATATTTGTAACACTGCTCACAAATAGATTAGCATTTTCCAGTCTTGCACAAAACATGTGTCTTTCCACACAGACTGAAAGATTTTTATTGAGTTTTCTGATTGTTCTATTTTATCACTACAGACAAGCAACAAATAAATGAGCATTTTGTTTTCACTGTCTATCAGGTACTCTTGCAGTCTTTTGGGTCCCTTTGTGCTACACCATTTTTAATTAACAGGTTGCAGACCTGCTCAGACCCATGTGCTTCCATTAAGTGCAGCTGGATGGTATGTAACACTTGCTGAATTTCAGCACAAAATTTGTCTGTAAATGTTCTGTCTTAAGACAGGCTCCATGTCCAGTTAAAAATTCAATAAGAAATTTAATGAAGCTTGTCAGCTTGTTTAATAAAGAACACTAGCACTCTGAACAGAGCTGGAAACACAGAAAAATTTTTCACAGTATTTTTGTCAGACATGATGATCACTGAAGCCCAAGATGAACTATAGACTAGAAACAGTGGTTTTTTATTTGATCAAGTTATGTTGCTCTCTTAAACAAATTGAGAAATGGGTTGGTAATACATATGGAAAAGGGAAAGGTGAGAGTCTGGTAGTAAAGAGGGAGAGAGGGAAGGAGGCAGCTTGCATCTTGGAATAGCCAGTTCAGTAAGAGGTAATATGAAGGGAGGCTGCTTGTTAACATCTGGTGTGTCCACAAGCTGTGAGTATTAGCACACAAATATGTCTTGGTGATCAGAATTGGAACAAGTACTTTCTTAGAAACAACCTCCCAGTTGTAACTGGGCCCTTCTACTCCGTTGTGCAGTGGGGTGCTCATTTAACTTCCCTTGTACGGTTTTTGTTTCAGTTTGGGAAATGTAGGGATTCGTGTATTAAGATATAAATCTGTTGTAGGATCCCTGGCAATCCTACAAATCTACAAAACTGATAATTTCTTGCATTTGTTTTTCTAGTCCAGCCTGATGCCATTGAATGTCACACTCCCTTGACATTCTTTACAGTTACTTAACTTGGGCAGGAATATATGATTTGTGTTGCACTGTGTTGGGGGCGGGGGGGTGGGTGTTGAACATGATAGAATACATTAATTTCATATTAATGACAGTAATAATTAGAAGGTTGAGGTCTGTGAAATCCATGGACACTAATGGACAAGTGATTGTTAACAAACTGGTCATGAAAATTGCTATAGAATTCTAAGATTTCAGGTCAGATGAAGTCATTCTCATACAACATAGATTTCCTGTTATATGCAGCTCCTCATAAACCTCCAAATCCAAGATTTTTCTCTGATTATTATTACTTCATGAATAACTTCTGGTATGTGTGCATAGAAATTGGTGAATCTACCAGAGAGTGAGAAAAGAACTATTTTGCAATATGCATGTCTTTAAAATCTGAATGCTGCCATGCTCTTCTAGGTGCGACTGTGATGGTAAAGGATCCTGCTATAATGGATGAAGATACTTAGAATGATGAAAGAGGGTGTATGCTGAGAAGGTTTCCAGGCACAGTTTGTCTCAGAGAAAAAATTGCTCTCTGAGTGGAAAGACAGTTTCTGTGCATCCTACTTTTATTAGAACTGTGGTTGTGTCTGATGTGTCTACCTGAGTTCCTATATTCATCATTATTGGGAAATGTATAGAGAGCTCTAGGGAACAGAGGTGGAAATAAGAGAGCTGGAAGCGTAGCTTTTTCTTGAGATTCTCTGAGAAGGTGTCTAATAGTGTCTTTGAGATTAAAGACATACAAGTGTGTTATCTTTCTTCCTTGAGTACTTTATCGTTCTGATTATCAGAAAATCACCTGCTTGTCTTGCTGATTGTATGATCTTCAATTTCTGTAGCTCTTCCTGAACGTAAAGATTCTCATTGTTTTCAATGAGATATAAAATGCAACCTGAATGGAGATGATCAGTTACTCTTGTATATCTACATGACAGTAAGGTTACATTTAGGGCTTTCAAATGTGTAATTTCCAAAGCAAACTAATTTAGAGCTTGACAAAATGAAGAGTGCTTAATAGCAGGAAGTATTATTTTAGGGGAAGGAGTTATTGGTATGTAGATGGAAGAGCAGACTAAACTGCTTTACTATACAAGCCCCACCAATTGGACTTGCAGTCACACACCATGAGGGTTATCCAGTCATTTGACCTCATTCGTCCTCTTCCTTTCCTACCTGACAGTAGAGCATGGAACATCTGAGACGAGACAGAGGAAATACCCATCTAATCACCTGCATAAACAAAGGGAAACATGTCAGAGATACGAGAATAGGAAGGAGAGAGGTAGGATGGCCAGTTCCTCATCAGTTCCCTTCAGTCCACCATTCAGCTTTCACAGGAAAAGGTCACTAGGAATGAGACACAGAAGTGGAACATCATTGTTCAAGAGTAAATAGAGAAGGAAGAAAGGTTATGCAGTGGGAAAAAAAATGGATCAGGAGGAGAGCAAAACAGCAAGAGAAATACTGACGTTTGTTACACTGTGGCATGGCCTGGAGGTCCCACTTTATATTTGTGTACTCTTCTGCTAGCCATTATTTCAAACATTACAGAAATATAGCCATTACCCTGGGAACATAAAAATAAACAAATCCTGCAAGAAACAGGAGAATCAGATTTACTGTCAGAGCTCTGAAAATGCTAGTAGCAACAATACACATTTTAAGGGATGAGTATCATAAAAGAAGACTACACAACTTCTTAGTGAAACCCACTTAGTTTTCAACAACATCCAAGTCGTGCAAGACATCTTTCAACCACATCAAGAGACAGGAAGAAAAGTTGTCCTGACTGAAAATAACCTTCAACATGCTTGATGGCACAAAAAAAGTCTTCTTATGGCTGGGACCTAACATGCCAGAACCTGATTGCAAAACTGTACAATATTTACAGGCATCAGCAACTACCTAAGAAATCAGCTTAGCCTAGGGGAGGTTTCTGACCACTGTGTAATATACCAGCATGACAACCCCATGCAGCCTCCTTTGAATGAGCAGAATGAAGAAGATTCTGAAACAAGAATTCTTCCTTGATCTTTTATCCCCCACCTCATTGGGATCTTGGTTCCTGATATGCCTTACCCTGGGAATATGCGCTCAGCTGCTGTAGCAGAGACTTCATTCAGTTGGATGCCACTTTTAGGGTAAAGGCAGGAGGAAGGATGGAGTATCTGCTGGCGGCTGTGCAAGGATCACATCACAGGCAGCACTTTGGTCTTCCCAAGCAGCCGGTCAGAGTTTGGCTCTACTCTGCTGAATCTTCGAAAAATGAGCATTGTGCTTCCTCACTGGAATTTTTAAGTGTCTTTCCAGGAACATTTAGCCCTTATATGCAAGCACGTTTATCTGAAAAGCTGCGGGAAACCTCTTCTTTGCTCAGGAAACTCAGGATGCAGCAGACAAGATTTTTTAATGCATTTGTTAGATTCTGTAGGAGACACAATGAGGGGGAGACTGAAAGAGGAAAAAACAACTGATTCTAAGGTTTAAAAACAGATAGGAAAACTGATGCATAGTACTGGGGCTAATGCCCTTGTGGTAACAGCAATATAATTATACAACAGGCAGGGAGAGCAGCAACACTTGTGGCTAAATGTTAAGTACCATTTCTACCCAAAATCAGCATTTTTTTTTTCTTTTTTTTTTTTTTGTCAGACTCCATCCATGTAAAGTATTATACTCAATAACAATTACACATTTGCAGCAAAAGATGTTTCAATCCTTTTAATGAAGGTGGTAAGGGAAAACAGGCTATTCCTTTTTTAATTAATAAATAATCACTTCTAATTTTTATCTTTATTTCTTTAGCTTAAGTCTGCTAATGCCTGCATACTTTGCATCATAGACATGTCATTTGTTTGCTAGGAGAAGAAGGAAAAACTCTCTGTTAGGACTGGCAAAATCTAGTGCATTTTGTAAATTGGAATGTTTACATTCTCACTAGAAAATATTTGTAGCTACCAAATATTCTTTATATGTTCACTATGTGTTGTGCATGTTTCTAGGCTCTCCTAAATCATCTCTACAGTGTTTTTTGACTGTGTTATAACACTAAACCTATACCCCCTTACCTTACCAGAAATATGGAACAGCATCCAGAGGTTCAAACTCCCCCAATGCGAAGATCCTGTCCTTCCAATAAATATTTTTAGGCCACAGCAGTGAAATGTGAGTTATCTTCCCCTTTTACACTTACTTCACATAGACAAGAGTCTACTGATGATATCAGTTACTCCATTAGCTGAAACAACAGAGGCTTGTGTTGACACCCAGCCTCTCAGGGAAGGACAATGTCTTGTTACACAAGACTCTTTCATTGTGGGAGTCAGGGTGCAAGTCCAAGGAAAATAGGCACCAGAATGACAGTATTAAAAGTTTGCAAAGTCAAATTGTGAAGCTGAGGAAATGTAAAAATTGTGCTTGATAAGCATACCTGGCTTTTCCCCCAGGATTCTTGTCATGTTCTGTACACAGGATGGGCAATGAATGAGGCAGAAGCTGGCAAGAACCGAAGAGATGTTTTCTGCTTTAAAAGTTGGTCTGGGACCTAGGATGGATGAGTGTTATTCCAAATTCATCTGCCACCTTTCTATAGGATGTTGTACAAAAAGGTACCAATAATTAATATATACAAGAGAGGTGGTTTATGTTATGCAATTCACCTTAAATCTGCTATCTCTTAACTTCATTGTCATTTCAGCCTTAACCTTCTTTTAAGGGAAATTTTCCAAAACAATTTTGATACACATTGAGACCTGTCGGGTTCTCATACACAGGAATGCCCATTAGTAGGCTGTTCAATGCTAATCTGTTTACACAGGGAGCTCTGTCATTCCTTCTGCTGCAGCCTTGTCTCCAGCAGCACCACCATCCCAGTGTCTCAGCCTTAAACTGACACATATCGCAATGCATCTTGATGGCCGTATGGAGTCATTCGTATATGGACAGAAATTAAGCAGGTTTTAAGTTGTTGTAGCCTATCTAACGTTAAAAAGTGCTGCTGGCTTTTAACTAGAATTATGAAAAATTTATACTATCATTTTTATTGTCCACCAGAGACCTTGAATAAACAGTTTGTCAGGAAGAAGTGCAGCAAGGACATATGCATGCATTGTTTAGAAATGTGTGTGTGTGCATGATGTATCATGGGCTCATGTCATAACCTTTTGCAAGAACACTGCTCAAGAACTTTCTGCTTTTTTATCTCTCAGTTGACTGGATTCCACTATCTTGCAGTATTAGCTAAGAGGAAAACACATTTTTCTTGAACTGCTTTTCCCCTCTATTTGTGAGAACACTGGGATCTTCACTAATCTGTGCATGATGGGAACCACTAGCCAAAATGCTACAGCTGAAGTGAATGACCTTTGCCAATACCGAGTTCATCTTGCAGAAACCAATGGACAGGGAAAGAGCAAGAGAGCGAGAGACAGCTCCGACAGTAATGGGCTGTAATTGAGTTCTCAGTCTTGCTTTAACTGCCTTGGTGCGACTGCCTGTGAAAATTGCTCTGTTTTATGCTCTTTGTTAGGTTCTGTCAAGCCCCATTTAAAATAATGAGGCCTCTTCACTCACTTTCTCTCCATAGAGTTCAGAGCAGACAAGAGAACTTTCAAAGGAAGAACAAAAGCTCATCTGCGGAGAAGAGGGGGATGTTGTAAATTACTGATACCAGGATTCTTGCCGAGGCACTTAGCCAGGTGTGACCTTGACAAAGGACAAATCAAACACACATTATCCAGCTCTTTCAGCCAACGCCTTCTGTTCCCAGGAGGTGCAAACTCATGCTGGATGCCCAATAAAGCTGCTGTTCTCTAGCAGCTGATCCATCTCTTTCATCCAGTGTTCGAATCCCAAACACACATCACAGGAGCAGGACAGATATAAAGACTAACGGGTCTTAGAAAGCCCTTTATGAAAGAGGTGTTTGAATTGTGAGCAAAGGCCATGAGTAGAAAGGTGCTGAACACTCATAACCATGCATTCCTCCAGTGGGAGCTGAAATGCCCACAGCTGCCTTTGCATGTGGGACAACTCTACCATGACATGATTGATCTCATGACTAGGGTGTGTCTTAACTATCCACAACTCTTTATGGTGCAATAAACCAAATATCATACAATATCAATCAGCAGATCCTACAGCTACAGAGACTAATAAAAGCATGTTTTGCCCTCATAGAACTCCTTTTAATTACCCCTGAAAACAATCTAAAACAGGAATGTTTTAGTTTACAGGAAACCAGTCTTTAACTATTTTTATTGAGTCAAAAGGTTTTAGAATAATTCAGTAATATCTGAGTGGTTTAAAGAAAGCTTTCACATGAATAAATTGTTTTAAAGCACAAAATATTTTCCTCACTGCAAATATCAAAAGTCATCCAGAGATAATTTCAAAAAGGTTTTTATTTAATGCTATTTTTCTTATTAAAACCATCCCACTAGCTCTACTGTTGGACTGGGCACTGAGACAATCACTGTTGGGACAAGACTATCTCTTGAACATGAGGGATCCCATTGTGTTGCTGGAGGCAGAATACTTCCAAAAAGATGAGCCAATCTGAAAACGTGGGAAATAGCTTGAAAACTGAGAGGAAAAGAAGAGTTTCTTATAAGTCTACCTGATTCAAGATTTGGACTTTCTCCAATGCAGCCTACTTATCAGTAGAGAAGGGAAGCTGGATAAATCAAATGAGATAACTGCATGACTTTCTAGGATGTCACTCAGGTGAAATCTCTCCTTATTTAGGAACAGCAGGTGGGAAGGGGCTGAGTGTGTGTGTGAATCTGTAGAGGTTGACTCTATAGTTTTTTGAGTTTTTCTGTGGGGAGAATGAAGAGGAAGAAAGTTACTTTCGATAATAATGAGAAAACCTGGACACAGTCTGGACACAGGAGCCCACCAATGCCTCTCTCTGCTGACTTCTACAAACAGTCCTCGTGCGACACAAAGCTGTGCTTCTCACTGATGTGAAAACACATGTAATGTTGGTAATAGATTTGTTTTTCTTAACAGGAGGTTTTACATGGCTCAGAACCAATGTTCTGAGGGAAAGGTGGACAGAGGTTTAATCGCTGCTTCTTTTCCTTGTACTAAGAGGATTAAAAACAGACACAAGTCCAGATGACATCAGTATCCTTACTGATTAAAGTAGGAGCTCGGGGTTTAAGGGTGGACTAATACTTCTGGGTTGAGGAGCAAAGAGCCAGTTTATTTGTCTCTATCCCAGCAGCAGTAAACCTCCTTGTCTCTCCCTTTATAATCCTGTTGTGAGAAAGGGGTAGATGCCTGAACCCCCAAGATACCAGTTTCTTTTCTTCTCAGGAATGGAAGCTGACAGACTGGAAACCCTGTAGAAAAGACTTTTAGTACCTGGCAAACAGGCCTGCAATAACTCATCACATGACACGAATTCTAGCACTGGCCTGGCTTGCAATGTATTAACAAACCATTAGATGTCCCTTTGTGCCTTTGTGTGTGTCGAGACAGGATACAGTCCCTGGAAAAAATAAACAAGCAAAGAAAGTTGGAGCTCAATCTCTGCAGAAACCTTTCTACCTTCTTGCTTGCCCCTGTTGTGGTAGTATTCCATAAATTCCACCTGTTCGGGAAGGATTACACTTTTGAACTTCATGATATCAACAAACTATTCTTAACAAACTAGTGGAATTGCACTCCTTGTGTTAGGCACATCCTCCTGGGTATGTTGGCTGGTGTTTAACTTTGAGGCTGTTGGAGAAGTATGTGGTGTGGCAGGCAGACAAACTAAACTGTGTGCTCTTGCAAAGTTTAAAACAGACTTCCAGATCTAGGATGACTTTTACCTTGCCTACCTGCAGTAGGAAAAGTTATCTCAAAATACCAAACCAGCAGCAATGCATGAGGATGCCAGAAAACATGACAAGCAGTATGTGGCTGGGAAGATTTCTCAGAGCTACTGTGGTCTGGAGGAGAGACCCTCTGTAAGACAGCAAACAACATCCTTTCCTCCCAAGGAGAAAGAAGCCAAGTCGTCTCTGTTCTGGATGCTTGCCTCTTAAGCCATCTTCTCCTGTGTTATCAGCAGTTTACCACACTTAGCATTTCCCTTAGGTAGAAAGAAAAGAAGTGTAGTTTATTATTTAGTCATAAGTGTAGTTTTATGATCTCTTAATTGGTGAAGAGGCAAGAACTCTTTGCTATTCCAGCTCCGACCACATGCAGAGCTGCAGAAAAAGACACAAGGCTGAGTCTGCAATAAACCTTGTGATAACTCATTGCTAACAATTCCCAGAGCTGCTGCTTTTCTTCCACACTATTGCTTTTCAGGATTCATTATACTTTCTTCCTTCTTCCCATTTGAACACTTTCCTTTTGCCTTTTCACAAAGATCCCATTACCATTTTTCTCACCTCGCTTCTCACTATCTCAGAATCTGGTCATATAATTTTATGTTTTTTTTCTCCCCTTCTTCTATCCATAACTTTGTTCTTCTGTGTATGAGAGGACATAGGCAAAGTATTGTGAACTCCAGCCTTTTAGTATGATGTTTATTTGTCTCCAGGATGGTTTTATCCTTACAACTATTTATTATTGGCTGTTTTCATTCCTTGGCATTTCTCAGTGTTGGCACTCGACTTCCTTTATTATACACACCAGTCAGTGAAATTTATATTCACTGCCCTCTCATAATAATAATAAAAATGAGGGAAGATATCTTATTATGCTGTGTGTCTTATGCATTTATTAGCAGCTTGGAAGGTCTCTTTGGCAGTGGTGTTGCTGATAGAGTTCTGGAGCCATCAGATTTGAGAGAGAAAATGGCATTTGTCCTGCAATGACAAAGACTTTACATTTCTCATCTTGCTGACAAGCTTATTGTCAATTGCTTGGTTGCTTTTTATTAAGACAATGTTTTGTGCTGTTATTTTTTATTTCACTTGCATTGCTTGTGTACATTTTAAACTGCTGTTCATCCTGCTGCTCAGGGCTTTCTGCAGCACAAGGCGTACATGAACTATGACTTAAAGATGTCTGTGGAAGAACTGGAGAGCTGGGAACTATGTGTTCATACAGCATCAGCCATTAAATTTTAGGGACTTGGATTGAATGGTAGTGTAAAACTATAGGAAAATAATGTGCAAGTGGACATTTGCCCATGTGACAGAACAACACAACGGTGACTACAAGCCAAGCAGACACCCCAACCTAGATTGCAGAATCACAGAATCACAGAAACAAAGACCATTGGGAGCTGGAGCGGACCTCAAAAGATCATCTAGTCCAAACCCCCTGCCTGAGCAGGATCACCTAGATTAAATCACACAGGAATGTGTCCAGATTGGTCTTGAATGTCTCCAGAGAAGGAGACTCCACAACCTCTCTTGGCAGCCTGTCCTAGTGCTCTGTCAACCTCACAGTGAAAAAATCTCTCCTTACATTCAGATGGAACTTCCTATGCTCCAACTAGGACCCACTGTCTCTTGTCCAGAATGAAGAAAACCCATACAGAACAGTCAGAGAAAATTCAGTGTCAAACAAGTGATTTAAGAGCTATGTTTACAAAAAACTGTCCAGAGACTTGGATGCAGCTGACAATTCCATTTAACCTGAACAACACCCTGACCTGAGACTTGTCTGAGAGGCTGGCCAAGTAACACACTCTCTGAAATAAGTCTCTGACATATTATTTGGTGTGAAATTTCACTGCACACGCCAGGCAGGAACATGGAGGCTTAACATACCTCTTTGGTGCATCATTTTTTAGGGGAGTGATCCAGTGCCGTATTATTCCTATCAGACTCAACTTTGTCTCTCTACAGTCTATTTCTCAAAGGCGGCTTGGCTGTGGCCACATACAAACCAATACATACAGGACTCAGTAGCATTGTAACTGCAGATGAATTCATGATTTGCTTAATGATTTGTTCTGGGAAGCAGAAAGTATGCATTTAAAAAAAAAAAAAAAGCAGTCCACCTTCATTTGGGATGATCATCGTCTCTTCTTTACTCTAGCCAAGTTAGTTGGCGAAAACAGATGTTAAGGAGGCCAGGTCATGCCAGTAAGAGAACAGTATTTGAAGAAATATGAGATCCATATGAACTCCACATCTCAGCCACTGAAACAAGGGAAATCTCTGCTGATAGGCACACACAGAATCACAGAATGTTACAAGTTGGAAGGAACCTTGAAAGATCATCTAGTCCAACCCCCCTGGCTGAGATGTCCATGGCTTCAGTTAGATTTTATGCCTCAGGGCCAGTGTTTCCAGGTGTGTAGCCTGTTGCTCAAGCTCATTTTCTGACTTATGAGGCAGCATGGTCTATAGACAGGTCCTGAATCACAAACCTGTCATGCCAGCAGCAGAGATGGGAAAATGCCACAGCACTGCACTGTGCCATGGCATAAGAAGTATGGAGGGGGTAATGTGGGAGCCCACTGCAGCCCACAGCAAAACCGATCAGTCTGAAGATGTAGAAACTATAGGAAATTACCTTCCTAAAATAACAGACAGGACCACAGGAATTCAGAGCCTCATTTTAGGATTTATTTTGTGGGGAGCACTTGTCACGGTATGGAGAGCTGCCGCCTGTAAGAAAGGGGGCTTGTGAAGGTAGCTGAAGAAGATGGCAAGCTCCCATTGAGCTGCTTTGGAATCAATGAGTTTGACAGAGATCTGGGAAGGAAGAAGAATATGGGGAAGAAATACGTATGAGTCTTTAGCTACAATCTGTATTTCAGTTTGTTTGACTTGGATATTTGGGGGAGACGTGGAAGGAACGTTTGAGTTCCCAACAGCAAAACCTGAGAAGCAGAAAGCATCTAGGGCTTTCTTTTACTTTGCAGAGAATGTCTCACACCTCTGATCCTAATTTTAATTAAACTCCTCTCAAAACTCAGTCTCAGTGGTCCTCATGGGAGGCAATGCAGCAGCCTGCAAAAGTGATTCAGGGGAGAGGTGAGGAGCAGGAGAATGGTGGAAATCTCGCTTCTATCTGGGTTATTTTTATACTGCTCTCATCAGCACAGTACCAGTATGCCTTCCGCTAGCACAAGATGCACAATTAGCATCTTGTAACTGCCTCTTTTCTCCTCCCTCCCACACCCTTATGCACAGGGGGATTTTGTTTTTAGCTAAATACTTTATATGCAGAACTATAAGTTTATAGATCTTCAGTACCTGCTATTGAAGATGGTGGGTTGCTAGTGGCTAAGCCAGAAGCATTCTAGCTATGTGAAACAGCTTCACACATAACACTTNGACAGCAGAGAAGCTACAGAAGCCATTTCATAAATGTGCTGCAGGAAGAGCAAGCAACCATGTAGGTATGATAGGTGAGAGGTGAAGGCCAGGAAGGTGTGTTTGGTGAGTGGTGGGAGCAAGACTCTCCCAAGCACCCCATATTCCCCATGACACTGAGGCAGACAGGAAAGTGGGGCTGAAATACAAGAAAATGGGAAGCGAGACTACAATGTACAACTAAACAGAGCTTTTCTCCTGGGCCATGAATAGGGAGAATGCTGAAGGACTTGCATGCCTGCCTCCTTCGGTGCCATTTGATCTCTAATTGCTGCAACAGCTTTGATGGGCTATGATCCCTACTGTGGCTTTGAGACAAAGTAAAATATGGGAAAAGCAGGAACTCATCGATTCTGGTACATAATTCATAAAACTTCTGTGTAAAAGATCCAGTTCATGAATTCCAACTTGATGAAATATTCAAAGGAAGATAAATATATTTGCAGGTATTAGACTCCCTGGCATTTAAAATCTCTCAGGACATTGTGCCAGAGAGTTCCCAGCCACGTTAATCACTCCGCACCATGAGTAACCTGCTGCAGAGTGCACACTCTGACAGATGAGGACAGATAGGAGAGCAGACAGCCAGAGAGCTCTGGTTGGCATCAAAATCACCATGCATCAACTCCATGGCCAGGGGCTGGGAATGGGATGCCAAACCTCTGAGGGTCTAGCCCCAAGAGTCTCCAGGGTCTAAAGGCAGCTCATTGCATCCTATGCACTGTTTTGTGAAAGGCTAGGCAACAGAGTGAGAAGTGGGAAAGCCTCCAGATAAATATTTCCTCTGAGTGGAGCCATTCAGCTGTGCTATAGTGTGTGCGCTGTTGGAAATGGAGTGGACAAGACACTAGCAAGGACCTGAGTAGGCAAAAGAGGGCAGCGGCCATCAAGTAGGCATTTGCTATCTCTCCAGTATACTCTCACAGCCATCATCAACCCCCTATGGGGAAGCTCCCTACAAATGTGTTGGTGGTATCTCCCCTCCCCATGCACCAGAGACCTGGGTTGTCTGCGGCCACCACTGCTCCCTCAACACTCAAATTTCTCTGCCAAGGAGAGATGCACCTAGCTCCTACTACCCTCAGCTGCCAGTCACATTGCCTTTGACAAACCAGAGTCCCTCCTGGCATCAGCACCCCACACCCCCAACAAAGCATCACCACTGAAGACACAGACACATACAGTTTCTCTTTTCAGGGAAACATAGTCCTTAAGGCCTTGCCATGATAAACAAGTCACTGAACCTCACTCACCAGAAGGTTATATCACAGTTTATAAAGTGTCTACCTGCTGAAATAGGAGAGAGTTTTGAGCCAATAAAGCTTGTGACCACCTCTCTTTTGTGTTGGGCTGGATAGTCTCATTCTGTGAACTGGGTTAGGAATGCCATGTCCCCTTTGCAAAACTGCTGTGTCCAAACATTGTGTCTGGCAGAGTCTGAGAGTTCTTTTGTGTGTGGGAAGTCAGCCAGATGCAAGATGAGAGAGAAGAGCAGAGACCATTGAGCTGCAGCCTTTGTGGAATTAGAAAGCAATATGTCAGAAAAGTGTCTAAGGCACAAAAATCCAAAGACTTCTTGGTGTCATTCTGTTTATGAAACACCCTATCACAGAATCACAGAATCACAGAATGTCAGGAGTTGGAAGGGACCTCGAAAGATCATCTAGTCCAACCCCCCTGCCCAAGCAGGATTATCACCTAGATTAAATCACACAGGAACGCGTCCAGATTGGTCTTGAATGTCTCCAGAGAAGGAGACTCCACAACCTCTCTGGGCAGCCTGTTCCACTGATCTGTCACCCTCACAGTGAAAAAGTTCCTCCTTATAGTAAAATGGAACTTTCTATGTTCCAGCTTGGACCCATTGCCCCTTGTTCTATCACTGTCCAACAACAAGAAGAGCCTGGCTCCAACCTCTTGACACTCTCCCTTTATATATTTATAAAAATGAATGAGGTCACCCCTCAGTCTCCTCTTCTCCAAGCTGTAGAGACTCAGCTCCCTCAGCCTGTCCTCATAAGGAAGATGTTCTACTCCATCATCTTGGTGGCCCTGCACTGGAATCTTTCAAGCAGTTCTGTGTCCTTCATGAACTGAGGGCCCAGAACTGGACACAGTATGCCAGATGCAGTCTCACCAGGGCAGAGTAGAGGGGTAGAAAGACCTCTCTTGACCACCCCCTTTCTAATACACCCCAGGATGTCATTAGCCCTTTTGGCCACAAGGGCTCAGAGATTAACAGGAAGGAAGAATTTAGATATTCCTGTGCTTGGAATAAAGCTTCCTTCTTTTGACCAATATTTATTTATTTATTTGCCTTATAGCCCAGATTCTCTATACTGTTCTTACAGCTGTTTTGATTGCTCTTTTTGGTTGGAGTTAAAATTTAGGAATATATGACATCAAATTGCAAGGATGAGTCCCTGAAGTAATAATCTCAATGTGGCAATACCCTAATGGTTATAATAAGCATCAACTTCTTAGGAGATTAAGTTGGTGACTGAGAAAACAGGAGTCACAAATCAGAAACTGTGAGGATTGAGCAACACTACAGGAGTGAAACAGTTGAGGATATGCTGAGAAAGGTTTTGTAGGAATCCTCACTGATTGATAGTTTGTCCCAATAAAGTTTAAGAAATTACTTCTTTGTAGGTTTCCTAACCAGTGCTGAAAATGTCTTTTCACTGTCTTGGAGAGGTGTTCACATGGTGCTAAATGGTCACAGGTGTATATATGTAACTCTAAAGCTAAACTAAACACATTTGTTGAGCCAGGGAGATGTGCTCTGCATCTAACAGCCACCCAATAGCCAGTGATGGGAATTAGATCATGCTTTCTTCTCCAGATAAGCAAAGACTGAATCAGATGGTATTTGGTATAGAAATTTAATTAATTTGCAATAATTTCACCATTGACTGGGAAGGTTATAAAATCTCCACAAACTCTGTTTTCTACATATATTTTTTCAAAGTATTTTTTTAAAGCTAAAACTCTCATTAAACTTATTTTAAATGTCAACCTCCTCTAATCTTCAGGTTCCAACCCTCAGGAAAGGAAAAAAAAACTTTTTAAGGTCAAGAATCAGCTGTAACAGAATTGCAATCAATGTCTTCAGGAAGACAATGATTGTCTTAGTTGCTATTTTCTCCTCTTTCATTATTAATACAGCTGATGGGCCTTGGGTAAAGACAAATAGGAGCAGAAAATATTGTTGCCAAACATCTTAAAACGTTTTCATCTGGAGTACTGAGAGTTATTACATTTCCAGAGAGCACAGAATAATTTGTTTATCTCTTCAGTAGTTATACTCTTTCATTCAATGCAGTTGCAAGTTGTTTTATATCATTATACTAGTGCCAACAGATCCATTGAGAGACTATTTGCTTTCAAAATGTAGTAACCTACGTGTGTACATTAAGATATTAGCATGCAGACTGCAGGGTACTCCTAAAGGCTAATTTAGGTAAAAATAAAGGAAATCAGTCTGCTCAGCCTTTTTCCATCAATGAAGGGAGAGAGCATTTCTAAGCAGGCCAACTCATGCCATTTAACGTTAAGTGTAAGCATTCTCTCTCCACGGGCTGTAAAGAGAGGCTGGCTTGCCACACATTAGCATTATTCTTGTAAATAACCCCATGACTAGAGCATTTGTGGACACAGTGACATTGAGGAAGGTTAAATCCAACTTTAACAACCAAAAACATTTATAATGGATCAGTTAAATTGCATAAAGTCTTTGCACAGTCTCTGGAAAATGGAGTTGAGCAAGCTGAACTAAATAAAGGCTACATTTGTTCTGAAGAAGCATCCAACAGTAGGTCTGAATGCAGTCAAAGGGGTTTTAAAAACAGATGTGGATTTTTTTTCCTGAATATCACTGTATGGACAATATTCCTATAAACATCAGGATAAGGTAGATCATGTGCTTTAAGTTTATACCCAGCTTTGCTGCACACTACTTTTTGCCCAGACAGATCTTGAGAGTCTAAAGCCTCCACCCTGGAATTGCTGAGCCCTAGATATTGCAGTGAAAATTGCAGAGGGATCTCAGTTGCTTGATCTTGCTGACTTGTCTAGTAAAAGCCAGAGAGGTTAATCAATTATCAAGTGAAAGTAGTCTTTTTTTTTTTCCTGTCTTTTTACTATATTCAGAAGAAAACGCAGTATTTTCTTGTTTGGCAGACTGTGCCAGGTGATATTTGTCTGCATTTGCCTCAAGAAACGCATCTTACTTAAGCAAAACTTTCCATCTATTGGTCTTCATATCTAGTCTGGAAACATTCAGTAAGTGGAGAGAACAGTTACCTCAATATTTCACTTAAGAGTTAAAATAACTACAGCTTTGACTAAAAATACAAATAAAATAAAGACTATAATAGACTGCAGGTGGTGCATGGAGGAAACTTCTTTTGAAACAGACCTAAGCTGGTAAACTGCAGAGGCTTTCACAGGTCAGTAGTGTGGTGTATTAGCAGATGCTACGTTGGTGCAGACCTGGAAAAGGAGGTGAAGTGCTGGTCACCACAGCATGATGGTCATAGTTGCTTGCTCACAGTTATTCATCTCTTGTCTTTCCTTCCTTTGCCAATCTGGCTATGGAGGAGCATACAGATGTTCACTGTAATATTTACAGAAGTATTTTTGCTCATCTTAATCTTCTTTGAAAGCTCTCTAAATTGCTGCGGAGAGGAAAAATGCTTTTTGAAAGGCAACTGATTTAGGATATCATAAGGTAGACTTTCTTCCTAGTACACTCCACATCCCTTTATTCATCAGAAAAATGTGTTCCATAGACAAAACACAGAAAACACTCCTGACAGTGGGAGTTGATAGAACAGAATTATCTACACAAGATTGCGTTGAGAAGCAGGATCCAAGAAACTCCTCTAAAATGAATTTAGTGCTGTTGTCTGCCTGACACTTGAAGTGGTCTTAGTAATTGTGGCCAGCATCTCACCCATGGATGTACCAAATGCAGCTCAGCACTGAACACTCACTGTTGCAGATCTGGACTTCTTCTGAATAGAGTGTGTCTCTATTTGGCTACAAGTGCTTTAATTTTGTGATGGACACAAAAAGGGGTTTTAAGATGGAGCCAGAGAGACAGAAGAGGATTGAAGACAAATATCTGGGGATGAGCAGCTACAGCATCAAGGGCCAGCACTGCATCAAGGTCCTGCTCTTGAAGGAGATTTTTTGAGATTAGCTATGTTTTACAAAACAGAACACTGATCAGTGACATACAAATAAATAAAGCAGCAAATTCTTCTTCTTCAAAAAAAAAGGAACTGGTAAGATAATAAAATATTCAGCAAGTCAAACAGGACAAGTTTTGAAGTGATTAGAAAAGACAAATTATCTCATGACAGGCACTGCACCAGCTCAGTTCTTTCACTTCTACAACAGAAATGACTATGTCATTCGGAAAAGGCAGGAGTTTGGATCTATAAAGACTGGAGGAAATTTAACAGGAAGTGAGGTGAGAAGCAAAATTGGTGAGCTGGTTAATTGTGTAGCTAGATACAAAAATATTTCTGAGGAATCTTGCTCACCACCATTATGGCCCCAGTCTCCATATCCTCTGTCTGACATTTTGCAGCACATCCACAAGTGTGGCTGTCCAGAAATAGCTGGATTCACAAACCAAGCAGAAATTACTCAAAAGGATCAAATAGGGCCTCAGTTTTTGTGCCAGCCCTCATGATATGTTTTTGTTTTCATAGTAGCTTTGTTATAACCTTGGGGAATGTCATGCTACTTCCAATTCCACACAGGATTGTGATGAGCTGTCAGTTTCCACCACAAGACACCATGAACAGCATTAAAGGGAAAAAGTTCCCACAGCAAATTTGGAAGACCAGCCAAGCACAAAATCTGTTCATTTATAGCTAAATACTGGGGAAAGAAACATTCTGGAGGGATTCATCTTACCTAACTTCCATTTGGTTATAGAGTAGTGCTTACAGTGCATCTGGATATAACTGACCTAATGAATCACAGAATCACTGAATGTTAGGAATTGGAAAGGACCTCGAAAGATCATCTAGTCCAAACACCCCCGCCCGAGCAGGTTCACCTAGATTAAATCACACAGGAACACATCCAGATTGGTCTTGAATGTCTCTAGAGAAGGAGACTCCACAACCGCTCTTGGCAGCCTGTTCCACTGGTCTGTCACCCTCACAGTGAAAGAGTTTTTCCTTACATTAACATGGAACTTTCTATGTTCCAGCTTGGACCCATTGCCCCTTGTCCTATCACTGGCCATTACTGAGAAGAGCCTGGATCCATCCTCCTGGCAGTCCCTGATCCAGTCCTTTTCAACCGAGGCAAACTCCTCATTTATCCTGACTCCTTCCTGGGCTTCATCCAACTGGGGCTCCTGCAAACAGTCTGCAACAGTATAGACAGAGGCAAAGAAGGCATTCAGTAACTCTGCCTTCTTACTCTACTCAGTCACCAGGGCACCCACCTCATTCATCAGCAGGCCTACACTGCCTCTAATGTTAGTTTTGTTAGCTACATATTTGAAGAAACCCTTCCTGTTATCCTTAACCTCCCTCACAAGGTTTAATTCCAAGGAGGCCTTAGCTTTCCTAGTTGCCACCCTACAATCTTGGACAATATTCTTGTATTCCTTCTATGTAGTAATTCTCTTTCCATGACCTGTAGATTCTCTTCTTACACTTAAGTTTAGCCAGAAGTCCTCTGTTTAACCATGCAGGTCTCCTGGTACCCCTTCTTGATTTTTTCTCCATTGAGATGCTCTGATCTTGAGCTTGGAAGTGGTCCTTGAATATGGACAAACTTTCTTGGGCTCTTTTCCCTTCCAATACCCTGTCCCATGGGGTTTCCCCCAGTAATTGCTTGAAGAGGCCAAAGTCAGCCTTGCCAAAGTTCAAGGTTGCAGTCCTACTTGAGGTTCTCTTCCCACCCCATAAGAACCTGAACTCCACCATCTCATGGTCGCTGCAGCCAAGTCTACCTTTAACTTTTAGTGCTTCAACGAGTCCCTGCTTGTTAGTGAGAACAAGATCCAGCACCGCTCCTCTCCTAGTAGGTTCATTCGCCATTTGCACCAGGAAGATGTCATCGACACACTGGAGGAACCTCCAGGACTGTGAGTGTTTGGCTGCATAAGCATTCCAGCAAATATCTGGGTAGTGAAAATCCCCCATAAGAGCCAGGGCCTGCAATTGCGAGGCTACTCTCAGCTGCCTGTAGAAGGCCTCATCAGCTTCCTCCTCTTGATCAGGAGGCCTGCAATATACACCCACAACAGTATCCCCCATGACAGCCTGTCCTTTATTTTTCACCCATAAACCTTCAACTGGTTCCTTGTCTGTTCCTGAAACTCAATACATTCAAGTTGCTCTTTCACATAAAGAGATCAGTTTTCACATAAGGACCATTTTCACATAATGATCTTGGCTCCTGTTCATAGCCAACCAAGACCTAGTCAGTACAGTTGAGAGTGAATAGCAGTTCTTCCATTTTCCACTTTTTCCCAGAACATTTTCCAGTTGTCCCAGAAGCCTCTGCCATGAAGTGTATCAGTCATTTGAAATAGACATGTTAAGAATCATTCCCTGTCCTAGAAAATTTCTAGTTCAGTTAGTCAAGACAGAAAAAAATGCGAGAAAGGCATTATTATCATGTACTACAACTGTGTTATTTCTTTCCCCTTGTTCCTAAGTGACGTGCACTGCATACAAATTAAATTCAAACCAGGGAGCATCAAGAGGATGTGAAATAGCATTATTTGGAACAGAGTTCCAAAGGAAAGTATGCAATGCATCACTAACTGTAGAGAGATACAGCCAGACCTTCGGCTCACCTTTCTTCTACGGGCAAACACACATCCAGCTCCTTCACATAAAAATGCAGTGCCTTTCCTTCCAGAAAAGCACATTGGTGATTCATGCAAAGGATCACACTTCTGCAGTGTGAAAATACTGTGGTATGGCAGATGCCGTAAAGTTCCACACTTGCATGCTTAAGCTTATAGCTAATGCAACAGGAGTGAGCTTTACCATTGTGTTGTATTTTACATAAGGTAAGGACACACACACACACACACACACACACACACACACACACACACTCATGGAGTTATGGATGACTTGTAACTCAGCAGGCCAGTATAAGTTGATCATGTGTCTGACAATTGAGATTTGCGAAGAATCTCTAATTTGTGCCTATTGCCATTACTTTGTGCAGAGTAGGTCTTACTCCATGAGTAATCCCATCAGGCTGATGTGCATATTTTGCCCACATTAGAGCAAAATATGGACAATACGAGCAGAACAATTAAAAAAAAAAAAAAGTAGCTGGGATCTTGTGGAGCAAGTAAAATTGCTTACACAGAAGATAAGACAAGATGTTCTGATGATTCCTAATGGCTTTATAATCCATGAGACCTGAACATCTGAGATGAATAAGAAAGATAGAAATGAAAAAAGAATGGAGGAATTTGCTCATTAGTCTTGACAAGTTTAATTTGATTTAATATTTGGATGACAATAACTTCTCATGTGACTATCAGATAACTCCTAATGACATAGTAATTTTTTTCTACAGTGAAGGTTGGATGTAGCTTAAGTATCTTGCCTGAGCTCTGGCAGCAAAAGTGTCCAACTGGCATTTTTTCAGCACTTTTTTGATACATCTTTCATAAAAGCCATCAAAGAGCAGTGGGAATATGGATAAAGACGGCAATCCCAACTTCCTTTCGCCACAGCTGAAATAAATCTTTCATAAATTTCTTGATGATGGAGGTAAGTCTAAAGAAAGTAATTTCTACTATTTACATTCACAGTAATAAGCACAAGTTCTGGATATCTAACTAAATGTAACTGAAATGGCTTATGGGTATATATTTTTAAGTGTATATATACTTATGTGTGTGTATATATATAAATTAGAATTAGGAGTACATCTGTGTTATGGAAGAGCATAGCATTAGATTCAAACACCATTCCCTTAGATGGTGTTTTTGAGAAGGCTAATTCTGTGCTTATTTCTAGGATTAATCTTTGTTAAGTTCAGATGAGCTATGATTATCCAGAAGACAGTAAAAAGTAGAGACAAGAGGTGCATGTCTTCACTCTTTGAATTTATGCCTTACCAATCAACGAAAACAAATCTTTTAAAACTGTTCCAGCATGTCAGCACAAACTTTATGACCTGGATCTTTACCATTGACTCTCAATAAAGCTTAATCTCTTAAGTGCCTGTTCTTTTAAAAATGGGGCTTAACTCCAGATCCTTGAAGATATTTAGTCATGTAGCTCCTGTTCATTTAAATGGAAATACCTTTGAGGACATGAACTCTAAATCTAATCAAGCACAAGCGAAAACATTACTCTAAATATCTAGTATTAGGAGCATATTTCCAACCAAAAGTTAAGTCAGGCCAAAGTAGAATGTACACATGAAGTGTTGGAAGATTTCGGGAATAAATCTATGAATGCAATGATCCACCATAACTACAGTAACCTGTAGTAGTTTAACAAGTTACCGACTTTTGGTCAAGGCACACCAAATTTGCAGCAGGGCAGTTTGTGTACTTGCTGCTTGTAAAATAAGGAAATTTAGTATTGAGCATTAGCTGATGGCATGAAAATTATTGTGTACGTATTAGGACATAACCTGTATGTGATATGCTTACACAGTGTCCACATATAGCACTTCCATTCAACCAAATCCACTCTCCAAGCAATCACATGAAACTGAACCAAGGCACTCTTGCACGGGTCTGTACTTTAAATCAGTCTTTCACATAAAACTAGGAGGTTCAGCTAGGCATTAAGGCTTACTTAGGTTTCTCCTACAGCCTGTATAAGTGTTGGAGAGATAGACCCATGCCCAAAGACAATTCATCCTGTTCTAAGACAGCTTCTAGGAGAGTCACTATCAGCTTCAGAGCAAATCTAGGCAATCAGGCTGCAGAAATCACAGTTTATGAGGCAAAGGTAAGAATGGTTTAATCTTGTCCCAAAGATCCAAATATAGAGGTGTTCAGAAATTGTGGAATAGGTTTTCCTGAATAACACAAAGAGTAGTTTTAAATCTTCATAAACTAACCACCACAGTGATATATAGCTCACTAGGCATGGCATTCCATTAATTCTTCATGAAAAGGAAAAAAAAATTAAAAAAGGGCATTTGCTGTGGGGTTCCTGCTTACCATGTAATATTTCAAGAATGGAAAGAACTGAAATTATTTAAAATTTGATAGTTCAGATCCCAGAGCTTGTATTTGGGAAAGTTTAACATTTATATTATAATGTGAAGCTTAGGGTGGGGAGGTGAGACAGGTTTATCTCTCCACAGTTTTCTTGCCTGCCAAAACACTACATGGGGTGGAGTTTCTGAAAAGGTGGCTGAAAATATCATTGTACAAATTAATTTACTTATGCTATTTTCTCATTTGCATAGTGTGTATGTCATGCTTCAAGCTATGATCTTACAGATGGATTCATAGTAGATTTACTCTACTGAAATGTCTAGTCTGGGTCATGTTTTTATCCTGGGAAGATTTACACATATTAATTACCTAACTGGAAAATATGTCTTTTGTTAACAGTTAAGAAAGGTTAAAAGCTCTAGAGTTAAAGTCTTTGTTTGAGGAGTCAAATAAATGCTTAAACTCTAACTGCAATTCACTACAGATGCTGTCTTTTTGCTACCATCTGAAAAACAGAAGTAATTTTTCTCAAAGTCCGCTCATCTACATGCAATGCAAGAAGGAATTTATCTTATTTTTATCACTAAAATACCAGCACTGTGTAACGTTATGGCACGACACTGAATTTCACAGTGACCTGATAGCTTCTGTCACACAGTCTTGGAGGAGTTAGGAAGCAACATAATGTGTTTGCCCAGTTGCATTGTGCTGTGCATGAAAGGCCAGAACCCTTCCTGATCCTGTGCCAATGTGATTCAACTTCCCCTTTAATGGGTTAATAAAACTACAAATATTGTCAATGGCCTTAAAAGCTTCATTCCTTTTCAAATTCCACTCACTGCATTTGGTTTGATGACCTTGTCTGGCAATAAACTAACTCTACAGATTATTAATTATTATCAGGAAACTTTTGTGTTTGATTTCAAAGGTGTGGATAATGCTCCACAGTCAGGAAAAACACCAGGAGGTAGATTCTGACCTCAGGATTTCTATTCTTTTTTCTCTCCTGCCATGCTGCAGGGAATACCTGAAGTGGGGGAAGACAGTATCCATTCTTTGCAGTGCAGGGTCCCAGAACTCAGGTTTGGGGCAGCACCTGCTTCTGTAGGCATGTGTGGGGCAGACATGGTGACTGCAGCAATGAGGCCCACATAGATGGTATGCTGGCTCCAATTGCAATTTAAGACTCTGTTTGATACCAAAGGTCAAATGCCACCTCATCACAGCACCAGAGGTGGTTGAGTAGTTATGGGATGCAACTGGCTGTGACAGCTGTTGGGGATCTACTCAGGGGCAGGCTAAGTGGAAGGAGCAACAAGCCTGTGGTCTCATCCAGCAGGCTTCACAGCAGTGTGGAGAGTGTAACCTGCGTCTTCTGAAGACTGTGGAAAATTCAGCCACTTTAATAAGGGGCTGTGGGGCACATTAAAGGCCTGGGAATGCTTAAACCTACATGCCCCCTCCCTGATTTGAGTCAGTTCCCTGTCTAACCGTACTGCAATTATCCCTTTTCTGTTCCTTGAAATATCTCCACTCTCCCTGCCTCTACCTTCATTTCATGCCACTTGGAGTAAGATTTATTTTCAAGTAGAAGTAGTGAGTTATGGCCATGGTGCTGCAGCCTCTCAGACCTTATATATCACAGAAAGCCCTTTACTGCAATGTATTGCTAAAAGTATTTTTGCAAAAACTTCAGCTACTGCACAGGGGATTTCTTTACACCACCACAATGCAAGAAGCAGTTCAACATTATGCTGCTTGTGTAGGTGTGTATCTCTTCTTGTTTCTTCTTGTTCTGTTCAGACTGGAGGATGTATTTTGGGGACCTAATGGGTGTCAAACAAGAGTGGATTTCATGGCAATGAAGCATGATCCCTGCTGAGGAAGAATTTTGGACAGAAAGATTTTTTTCTACTCTGAGAACCATTGAGGAGACAGCCCAACACAAAATCTCCAGTAACTCTGGAGAGTCCCTTTTGGATGTCCCTGATGTTGTGGTTGTGCCCTGCCTAATGCAGAACTCCTACTGACTCATTTCCTAGTTTCATAAGGGAAAAAAAACCCAAACCAAAAAACAAGGTATGTGTGAGATACTGCCCTATTGGGGAATTGTGGCATTTGGTCTGACTGTCAGGGTTGCCTTCCTGCTGGTAGCCACTGTGCCCTGCATCATCTGACTTTTGCATCTCAGAAGATCAAGATCAAGGAAGAGTGGTTATCTGTGAGGGTTGGGGCTTATGTCATGAACTGGCAACAGTAGCTGAACACCACAGGGTGATGGCCTTGCCCAGCAGAAATATTCCAAACACCCAAACCCATCACACCCATCACCATGTAGTACACTATACAGGGGAACCACAGAACATAGACATGTCATCTTGGTCTGTTGTGTGATTCCACCAACAGCAATGCTGGCCAGACATCAGCTGCTGCATTTGGATGGCACAACCTTGGCACAGGAGAAGGCCTGAGCTCTGCCCTTGTCAATGCTGAGACTCCAGGTGCTTCTGTTTCTATTTACCTCTTAAACTATGAGCTCAGAGATGTGGCCTTTCTCTTTGCTCACACATGGCTGAGAGATGTTCATTCCCAGGCCTAGCCACCCAGTGCATCTAACCAGCTGCTGCTTCCAGAGAAGGAAAAAGGCTGAAAAAGAGCAGGGAACAGAGTTCGTTTATTGGGGAAATGTGGAGAAAATGCTTCAGAAAATTGTGGAGCCAGGTAGTGAAGGCCCAGGAAATAGGATTTCAAACTGTGGGAAACTTCTGTCTTGTACTTGACTTTTCTTACTTTCTACAAGCTGCAGCAGCATGGTAAAGGGTGTCCTGAATTTCTAGATACCACAAAGGAACCAAGCACCTGGCTTCACTTGAGTGTAAATCACATCACTTGATAAAGTATTACAAAAGGTTCTTTTTCTCCATATTGAGAGGAAACAGAGACAGGGAGTAACTTGGGTAGAAGCAATATAATGCCAAACCTTTTACCTTCACATTGTTTTGTCACCACTTTAAACTAGCTCGGTACTGATACAATGCCAGTTACATATTGGCACTGCTTGCCCTGGTTAAACTTGTACCAGAAAGGCTACAAAAGACCACAGTGCAGATTGCATTTTTGCTGAGTTCTAGGCTGAAAGAAGAAGCTTTGTAGCCAACTTGTTCTGAGGGTCCGATCAATGCAATATTGCTGAGGAGTGCTGAGAAAGGGATTCTTGCACTGCATAATGGAAAGTATTCTATGGACACAGCAATTAGCCTGACATCTTCACCAGCATATGACTGTCTGGAAGGCACATTTCCAAAGGAGTTTGACTGTGCACTGTTGTGTTGTGAAGCCCTAGGTATTTATTGCAGTACTTCAGTGGAATGATAACCTACTTTGGAAAAAGTCTGGTCATGTAGATCTAGGTCTTTGAGTATTTTATTCTGGGTCTCAGAAATATCTGAAAGTAAAGAAACAAGGTCAGGGGGATGTGGAAAAATAAGAAAAATGTTGTCTGATGAAGTTGCATATCTGGAGAATGCCCAGCAGGGAGTCATAGAAAGATACAAATCTTATTCTTTATTAACAAACCACCCCCCCCCCCCCACCCCCCAAACAACCCAAAACTTAAAAGAAAGATATTAATAATTGCAAACCAACCTCAAAAACCTGAATTGAAAAAAATCAACCAACTGCAAATCAATTACATACAAATGGATAAAGCAGAGACAGAAAGGTACTGGTCGGCTGGTTGGTTTGTTTTTCTCTACTGTCTCCTGTTGCAGTGGATATGATATGCATATTAGCCCCAAATGAATTCCTAATAATCAAGAAAGTCATGACATGACAAATGAATTATTAATGACAGAGCACAGAGTAGTAAACATACCCTGAGCCAGATTGTGGACGAGGGGCTCAACACATTGCATTTCCAGGAGAGTTTAGATACTGGTCCCAGCCTCTTGCTCTCCAGAAATTAGGAGGAAGGATGACAGAATTATAGAATCACAGAATTGTAGGGATTGGAAGGGACCTGGAGACATTATTGAGTCCAATCCCCCTGCCAAAGCGGGTTCCCTAGAGGAGGTTGCACAGGCAGACATCCAGATGAGTCTTGAATATCTCCAGAGAAGGAGACTCCACAACCCCAACAATGACCTAACATTGCTTATTAAATGTCTTCAGGGAAGGCAGCTCTTGTCACCATTTAAAACAGCCTTTCTGCCTAACTAAAGACTGACATTTTGTGGTTTCAACTAATGTTTGCACCTTCATGATTCAGAAAAATGCCTGAGCTGTACAATGTCACATAGAGGAAAATGATGGGACAGGAGCTCAGAGCTCATTAGTAGACACTAGGGCACATCATGAAAGACAACCCAAGCAAAGATATCTGATACGTCAACCCCAGTCTTACAGAAAAGCAGACATTATCAAATGAGCAGTTATGCTGCAGCAACCCAGGTCCTTCACCAGATGCAAGAACTAAGACAGATCCCACCTGCTCTTCCAAACCAAGTCTACCATATCTCCTAAGCTGGTTGTTCACAGTGGGATTCATGGGGCTTGGAGCTCTGTTTTCACTGATCCCTACCACCACCTGTGGGATGCAAGCACATTTGTATGGTGGGACTTTTAGAGGCTCTGGATTTAGCTCATGAAATGTTCCCAAGAACCACCATGAAAAAAAGACAACTGCGTTTTCAAAATAAGCAAGGACCTGTGAAGGCCAGTGGAGACAAGTTGTGGAGTTTTATTCTGTCCCAGGCACCAGCATGTCTTCCTCCTTGGATGACATATTCCTTCTTCCCATTCCCAAAGGAAGAACTTAGAGGAGGAGGAACTGAGTACATTTTAGTTGTTTCTTTGTTGGAGAGGTTTCTGCTGGGACATCACTTCTGCTTTCAGCATTTGTATAAGTTAAGGAAAATAGAGATGCTGTCATTCTCATATACCTTGTGTGCATGGGGCTTCTCAGAAATGTGTCAGGGACAAGCATAGGGTAATTTTTAAAAAAATGACCTTGTCTTCTGGTTCTTTAAGGATTCCTCAGGTTTAGGTTTCCCGAGTTCTCAGTAAGAAAATGAGTGTTTTGGCTTTTTCTACTTTCCTGGTAGATTAAAAAAAAAAAAAAAAGACAAAACTCTTTGAGTTTTGATAGGTAGCAAAGGTGTCAGTTGAATTTACTTTATTAGCCAAAAAAAAAAAGGACAATGGATGATGCTGTATGAGGACACAATGATTGATCTGGGAAAATTCAAGAGAGATGAGAAACCCAGAGGTCTTGGGAAGGGAAAGGGGAGAACTACTCCCATATTGAGGGGAGAAGAAAAAGGGAATGGCAAGGTCTGGGGGTGGGGATGCAGAGTGGGAACTGTGGCGGCGCAGGACTGCGCCTGCAGCTCAAGGTCCTAAATGAAGGGACTCACATGTTTCACTTAAATTGGAGAGAACAGCAGCTCTGTTGCCAGTTAACTCAATACAGACATCCTGTCAAAGGAATATTTGTGCTCACAGAAAAGCTGCAGTGATGGCTGCAGCTGCGCTTTTAAACAGGGCTCTGTTCCATGGCTGGGCAGGGAAGGATGGCATAGGCAGAGAGGATTCAGTTCAAAGGCAGAGGTGTCTCCCACTCTCCCTCTGACTCTGCCTGGTTCAACCTGCATGCAACCTGCTGTGCCTGGGGACACAGGAAGCTGCCCCCCTGAATGGGAGTCCTGCACCCCAGAGAGTTACAGCTCACCAAAGAGCAGCTTGGCTTTGTTTAATTTGCACCCCACTGGCATTAACGAGCACATAATTTGCATAGAGTGTTTGCCTCATTGGCCTCCAAACTGCCTCTGGGGTAAAGGCACATGATGTGCAGGGGAATCACGCATCCTCTGGTGGGGGCGGGGGGGCGGCGGGGGCGGGGGGGGGGGGGGGGGGGGGGGGGGCACAGCCAGCCCAAGCAGCAGGCAGATGAAATCCAACACAAGGGAAAGGGCAGCACTGTTTGAGCGGGGATCTCTCTGACGTGGCTACCACTGGTGTCAGCTCAGAACGACAGGTCTAACGGGAGAGGATAACAGGAGTGTGCAATTACTCCCTTGGCTCTGCACCCCATGAGACCAGCAAACACGATAGGGGAGTGGGGGATACGGCTGTTCAGAAACCTTCCTGCCTTCCCACAAACCCAGCGGGATGCGTGATTTCTTTTGCATTTTATAGCAGCAGCTTAACTAGTGTGACCTTTCCTTTGGCTTTCACACACCTTGTGAGTGGGCAAGAGACATTATAAAAACGTGGGTGAGTGTGTTTAACTCTTTTCTGGCTTCACCCCTACATCCGCACAGTGACAGGGAAGTCAGGGCTGGAGCAGGAGGGACCAGGCAGGTTTGAAGCCCAACTGCCAAGAACCTTCCTGGGAGGCTGTGAACATTTGCCCCAACGGTGGGATCTCATAGCCCACATATCACACATGATGTGTTTTTCCAAGAACGAAGACTCCAGACACAAGCACTTACAAAATGTACTGAGTGGCCCAGGACACTTCAGGAGATGTGAAATGTAATTCTGGACCTGTTGTCCTTGAGAGGGTTTGAAGGAACACACCAGGAATGTGACAAGGACAAAACAGATGAGGCTCCCTCAGCCTTTGTGCAGTACCTACTGCCCTTTCAAGTCATGGAGGGTAAGATAGAAGCTAGGTCAAGTCCATAATGCTCCTGGGAAAGTTCAAGGGACAACCCTGTGTCTTCTTGTTCTGTCTCCTAAGCTCCTGGGAAAACTGCTCCTGCTGCAGCTTTGTCTCATGGCCAGACCTGGAGGAGTTAAAAGGATCTATCAGGGCAGAGAGAGGAGTCCCACATTACCAGCAGCAGCCAATCCTGCACATCAGGGATGCAAGAGAAACTCCAAGTTACTGCCAGTCAGTTCAAGAGGGAGCAGCAGGCAGTCATTTTACTGCCTTTCATCTGGAGCTGTTCTGGTATTTGTATTTATTTCTTAACTTTCTTTATGTCTTTCTCCCTATTAAAGAAAAAAAAAAAAGGAAAGAGAAAAAAAAAGGTATAAAAGGGAACAGCTCTTGTCTCCTATTAAATTTGAAGGTAAGGGAATCAGGATGCAAATTAGCAATAACACATCAAAACAGAAATGATGATAACATCTAGTTAAGGCTGTTAAATTGCTCCTTCAGCTCTGGGGGTGAGAGAGGAGTGTGACAGTTCAGGAGTCTGAAAAGGAGCTAAGATTTGTATTTAAGTCAACACTAAACAGCAGCAGAAATAAATAGGAATGAACAAGAAGGGCTGAGGGATGCTCCAGAGGGAACCTGTGGAACCTGTTTCTGTGGGTGTCCCCTTATCTCCCACAGGTAGAGACAGAGAAGAGAATGTGTATTTTCACTGTTCAAACTTTTAACAATAATGGGAAAAACTCATCAATCTAGCAGGGTATTTCAGCCTGCCGTGAGCTCCAATTAAAGTTCCTGTCCCTCCATCACTCCATTGTTCACCCTGTGCAGCATGCATTGATCTGGGCTTCAGGTGCTGAGGAACGATCACTCTGCCATCCCCAGATGCTTTCTGCTGGCTGCTGCCATTGCCTAGGCTGTCTCATTATCGAACTCTATTTCGAGGTGCTTGGAGATGTCTGGGTTGTCTTCTTCACTATTATGAAAGCCACAGATCAAGAAAAATTATTGCGCTGAGCTATTTCCCCTTCCTTTAAGACCTATTTTCTCTCTTTGTTTCTATCTGTCATTTACTTCAGCTACTACAGAGTTGCCAGTACACTGTCTCTTCCTTGTCAGAGATAATCTGCATTCTTATGGAACTGCCTGTTTTTTCCATGTCTGATTTATCACTTTTACAGCTGCATGGCCAGCAAGACAAATGCTTCCATGCCCAGTATCTACAGCAGCAGTTTTCAACTATTTGGTTTATGGTTCCTTAGCATTTCTCCAGCAAATGCACAAACTGCTTTAGAAATTAAATTAATGAGCATTTCCTTCACATCTTTATTTCAATGCCTGTGAAAAGTCTATAGATCACAGAGATTTTGCAAAACATACTTGATAATCACCTATTTTGAAAGACCTGAATTCTCTTCAGGCCTCTGTGTTTAACATGTTCCCTTTTTCTTGTCATTTTCCCCTTTTGTTTCCTCCTCCTTCCTCCACCTGGTTCTATTTCTTTACCCTCTCCCATACCTACTCTCTATTACTGATAGCTACCTCCTTCTTAGCTCCACTGTCAAAATGGTGGAAAACCTCTTCAAAGGTGTTATGACTTTGCTGGTGAGTGTCTCCACCCACTGCCATGCCAGGAGCTGTCCTGCTGTTCTTAATGCATGTTTTCAATGCTGCCCGGAGAGATTAGTAACACATGCCAAGCCTTGTGACTAAAGCAGCCCAGATCACACTAAGCACCACTGGTCTTGGAAGGGCAACAACTCACATCATTCAGTCCCCTGTGCAGAAATTGGCCAAGCAAAAAAAAAGGGTTTATCTTTGGGTAGGATTTTTAATAGGGATATTATTTTTCCTGGCTATAATGCCAACCATTTGTGGGATTTCATTAAACTCAGAAGTGAGGCACAAGTGTAAGAAGATGGCTTTAAAAGTGGAATCTGATTACTGTTGAAGTCTCTCCTGAAAGACCCACGTGCATTAATATCCTACAACGTTAAGAGTATCTACCTGGGTAAATGAGGATCTGGATTGAGGTCCTCGGGGCTTTCAAGCTAAGAACTTCACAGTAAGAAAGGTTACTATGGATGCAATGTTGCCGGTCCAAAACGTTTGGAAAAATCATGTCAGTTCCCCAAAATCATGAGGTTTTAGAAACGTAATGATTTTCTGTTTTCTGTTTCTTTGAATCACAAGCAGGAGGTAGGAAGAAAGCCCAGAGAGCTGTCCAATATGACCCAGCGTGAATGGGAGATGCTTAGCAAATCTGCAAGTGAATTGCCTCCCACAGAGCGACGATTGGAAAACCGATTTGGCACCCAAATTTCTATCACTGTACTAGGCTCATGCCCCTGTGTTTCAGCTCAGAGTTGTGTGCAGGATAGGTCTGCAGAACTAGGTGTATTTGTGTGTTCAGGTTATATCAGGTCAAGCCCAGAGCCTCATTAATACAGTCATATAGTTTCCAAACTGGAGCTAGCCTGCACCCACACCTCTGGGCACCAGCTCAGCCTCTCCACATCTGTGTGCAGAGATGTGCCCAGTGATAGTTACATGCTTTTAGACGTCCCATGTGGAGTACTGGCAAACCCTCCTCTCCTGCCAGCCATGGGAGATGCTCCCATGTGTCTCACGCCTGCCTTCTCTCTCCTTTGTGCCTTTTCTGTTGGTCTCTGCCTTTTGTCATTCAGAGTTGCTCCCTACCACCACCAGGTCCAGAGATACACACCAAAAGGAATTTCACAAGATTGCAGCACTTGGCCTGTGACTTGCCAAAGACTTACGTGTATGTGTTTAACTTCAGGCACTCTGAAGGCACACTTCAGGTAGCAGGGAAGTCAGCCGAACTGCTCATGGTGCAGTGCATGCTGAATACATTGCATGATTGGAGCCTGAGGCTAGAGAGACTCTGGGGCAGGACTTTTCTCCTCGCAGTTATTTCTATTATCAGAATGATAACCCACTCAGACTATGTGTTTCCCCTGTCCCCAAAGTGCTAGATGAAGGAAATCAGTACCAGCCACACTGTGCAACAGAAGCAGTTGAGGGGCAGAAAGAACATGGGATATTATTTAGTCCTTTCATACATTTGCCACTTAAGCCCTGTTCCTGCAAAGTCTCTTCAAATTTGGAGGTACAAGGTGCTCTAAAACACTGTCATAATTCCAGTCTCCCTTGTTCATGCGATAGATGTGCTACAGCAAAACAGTCTTTCATGACAAGAAGTGTTTTATTCCATACACGATCCAGCTCGAGAAGCAGGCCAATGGTCTGGGATGCTGGGCCTCTACATTTCCCAACATTACACATCTTGTAATTGAAAAACAGCCACTGCCAAAGCTTGGGAATACTCACAGTAATTAAAAACAAATAAATTAATACACTAGACTTCACAGTCTGTCCAGGAAACAAGTGTTTTTTCATCTGGTTTAGGTTTGGTATTTTTCTTGTTTGTATGTTGGGGTTTTTTAACTAAACAGCCTTACAGCTACATCAAGCAAGATGGTTACATTTTCTTTTATGTTTTTATATCTGTTATACAAATTGATAACCCCTTTTTCTCTATATTCCCCCCTAAAAATCAACTAAATAAATAATTTAAAAGGAGGTAGAGGTCCTCCCTAGAGATACACAGGTATAACCTGCCTTTTCCTTTGCAAGTCTGAGGAGATGGTATTATCTGAACATACAAATCAGAATTATTATGTACTTCATAAAAAGGTGCATCTACTCAAAGAATAAATTTAGCATAAAATTTCCTGTTCTCCTGAGACTTCAGGAATTAGTAAAAATTCACTTGCAGACTCCAAACAAATAGTTATTATAAGTTAGTAAATTGGAGACCACATTCTCTTGGCAAAGTGCCTGGTGAAAAAAATCCAACTCTTCTGCTGCTTGCAGTCATATTATTCCCCACCATAGACAAAATATTTTAAGGAAGGAATATGGGTGAGAGTGAGACTCTAGGTATGAATTCATGTCAAGAAAAATGTGTGCTGCATTGTTATGAAGGTTTTATTTCCAAATTCATGTAACCTAAAGTATCAAGAACCCCCAAAGTTATGAATTGGATTAGAAATGTCCTGAAATTTTTAAAAAGAAAAGTAATTTGATATTTTTGTACCTTCGCTTTACTGCCTTGTTTCTGATCTCTTTGCGTTCTGCACATTTCTTCAGGATTTATCTCACCATATGTCATAGTTTTATGTATTATAGCTGGGATTATCATGTAACATGGCAGTCCAAGGAGCTAAAGTTTGATAAAAACCAGCAGGTTTTCCCCAAAGCTGTCACTGCTCTGTCATTTGACAAGTTTGACAGCAGGTTAAGGGAGGTCATCCTTCCCTTCAGCACTGGTGAGGCCAGACCTGGAATGCTGAGTCCAGTTCTGTCCAAGCTGTCCAGTATAAGAGAGACATGCACATACTGCGGAAGTCCCATGAAGGGCCACAAAGGTGATTAAGGGACAGGAGCATCTTCCAGCTTGCCCAGGGAGGTTGTGGAGTCTGCATTCTGCGAGTTATTCAAAAGCCATCTGGGCACAGTCTTGGACAGTCTGCTCTAGGTGGCCTTGTCTGAGCAGCCAGCTTGGACCAGCTGGCCTCCAGAGGTCCCCTCCAACCTCTGCCAGTTTGTGATTCTGTGACTTCCTTCCATTTTTTTCAAGATGTGTTCATTCATACCCATGCAGCACAAGGGGCCTCCTTTCTCAAGAATCTTTTGTTCAGACAAGGCTTGTGTTCATAGAGTCTAAAACTAGAATTGTCCTTCGGTGCATCCTAGAGAAGGCACTGGTATATTTAAAGCTACTAAATCTTGTGGGTACACCTTTGCCAAGGCTGAATCTTTGTACAGTGCAGTTCTCCAACTGCAACTGGAATGATATTTTTCTTCTTCGTCTTTAATGACCTTGTTTCTCTGCTCCTTTTTTTATAAAGTTAAAAGGATATCATACACACTGCTTATTCTAAGTCATTCTCAATTCCCAATTTTTTAATCAAGACAATAAGTTCCAACCTATTTTGAAGCAATTAGAATCAGCTGGAGGAGGGGAGTTGAAATACTGCAGCATTAAAAAAAATAAATAAAGAAACCCCACAGATTTATCAATAGTGAAAGAAGTAACATTGCCTAAACAGTTATGCAGTGCAGGGCCTATTAACTACAGTCCCAAATTCAAACATCTCCCTGAGAGAGACTGATTTAACAAACAAAATTTTTCCACTTCTGGGCTGATGTCACTGATGACATTCAGTCTCATTGTCACCCACAAAAAGAAAAGAACAAAATAATAAGTGGTCTGGCTTGCTCTCAGTCAGAGAATAACTCAGGCTTCCTCAAGATTTATGCTAGTGTGGTAAGTTGAACCTTGCCATATGAGCTGAGATCACTAAATTATCTGAGTCCTAGAAAACGAGACTAACGAGAAGAAGCTGTAACTCATGGTTTTCCTGTGTCAATGGTCTTAGAGAAAGCTCGTTGCTTTCCTATGGACATACCTCTCATTGCTGTCAATAGACTGGAAGAGGATATCACTTTTGTGTGTCATTTGTCTGCCTTTTATAACAGAAGAATTCTATCAGAGTCAACAAAGATACCCAAGAGAAACCACAAATAGGACTGAGGCATGTGCTAATAGGACCTGTCTGTAACCTCTGCATTATAGACCTGTCTGTAATCTCTATCCTACAGAATTTTCCAAGAATTATGAGGACAAGCGAAACAATTACAGTATGTGGAAAGGACTAGAAAAAGAAGATTAATTTTTAAAAGGAAACCTGAAGATAGGTTTAGAAATTCATGCTGAAGCACAGACGGTTTGTGCACAATGGGGTCCATATATGCATCTCTAGTCATACAGGATATGGCTCAGTGCGTTTACTGGCCCTAAGAAAAGGAACTAGAAAGCAGGTCCCTTCCTCCCCTACTCCAGATGCCAACTTTACGTGAAACTATTCTAAGGATGGCAGAAAACTCACTGAGAAAAAAAAGAAACTAACCACCTGTCAGTTCAGTGACTTGAACGGGCTAGCTGATGGCTTGGAGGAGAGCTGGAGGGTGCACAAGGGAAGAGAAGGGGCAGGGATGAGCAGAACTGTCCATTGGGCAGAACCTGTAGAGTCAGCACCACCATTTTTGCCTAGTACATCTTCATTACAGATGACTTACTTGGAAACTTGGCTGCACTGATGCCAAAGCACCATTATTGTATATTTCTAAGGCACTCATCAGTAACTTGTGGGTGGGATTGCAACCAATAGACAGACTTATCCTCTCACTTCCACTGCCACACTTACTGGAAAATACTTAAGTGCCACACTGAGTGAGCACTTAACAACAAGCCTGTTGTTGTAGCTAATTGGAAATTCCCTGCTTAGTTTACTTTTTCCTTCCTGCAGAAGAAATGCCTATTCATCAAAAATAAAATTCTTCTTTGGGACAGTTTAACTACAATGAAGTTGCCATCAAACCTCTAATAGGTTTCCAAAATCTGTCTGAAAACTTCGTCTGGCTTCCTATCAGCCCAACTTTCCAGCTGGATGTCAAGAAGCCCCACTTTTCAGGCTCCCCCCTGCTAGACAGTTTGCTCTCCTGGCAAGCTGATGAGGGATGGAGCCCAGACCTTGTCGGATACAAACCTTCCAAGCTTCAAAGTCTCCATGTCTCCAGCTCTTGCCTGTCACAAGGTATTTAGGCTTTCATCACTCCTGGGCTTTAAGCATGCTGGGTTGCAGCTCAGCAGTGGAGCTGCCAAGGAACTGGGAACCTGGAAGCCCCGAATCTGGCAGTTTCCAAACTATGAGTCTCCTTATTCACCAAATGCTCTGAATGACTTTTTGCTGCTTATCCCCAGCAGAAATCAGATTCCAGTAGAAGTGGTACTGTTCTGGTTCTTGACCCACTCACCTCATGATTTTGAAAACCATTGGCTTTCTCTATTTCAAATCAAAACAGCATCCAAACCCCGACATATCATTTCTGTGTAGAGCTCTACCTACTAGTATGTAACTAAACAACACGCAGTACAAACTTGCAGAGCCCCTCTTGGGTAGAAGTCTACATCTTGTCAGTGATTGTTTTTAGGAGTACTATAGTCCCACATTAATACTACTAATAAAAATTAACCATAATAATGTGTTTTAAGAAGACAGAGAACTCCTTTCAGAACCCACACCTATTTTCCCAATATCTGACTCATTGTGTGTCCTGCAATGATATTATTTTGCATCCACTTTTGTCACAGTACAATACTATTTTTTTCCATTGCATAACTTAAGAAAGAAGCCACAGGCTTTCCAGTTACTTATGGGTTTATTTTACTTTATCTTATTTTTTTTCTTTGATATTACTGTGCTGTTAACACACATATATAGTGTTATTATAGCTTGAGCAAGACTCCACAAGTTCAGTTAGACAGCTCAATGTGTCTAGAGAGTGTTTTACCCTAATTACTGAAAAGTTACCCTTATATGAAAATCAAGAGGATCAGAGAAAAGCATGTGCAACCTCAGCACTCCCCAGGGGGTTGCCTTGCTTGAAAGATGTCAAGGTATCACCTATATTATACAGATGTATTGGAAGCTCCATTTTAAATTCTTTAACATATCCAGAGAAAATATCTGCACCTAGAAAAGAATAATCAGATAAACATACGATCCCAATACAAACCTAGTAAAACAGCTGCAACAAAAATGCTTTATTATTTCTGTGTTAGTGCCTAAGACACCGGGATCCATGGACACCTCAAGAATTGCAGCCTAACCAATATCACAGCTTGCATGAGGTTGATTGCTCAAGATATCTTCAGATGACTGCCATGAATAACAATCATGTAGTGACAACCCAAGTTATGACTTTGACAGCAAATGCTTCAATATAACAAAGACTGAGACATAATGAAGCATTTGAGAAGACTGAGTTTGAACATAGGGCTGGCAGTAAAAGTTTATAATGGAAGTAAATTACAAATCAGATGCAGCACGTCAGAAATGTTAGTACAGTAAGAACAGAGAAGCCTCAAAATGTCCTTCTAGGTCTGAGAACAATATTACCTTTGCTGTCACTTCCTTTAGCAAAGAAAATGTCCTCTCCCTTCAGACTTTGCACTTTGGTCCAAAATAACAGGTTTTTCATTCTGGTGCTTTCATTCCTCTTCTTCTCACCTCTGCCTACACTTTGGTTTTAAATGCCACGTTGTGGCATCATTTAAGAAGAACTAGGCCACATAAGAAGAACTAGGCCACATACTACCATTTAGAGACTTATTGCCCTCTAAGATAGAGATTTCTGCCCTGTGCTCCATTTTCTCGTATATGTTAAGCATCCTGGGTCCATTATACTGAAGGCAATACCAGAAGACAGTTGCTTAACTTGACTCTGGGAATTCACTGGAAAGGGTGGAGACCAATCTGAGGGGCTGACAGCAGTTTCTGTAACTATGAACTTGACATATGAGATAGATAAGATCCAGCTGCAATGTAGTGAAAGTATGAATGACTAAGACTGGACCATGAGGATCAAACAAATTCTGCTACCCAGGCAGAGATTATTCAAAACTAATCACAAAAGGCAGCATAGGGTGGTTTAGTACCACAAAAGGCATCTAAAATTTTGCCTAAACCATCAGATGAACTGGACACAACTGCACATCCAACTCTTGTGACATCTGCAACTGTAATTCCCAAAAATCTCTTTTCTTGACCAGTGTAAGTGTGCAGTGTGATGGCACCCGAGTCTGATGTGGATTTGAGAAGCAACAAAGGCTGTTGACTCATGTTGCATCTCTGGCCATTGAGTCTGGATCCAGCAAAGGAGAGAAGGACGATCTTGGCAGAATTCAGTGATACAACGTCTGTTGAAAAGGCCAGTTATCACTGAATAAACATAAGGAATGAGGACCACTGTTGACAAAGAAATGTACTGGATCATTTTCTGCAGTAAGTTCTATACTTGGAGCTGTCTCAGACTGTTTTGCAGAAAAATGAGGATTTGCAGAAAAGATTTATTTGGTAAAACAGAAGTTTCTGTTGTAAAAACATCAGTGTTCTGACGAAAGTTTTATCAGGAAGGCTTCTTATGCCCAGAGTAGGATTTAAAGTCACAGTCAGAGATGGAGACAGAGCCAAAAGCCAGTAGTTGTGCCCTGATGCAGAGGAGAAAACATAACATGAATCTTGATATTTTATATTCATTTATGACCACATTCCAACTCACTGTTGCTAATGAATTTTTAATATCTACATAAAGTGGAACACAGAAAAAAAACCCAACCAACCAAACAAACCAAGAACTGACTTCATATTGTTATTAGCTGGGTATTTTCCTGCGTTAGTCCAGTTTCACATGTGTATTCTAAATTGGGTGGAAGTAGAGGACTTGACTGTTTGTTCTGGTTCTTCATGGTTTGCGGAAATTGTAGTTCTCAGAATATTTTCTGAGGGTCGGCCAAAGCAGTCATGGATTGCTTTGAGCACCACCACTTTCTCCTCAATTAAACTGTAACTGCACAAATAACATTTACAAACAGTACTGTTAATTGCAAATTAACTTTCTTCAGAGCACTTTGATCTCTGCACATCTCAAAGGTGAGATATGAAGGCTCTGAGAAGCATGCTGCTAATGACAATTTTTAATTCCTTTGTGGAGAACTTGCTTCATAATCCCTGTAAATGTTAACTAATGACTATGTGAAATGACTACAATAATATTCTTTTAAGAGAGAACATGATACTTCTTTGTTGTCACATAAGCTGTACTGCTGTGTAACCATTCACATCCAAACGTTGGAGCAGATACAATTTATGAACAGTGGTCAGGTCCTTAAACTAAATCTTCTTAGTTTGACCTAAATCCTCAGTCATGAATCATTTGCTCAGAAACCTGCAGACTATGAACAGAGAAGCATTTTCCACTGCTTTGACTTGTTAGGGGAAGAGTGAGAGAGAATAACTATGTCTCTTTCTCCAGGCAGGCAAAAAATCAGATCCCGGTTGTCACCAAGGACTGAAGATACTTGTTTCACATCATGGTACCTTAGGGTGCTCATTCCGTCTCCTCAGTGTGGTCCTCTGAGGACTAATATATTACATTAACACTGCCTCTTCCCTCTCAAAAGAGTTGCTCACAGGCAAATGGTTTACGTTCCCATTTTCTCTTCAGCAGCTAGAGTTCATCACCCCTGCCATTTCATCCTCATTAGTATTACCTTTTTTTAATAGTGGAGATATAATTTTTATAAGGCTTCAGGAAGATGTTATGTCACAGATATGATAAAAACTCAGACAAAGATTACCAGCTATTAAAAATATTATATCTTCCTCAGGCTGTTTGCTATGCTTTGTGCATAAAATTTGCCCATAGCCAGGCCAACAGACTGTGAGAGAAGATACTCTTTATTGACACCAGAGTCAACCTGTTTCATCTCATAGCTGTGGCGGCTGCCAAGAACCCTTTATTCAGATGAGTGTATTTCTCTCCCCTTTGATACCTCTGGGCTGTGCCTTCATAAACTATAGAAATAAAATGTGTCTTGACCCCCAGGAAAGTTTAAAGAAGAGATTCATGAAGTGTTACTGGTGGCTTATCTTCATTTATCACGCAAAGGAAAGTTGACTTAGTGGCAAGTTATTGGAGCATGGGTTGTAGCTGAGCAGAGGTACGTGAGCCGTACACAGGAATTCCTATAAGCATCCCTCTGATCTCCAGGTGCAGGAAGGACCAGGAAGTTCATGGAGCCAAAGATGCCAGGTGAGACTGTGGCTCTCCTCTCTCTTGTTCCTCTGAGCTTTCATGGTCTCTCCACTTCTGCTCATGGGCCTCTTGGCTTTGCAGTACTGAATCTAGTTCCCTTGAAGCTTAAGCCACCACTCTTTTTTTTGGCAAAACAAGTATTTCTGATGAAGATTACACTTAGTGTCATGTTAGAATAATGAATGGGGTAAACAGAGGGAGATAAGTTATGCAAAGGGGGGTCATTGTGTCAGTCTGAGGAAATCAAGGAAAACCTCAAGTATGTTGCTTCTCAGACTAAATCTTCGAGTTGTTTCTTCTATTATCTTTAAATGCATATTATAAATTCATTTCTTAAAGAGGCTGCCCTTTGTAAATCTACACCTCTGCATATATTCTATGAAATGGGTAACTTATAATTCATAAGATCTTTGCATACCATAAATACTAATTCTGAGTGATATAATGAGGTCCTGACTGGGTATTTACATAAAACCAAGTTCTGCCTTTTGGCACCTTTACATAGTAGTTTACATTGATGGTAACGTAAGCCCTTCATATCCATTCAAGACCTTAATATAGCCCTAGGTAGTATCACATCATTTCATGGTAAATTATTTCTGTCTTTTAAGGCACAGAGCAAATTACAGGTAAATTATTAATAATAATACTTAGATCTTATCTTCAAAGCACTTTACTAACATTAATTAATTCCTGCGCTCCTCTGAGGTAGGTAGCTGCATTATTACTTACATTCTTTACAAAAGAGGAAATTAAGACAAAGGCAGGGTGAGATTTGCCTGCAGCTGCTGCTGGCCATGGGATACAGACTACCAGGCAGAGGCAGGTAGAGGCAGATGATTATCCAGGAGCAACTAAAATGCTTTGCCTCCAGCTATTTGCTATCTCCTCCTGCTGCAGGTCGCTGCTTCTGTGACAGACTGAATGACAAGGTTCTCCAGCCCCTTCTTTTTCAAGTCCAGCAAATTAAGTTACACGTACCAGTGGAATCTGTTGGGGAAAGAAACAAGAGTTTGAGCTAAGTTTGTTGAACTTAGCTCAAAGATGTGACATCTGGGGATGGTCACATGCCCCAGCAGAAAGCAGACAGCTGAGGCACCACAGTTTTAAAGCATTATACCAAGATTTTTTGGAAGTTCTTTACTAACCAGCTCGATTTCAAATATGGAAGTAGAATTCCAGCCAAAAGATGAAAAAATTGGACTTTCAAAAATATTTTGTTGGGAAGTTTTAACCTTCCAATATTTTGTATCTGGCTTTCAAAAATGATTATGAATTGTATGTAGGTTTAAAAAATTATTTTATATTATTAACACCAGCTAACATCTATTCCCACTGCTGCTGGTTTAGCAAAGTATGAAAGCAACTGGTCATTGAAATCACAGAATCACAGAGTGGTTTGGATTGGAAGAGAGCTCAGAGCTCATCTACTTCCAACCCCTCTGCCATACACAGGGACTCCCTTCTCTAGACCAAAGCTTCATATCCTGGTATTTGTCTATTTTCAGCTATTAATGAAAATTAGAGTGACCTAATTAAAGTATGTTACGTCTTTAGTGAATTAGATTGACTTCTGTTTGCAGTGTTATCAGGTAGCTTAATTTTGCTAAACTTAAAATGAGAACATTTAAACAGTGACATAATAAAATAATGCATACACAAAATACAAATATGAAAAATGCATAGAAAAGTAGTTCATATACAGTTTTCAAGTTTCAAGCTGAAATTCTGAAATGGAATATTAAATCCCTTTTTGTTTTAAAAATATTTTTTCCCTTGCAGAAAAAACCACATAACCTGGTACAATTTTACAAAAAACAAAATTTAATTTAATAGAAAGACATTTTTTCTAGTGAAAACTGTTTGGGAAACGTTATGTAATCAGCCTGACTACAGATAGCTGCCAGGATTCTGCTCACACCTCTACAGCAAGCTTTGTTCTCCTTTGAAATTACATGGCCCTCTATCACCTCCTCCCATAATGAGCAGTGCCCTCAGAGAATTATAATATGCCTGCAACTCTGAGCTAATCTACTGTCGGGGCTGTATTTATCCCCCCCCC
>VXBZ01006018.1:123041-154638 GCA_013399135.1 Heliornis fulica
CCCCCCCCCCCCCCCCCCCCCAAATTCAACTATGGGCAGGTGCAAAAACAGAGCTCCTGTGTTCTGCAGTCAAGAGTACTGCTGCACCCATTGCCCTCCGTGGTCCAGGTTACATCCAAACCATGGGCTGGAGATGCCAAGCTCTGTCCTTTGTTAATGAAAGATGCCTTGGAAAACTTTGGTGAGCCTGTTAAGTTCCTAAAGTTGGGGCAGTTTCACTGTAGTAGCTGTGAACTGATGCAGTTCAATTCCTGTCTCTGGTCATGGGAGGAATCTGGAAAGTCTTTCATGAACCAGCAATAGCTATGGTTACTTGTGTAAAGTAAAGGACTCAGAAAACTTTTCCAGAGAGTACAATTGCTGATAGATATGCGCTAATTAGTTATGTTTCTGAAGGTCAGCAAAATGAGCCAAAATAAACGGAGAGGTTTCCAATGGAACACAAATAGTTATGGATGTAGGGAGCACCTTTTTTTTTTTTTTCAGGTATTAACTGCTTTGCAGTTAACTTTGCTAGTTATCCCAGGTTTAACTAATGAAAGCAGTGAGCACATGCCTAAATCTCCATCCCTTTCCAAGTCAGGCTTCAGCCCATGCCCAAAAACTGAAAGACTCTCTGTATGGAGGGAGGCATAAGCTGAGCCAGTTAGGGAGACAACTCCTCACCGCTGGTGTCCCTGGCCCAGACAGCATCCCAGGACTGCAGACTGATAGATCACTTTCAGCAAAGGAAATATAAGGATCTGGGATCAGGCCAAGCCACCCACTGTCCTACCTACTTGCACCCTAAAAACGACCTAGCAGCAAAACAGACAGAGCATGCCTGATCCCCCACCAGTTATTCCAGTCCCTGTTTCACAGGAGCCCAGGCTGCAAGCAATGAAGAGAATGCTGCCCTGATGTTAGTCTAAGCATTTTGGGTTTTTTTCCTCAGCTTTGGTTGTTACTTTTGGGTTGGGTTTTTTTTGTTTTGTTTTGTTTTGTTTTGTTTTGTTTTCTGGGTTTGGTTTTTTTTTTACTTTTTCAGGTTTTATGCACCAGGAGACCTTCCCATACTTTTTATTTCCTCTTTTTAAGGGGAAAGCATGTGACTGTGCCTGCATATACACTCAGTGCCCATAACTACCACTGGGAAAGAGACAGGCAGGAGGAAAAAAAAAAAGCCCACAAAGTTTTAGTTTCCTCACACTCTCAAGAACACTTTAAAGAGTATTTTTATATGACAGGATTTAGGACTGTTTAAAGCCATCAGCTACAGACTGTCAAACAAGTGTAGTGAAGTTTCAGTTTCCCCATGTGCCTGCCCTGCTTGGGCCTCTGTTGCTTCATTGGGAGATAGCTGCCTACACATGGCACTATATGTCCATGGCTAGATAGGTGATTCAGACACCAAATTAACATAGTTTTGGTGCCATCATCTTTCACCAGCTCTAAAGTTTAGTTTCATTACATACGTTTTTTCTTTGTCTACAGCCAATCACATTATTGTCACTCCTCCCCCTTACAACTTGTATTTTAAGTTAGGGAATATGTGTTTGCTTGGTGATTACACACATCACATGATTAAATGCTGCTTCTAATAATGAAACTGGATTGTTTAGCTCTGGGCTTCTCATAATAACACCAGCTGAAATGAAAATCAAGCTTGGTAATGTGTAGTCCTGAATTTAGTTTTGTTTGCCCAATAGCTTTAAAACCATGTACAGGCAAAATCTGTACTGAATCATATTTTCTTCTCTGTGGGTGTTGAGCCTCTGAGGAGTGTGACAGATCTCAGCCAGACAACCCAAAAGCCTGACTAGCTGTCCAACTACATACTCGAAGATTTTTACAGGGCGGAACAAAGACATACATCCTTCCATCTATATTGAAGCTAAGGCTATGTAAAAAGCTTTATGAATCTGTGTAGCTATCCCTCAGAGTCACTTCAGATTTAGTATTACCTGAGGTATTAAAAGCCAGATTGGTAGTTCGAGTCTCAAACAACTCAGGAAAAGATAAATTGCTGAGATGTGAATCTGTATAATATCCTTTTGATGCCCAGCAAGTGGCATGCTCTTGCATGGCACTGAAAGGGAAATAGAAGTCACTTAAGAAAGAGAAGTAAAGGCATATGGCACAAAGGAAGGAAAAACTCATCTCAAGCCATGCTTCAGCCCCTTGTTTATGTTTTGGGGGTCCATATACACATGGGAGTAATTCTTCCTGGAAAATAATTTATTCTTGACCAGTCCTTTCTGTGCAGCAGCTGCCAAATAGAGCTGTGTGGAGTCAGCTATCCCATGTTGCAAGCCATGGTCAGAGCTCAGATTTATCTCCTATTCCCAATCTCAGCCCAGACTTAAGTGCAGTCAGCCTAAACTTCTCATGTCAGTTCTACTTCAGCAAATGAGGGTGTGCATGAGGAGGAAGAAGGAAGAGAGGGCAGCATGGCCAGGCTCCTGCCACACTCAGGCAGGATGCTCTGAACCGCTTCCCGGCAGCTGAGATCAGCTTGGGCAAAATAGCAGGGTGTGTGGAGCCAAGGCTCAAGTCGCAAGTCTAGGATGAAAGTAGAGTACAAATATAGTCATTCAGAGCTGCTGAGCATCTGGTTTGCTCAGGAAATGCCAACGGCACTGCACTGCACAGTGCGCAAAATCTCTTAAGTATTGGAAAAATTTCAGGGGCATTAGCTGTGCTCGTGCTGAAAAAGCAGGGAAAACTGGGTCAAGTACTGCTCCTGCTGGAATGAGTATCAAAGCCAGTATAGGAACATCTGAACCACACTATCCTGTGCCACATGGTGGTTTCAATGTTTTGTTGCCTTGTCGAAGTTGCAGCCTCATGCTACTAGACCACCAAATATCAACAGAGTGTGGCAGCAAAGAATGAGACACCCCTGAAGGCATCATAAGAATCATCCTTTTCCAGTGATCCTGTAGTCTGCAAGACTTCCAGCACTGAGTGTGGAAGATAAGTCAAATGGTCAAATACTCTGTCTTGAAAAAAAAAATAATAAATTGCTTCAAAGCCTCTAGAAGAAGAGAACCATCCTATAATAAAAAAAAAATAATTAACTTTCCCAGAAGGGTTGCCTTTCCCAGAGTCAATGTTTAGCTCCACTCCTTCACATGCCCGATCAAGACTACAGCCTTCTCTCCTTCTTTCTTCCCTTACACTCCCATTTATATAAATATTCCTCTCACTGTCTTATGTAAGAACTTATTTTTTAGCTCAAGCAAGGTCCTATTTTCAATCATATTTGAGTCCTTTCACTGCCATAAAACCCTTCTGATCAGAGATACATTAATAAAGCCACCTTCCTTTGGTTTATTTGCTTTTCTGGCTCGACAGGGTGCACTGAGCTACATGATAAATGTTTACAGCCGACATTAGAAAAGAAATGAGGACTGTAATAGAGTCTCACTTTTTGTCTTTCATTCACATTTAAGATTGCAGCAAATATAATCCAGGCTGCAGGAAACAGAAACCAGGGTCCTTCAGTGGACTGGGTCCCCAGCTCACCTTTACTTGGTCCCTAGGTAAGGTCAGCCCCATTCTGTACCTCCAGTGGTACAGAATTTCTCTCCTTCACTTTCANGTACAAGCTAACTTTATTCTTTTCAGTTCATCCACCTCTATTGCCACCTGCTCTTCAGTGACATTTCTCAAGTTCCTGAATTGCCCTCAGTTCCCAGGTTTTGTTGCACAAACGCTTCTGATGTAAACGGGAATTAATAACAACACACCTGTGACATTTACAGCTGATATCAACGCCTGTGTTGTAAACACCAGAGAGGACAAGCAGTGACACAAGGGAATGGTGGCAGGGGCTGGCAGAGCTTTCTGAATAGCAGCTGGCAAAGAGTCAGCAATAGTTTTCCCAATGCTCAGCACCCATCATCACCTCCTTCTTCATCTCCTGGTGAGTGTGAAGGGTCAGGAAATGAAGGGAGGGAGGGGAGCAGAGCCAGGGCAAACTGTGAAAGCAGTTTCCATAGCTTCACAATAGATTTAGCTCTGAGATGATAATGACTATATCTAGCAGTTTATAAAGCTAGAAAAGGGAATTGAGTAATCTCCAAGCATGTCCCTAAGCTTTGGGAAAGAAGCTTCATTCAAGGTAGTTTTGTTTGTTTTCTTTTCTTATTGCTGTGGGATTACAAGACTCAGTATTTGCCGAGGAAGAATGAGAATAGTCAAACAATAAAAACACGATTAGATCTGACTTGGGGAAGCTCAGGTGATGACGGTAGGGCATGGAATCATCTGGGATGTTGGAAAAGTATTGGAGACAAGAAATCAGACAAACAATAATGCTAAGTGAAGCTTAGAAGGGACAGTGGGCTGTGAGTGCAATAAGCATGCAGGGGAGGAAAGGCCCCTGTAGTGGGACCAGGTCTGGTGCTGTTAATAGATGACTTCTGCTGCCCCCAGGTTAGCTGGGCATCCCGCATCTCAGAAGATGGTCTAGTATTTGTTCTCTGTTTCAAAACCTGTCTCTTGGTGGTGGGATACTGCATTCATTTTTTGGAGACCATTTCCTTCCTTCAGTAGTGGAGTAGGAAAGACTGTCCTGACCATGAAAAAGCATTGTGATAAAATTATATCGGGAAAAAAAAAAGTCATTCAATGATCTTAAAAGATGGAAATATCATCTCAGATATACACATAAAGCCCATGGTCTCTTCATCATTCGTGCACCCCAGCAGAAACTGGGAAAGAAATTGCACCTCTAGTGAAGACCAGGGACATAATATTATGATTTTATTTTTTTAATTATGAGGAAATGTTGAGGAAAATGGTAGAAATCCTGTCTTTTGGAACTACTTGAATAAAGTATTGGTTAATGAACCAAGAACAGTCCTACACTGGGTAATTATTTAGTCTCTTACATCTGTCTTCTACAAACTGGTAAAACAGATCTGTTTGCTCTTTAACCTCTTAGCTCTACAGAATCACCTCTCCACCTCTTTTAAACTGCTGTAGTATTATTGACTTCAGTGAAACCAGGCCTATTTTTACTATCTGGATTGTTCTAGGACTACTTTTGTAAAAGGACTTCTTGTCTTAAAGAAGAAAAAATCCAACACGGTTTAATTTAAAAAAAATTACTTTTAATCATATATATATTTTAGATTCATGTGCTGCTCTCACCTCGACAAAGAGCAAGGATGTGAAACAAGTCTGTGTATACACAGTTAAATCAGTGTTACAACTTACAGTGCAAAATCTAGTGGAATAATAGAATCCCATTCTGGCATAGTTAAAGACAGAGAGGGAATGAAGATACTCTTAGACTCATGTGTATGACAGCTGCACAGTAAGAAGCAGCTCTCAGGCATATTTGCAGCTGTAGGTGATCAAATGATGAGTGAAGTATGTCCATTTACTTGGCAAGTGATCCTTAATTACAACCCATGGGCTATTCTCCACCTGTCCACTTGATTTCTTTCAAACCCCAGTGGAAGATGGGGGGTGACGGTCAGCACTGTGACAAGGATATGGAGACTTCAGGCAGAGATCGAGAGGAAGAAGGGCTCATCAGGGCACACTTTCTCTGACTCCAGAGGCAGGTGTGAGGACAGACTGCTCAGCTGCTCCCTGTACAGCAGTTCCCTGTCTTTACCCTTGAGAATGGTTAAAGCCCATCATGCCCTTGGATAGTATTAAATTTACATGATTTAGGAATACAACCTTCTTGGCAGACAACATCAATGAGAAACTGAAATAAGGAGAGGCTAAAGGCATCCTTAAAATCTTAAAGGACTATTTCAAGTCCTGAAGACAGATCCTCTATGGAAGAAAAATCTTCAGGGATTGCTCAGACATCTGTTCTAGTAAGTCCCCCAGATTTCCCAGTTTTCTGTAGTGAAGTGGTCTTGGAAAGCCTTGCTGGGAAAAGAAAAGCTGCTGGGAAAAGTGCAAACTGACCCCTGGAAGCCCCAAAGAGCACATAGAAAGCTACACACTCAGTGAGTAGCAAAGCATACTTTGAATTTGCACATACCAATCCAGCTAGTGTGACTGTCTCCTCCAGAAAGCAAAAGGAGGGTGGGGGGAAATAAATGGGAAGAAGCAGAAATAGCTCTTCTTTCTGGGGAAAAAAAAAAACAAACCAAAAAAAACCAAAAGCAACAAAAAATCTCCAGCTTTAGAGAAGGTTTCAAAACCTCCTTAGAGTCACAAAAGGACCTCTTTGAAATTTCAAAGTACAGATGTCTCCAGTCTGGCACCTGCTATTTATATGTAGTACCTGCATATCCCATTAATGCAGATTGTGGAAATGCAGTGTATAATATTTTGTCACAAAGTAGAACAGACAGCAGGCTTGCAATTCTTTGAGTCAGACACAAAAGTAGAAAATTGGGAGCTGGAAATAGAGCATTTCCATAACTGCATCACTGCTTACAAAGAATTGGTGGCTCTTCATGCAGCGCTTAGAAGACCAAGGATAATACACACCACAGCAATCCCTACCTTTGTGCAGTTGAACCCTGTTGGGATTTTCCATGGGAATCACACATAGCAAAAGGAACCTGCAAACAGCCTCAGGGATGCAGGAGAAATATTAAAATGCAAAGATAATTCAGGACACTCTCTGCTCAGGGTCCTGTCTTCTCTCATCTATACCTTTTCTTCTTGTGTTATCTTCTCCGGGTCATAATAATGTCAAAAACCTGTCTACAGAATTGATACCACTGTTTTGGGGGTTCTTAAATGCAATGAGAAAATATTGTTACTGCATTAATTTTAATAGAGAGGCCAGATAGTGCACAGGCTCCAGGGGTTTAATTTCCCACTTGCTTTCTGATGGGCAATGGAATAAGAGATGACACAGGACATTCTACTATCCTCTGCAGATAAATAATTCTCCAGGGTTATTAAGACAGTACATTACACTAGAGGCAAATTTTTAAGTTCATAAAGTTTGCTTTTTTATTTCCATTTTGTAGCCATTTTCAGGGATGTAAGACTATAGAGAGGAAGAAACTGAAATTGTGTTTCTAAAAGAGGGGTCATATTTAGTCAAGCTGGCATCCCAATCTGCCCTTCCTCAACCTCTCAAGTTCAGAACACGCTCCCGGCACTACTGAAAGCAACACCCTGAGGCACACTGCCATTTAGGTTGGGAAAGACCTTTAAGATCATTGAGTCCAACCACAAACATAACACTGCCTAGTACCACTGCAATTTGAATGATTTAGATAGTGCAGTGGGCTGTGGGAAGGTCTGACAATAACACTTGAGGAATTCCAGACCTGAGACCTCCACCCCTGGGGTGGCAGAATAGACAAGCCCTGCAGTGCCTGCATACGGACAGGTTGGTGAGCCTGTCACAGGAGCCTCTCAGGAGCTTGCACATGTTCCTCGGGCCTTTGGATCTCTTGTCTTGTGGGAGATGACAACCTTGCTCTTCCAAAACTTTTAAACCTGTGCTATAAAATCTACAGTAACTGTATTATTAAGTTGTTTACACCCTCTGGGGCAAGAGAACTTCAATCTTGACCTGAACCCTAATGCACTGTGAAAGACCTCTCCCAGGATTCATCATTCATGTTTCTTTTCCAGGTTCTGCTGGACAAGTTCAGATATATAAACCCATGCCAGGTCAAGCATGTGAACTAAGCAATCTCACATGAGATTGCAGATGCAACCTTTACTGTAATATGCACATTTCTTATTCTTCTGCCTCTACAGTTGAAATTTATGCACCATTTAAAGTTCTCCCTGGGCTTGTAGCCAAACAGGCTCAAACAGCCACATCATCAAATTTAGGAGTTTCTTCTATTTCCTCTTGGATCATTGCAAGCAGGGGATTGAGCTGGCAAGTATGTGTAATCTTCTAAATGGCTCCCTTAGCCCTTTCTTCCCTGATGGCCAATTGTAGGTCCTTTCTTCATGGAGTGAACCATCCTCTTACACACATCCAAAGACCTCTTGGAAGGCCAATTTGAAATTGTGCCTGGCAATGAAGAGGTTAAACAGATAACAGAGCAGTGGCCAGGTCTAACTGAGACTCTGAGGCAGAATCCAGTAAGGAGGTCTAGCACCAGGACTGAAGTAAAAATAAAATCTGTTTTAAGATGCTTGTTTTAAGCTGCTTTTCTTTGAACAGATGTGCATTTTAGCCAAGTTGAAATTAGTTATGAGGTTATGGGGGGAGAGGTTGGGAGAATTATTTATTTACTTAAATGCAAGAAACATACCTGCAGAATTTTCTCACGCTGCACTCTGTCATGCAGGGACTGTTACAATATAATGCCATGTGGGGGTTATTACAATATAATTTGTTGGGAAAGAGAACTCCTGGAAGTGGACACACAGCTGTCTCCACCACTCAGGCATAACCTGGAAGAATGGATCACCACAGTACTGCAGGCATGCTTGTACGAGCACTCAGGTGCATTACATAGCAGTGCTTTGCACTGTGCAGTCTCACTCTTGTTCTCTTTCTTCCTCTTTTGTAATATACAGCTCCATTTCCTCCCAATGAGCTGTCCATGGAGACTAAATTGGGATCTCCCATAAAAAAAAAAAAAAGAATCTATTATGGAGTAGGAGTTAGTGTGCCTCTGGGATTAAAAGTGATCTCCTTCAGACAAAGGCAAAGACCTTCCCTGTGCAGTAATATTTACCACCTCAGGGACTCAATTCTTCAGGTTCCTTTATGGACACTCTTGTATGCTCACTCTGGCTAATGGAAGTCAAGAGTGCTGCCTGGGAAAGTGATGCACACCCACCCACAGAGAGAGCTGCAGCTTTGGCCTCATTGCTGATAACACACTGCCAAGAATCTGTTCAGCAGCCACATCTACTTTTCACCAGTGGGGTGGGCTTTTCTCTTTGGTCGGTTCACCACTCGTTCCCTACTCTTTCAAATGCTCCTCTCTAATCAAGAAAAACAAAGCTGATTTGTGCCAAATGCTCGGTACTGCACACTGGCTGGTGGAGCAGTTAACACACCAGCCTATAATTAGGCAGCATTCAAAGCCTTGCTTTTCCTTCTGTTCCTTTCCCAACCCTCCCTGATAAACCCACTCTCCATTCTCACTGAGGGGGCCCAGCGCTGTCCTCCAGGCATGCATTACTCCCCATTAGTGTCAGTGGGAGCCAGAAGAGCGCATCAGGGAGGAACAAACCCTTAAGGGAAAGAAACCTTTGACGAAATCCAGCCACCCCATGCTAGGGCTCTGTATGAATTCTAAGCAGTCGGATCTAAAGGAAATGAGGGCACATTTGCCCAAGAACTCCTCTGAAGTATAGAAATGTCTGTTTTACTCTGTTGGCTCTGTACATGATGAAAACTTCAGAGAAGGCTTGCTTATGAGCAGTACCCAGCAAAATGGCAATATGGCAACCTTCTAATCCTGCTAACAATGGCACAAATAAGATATAGTAAGATGCAGTTCATCCCTTTCCTGAGGTTTTGTTTTATTAACAAATTTAAATAATAGTTGAACTTCTCATCTGACCCACCTTGCAGTCTTACCTGTTCCTATGGTTACTCTAATAAGCCCTTTGTGCACTAAGATCTATTTTCCTTCACCCAGACAGTGATTTCCCCCTGTTATAGCCAGAATAAAGTGTCCTATTCCCACCAAATCAGCAAGTGATAGGCCATGGCCTTTTCTTGCTTCGACTCCAACACCTGAAGAAGGTCAGGTCACAGAGGACCATGAAACAAGCCAGCACTACACTAACAGAGAAATATAAGTATAGTTATAGTGACAGAATAGTCCATTGTCATTCATTTTGGAATGGGGAAAACCTGCTTAAAATTAATATACTGAGTACCTTCTTAGGAAGTTTGCAACTTATATCAAGTTGTGTGTAAGTATTGATCTGCTGGAGGGTAGGAAGGGTCTACGGAGGGATCTGGACAAGCTGGATCAATGAGGTTCAATGAGGTGAAGTGTCACGTCCTGCACTTGGGTCACAACAACCCTATGCAATGCTACAGGCTTGAGGAAGAGTGGCAGGTGAGATGCCCAGCAGAAAAGGACCTGTGGCTATTCATCAACAGCCAGTTGAATATGAGTCAGCAGTGTGCCCAGGTGACCAAGAAGGCCAACGGTATCCTGGCTGGTATTAGGAATAGTGTGGCCAGCAGGACTAGGGAAGTGATTGTGCCCCTGTGCACAGCACTGGTGAGGCTACACCTTGAGTACTGTGATCAGCCTTGAGCCCCTCACTACAAGAGGAACACTGAGGTGCTAGGGTGGGGTTTGGTCTCTTCTCCCAAGTAACAAGTGATAGGACAAGAGGAAATGGCTTCAAGTTGTGACAGGGGAAGTATAAATTGGATATCAGGAAAATAAGTCTTTACTGAAAGGGTTGTGAAGCACTGGAACAGGCTGCCCAGGGAAGCAAGATGGCATATGGACTCCCAGGAGCACGACTTATGTGTCTGTGAATTATGGTGCATCATCGAAATGATGCTGGAATTTGGTGTTTAGGTTTCAAAGCATTCTCTGAACACTTAAGCTCTCTCATGTCAAAGGGGTAAGAGTGATTCAGGGCAGAATAGTTCTGTATTTTCCTCCTTTCATCACACACACACACACACACACACACACACACACACACACACACAAAAAGGAAACAAGCTTTATATCTTCCTATATCTACTTTATAACTTATACTTGAAGTACTTTGTACCTAATGAATGCCTGCTTTAGCAAACTTTTTGCTTAAAGGCTCCTGCATGAGATAAATAGGTCTTTGGTTTAAAACAATGAGAAGAAATTATCCAAGAAAGAAGCAGTCAGACTTCAATCCTAAGAGACAGAAAATCTCTCTCATCATTGTATATGCCCTTTCTTAAAAGGAGAAATTCTATCTTTTCTCTACAGAAGACCAAATCTAAGTTCTACACCCTGGTGAGCAAGTTATACTAGCCAGACTTTTGTAGGCAACTGCAGCCTAATTAACAGCCTAATTTTTGTCTGATTGAGTTATTTACTTTCTTGATTTATATATGTTACTAACTGAACACTGAAGTGATTCCAACCTCCTAATTACTTCTGGTTCCAAATTAACAGAAGAGTAACAACCTCTATATGGAATAACATGGAAACAAGAGCCTCTCACTCAATACCCCATTGGGAGGGAGCCAATGAAACCTTGTTAGCTAAACCACATATTAGTCAGCATTCAGTCACATGCAAGGACTGAAGGTAACCAAGCTCATAGCCCCTCTCCTCCTGAGAGAGAGATCAGGCACTACTTTGTGGGTGTCCTTACTCCATTGCAATTCTGCTGTTTTGCACTGGAGGTTGGGTAACTCCCTTAACTTCTTTGGAGTTTTTCCAGATTTACATCACACAACTTTGGATCTCAGCACTAATTTTCTGGATTAAATGGAACAACACTTCTGATATTCGTTCGTTTCTTTCATTAAAAGAGTATAGCTTTGTTGTGTAATTAACATGCCAGTAATTAAGAATTCCAAGAAGATGTACTAATTTCTCTCTCGCACTCACACTTTCAAAATGTTATCAGCAGTAATTGCATTAACATCTTCTCTTTTCCTGTTCACTTTGGGAGTTTATTAGCCTTTCATTTAGACTTTTTCTCATTTATAAATATACACACATTTTGTTTGCTCCTCTGAAAATTCACTACAGACTTGAAAACTTTGAGCAGTTTGACCCCTCATGAGTGAACACGGGCATCTTCAGTGACCATTCTTTTTTTTTTTTTTTCAAACTGTTTTAAACAAAAGGTGAAAGCTTGCAGGTGAAGCTATTTTTTTCCCAAGGATACAGACCCAGATAATTCTTGCGATAGCAGGATCATTCATGTAGATACACCAAGTCAATTGAAATTGAGATGGATTTAGGACTGTGGATTACTACCATGAAACTCTCAGAAAGACTTAAAATCATACTAAGGACAGTTTATTGCTGAGCATTTTCTTTTAGTGTCCTCAGCACAAGCTGTGAAGTACTCTAAAGAAAACAATGGGTTTTTTTTCCAGGGATGAAATGCATAAAACAGAATGTTAGGAGACAGCAGAGGATAGTTCTTCTTATTTTTTAATAATTTTCTGTCTATCATTTCCTTGGGTTTTTAAAATATTTTGTTCCAAGATGAAAGTTTGAACTCTGTGGCTGAAAGTCACCACATAGAACTTAGTCTCAGTTGCCAGTGGGTTGAAAAACTGGGATTTTTGTATTCACCCTGACAGCAGTAGTCTCCCAACCCTAAAGCCTATGTAGCAGCAATGCTGCAATGGTTATAAATTGTGGGCAATGCAGTCTTTTGTTCTCACTGTTGGTTTTAGCTTTTTCTCTTTTCCAGCTGCAACAGATGCCTAGGACACCTAGGTTAGGGATTCAGCCTTGGTAAATCCTTTGTGGGCAGATGGGCACCCTTCTCTGAGCTCATTAAGATATAGTCTCACTTTGTTTCTTGTCGTTTTAATATGTTAGTCACTTTAAAAATAGCCCTGGTTTCTAAGCTAAAATATTAGTATTTCGTGTTGCCCCACTGCCCCTGCTTTTTGTGGGCTCAGCTGTGAAGAGTGAGAAAGAAACATGATCCACACATTGAATCATAATTCTGATTCAGGTATTGACCTTGACCTACAACTTCAGCTTGTCCAAAGACAATTCTCAGTTCATGCCTGAGACTGAAAATAATAGCCACCTATTCATCAACACACCCTGACAAGAGTAGTCATTCTTTTTTTCCTATCCTTTCACTTTCTGCTGCATTTTATCTTTCATCTGTATTTATTAGCCTGTCTTTGTCTGGGGAAAACAAATTTGCTGAAATCTATGACCATAGTGGTAAAATCACAGTGTTTGGTTGCAAGCCAACCTGATGCTGTTTAAATGATAAAAAGAGCTGGGAAAGAAACAACTAGGTTTGTAGCTCCCTTATGTGCATAAGCTTGAAAAGGAGTAAATCTGCATTTTCCTCTTCTGATACTTTGAATTGAGTCCGAGACCACAAAAGTGATCCCTGCTTATATTCCAGGCCAGAAGGAAGTAAGGAACAGCATCTGCTGTCACTGCCAGAGCAAACCCAGGATTCTGTTTCTGGGAAATGAGATTTTGCTGTATGGCTGGAAGGACAAACTTGAGGCAGCTGCAGCTTTAGATCTTAGCTGAGAATGCCTACCCTGTACAACCCAGTGGAACACAGACATATCCAAGCTATTTCAGGGTTGGAAGCGATCCAGCTGTGGTAACACAGAGCTCCAGGCAGGCTAATACATGCTATATGTTGTCTCTGTGCTTGAGGTAGGAAATAACTCAGGCTGTGGAAAACTTGCATTACACAAATATTTATGCAAACTATTTCAAGTTCTTGGGTGGTAATAAATTGCTATCATTTGGTCTGTTGGAGCCTGATGAACAGCCTGGGGTTTTTTTTGTCAGGCTAGATAGCTGGTGTTGATGCAAACAAGAAAAACAAACCCAAAGCTCTGCTTGCCCACGCTGCCCAATGGAGATGAATCTTTCTGCTTCCACTGGTAGGCTGCAGTGGGAAAGACATGCTAAGCTGATATTTACTTGCTTCTTTTTTCACATCCAAAGGTTTCATCTTCAGGATTAGACTGATTTCACTGAGAGGGTGGATGGATGGGATGTGTAGAGTCATAATACTATCTTACCTGAGCCACCTAAGGTACCTCTAACAAGGAGAAGATCAGTTCTGGGTCATGGAAAAACCACAAAACTGGAGAAATCAAAGGAATGTATATTTTGTTACAGGCGATTAAGCTATTAGCCTGCAACTTATCATGTATTTCATGCTGGTTATCCATGAGTAAGACTCTCCATGGGGTCCAGTCACTTGAAATAATTGCTGTATGTAGGACAGGGGATCCCTCTGCTGAAGTAGAGCAGGGGGAGGGAGACAGTCAGTGATGAGAGCATTAGGAATTTTTAGTCTGGATGGAAAAGGTAACCCGTTGCCTTTGCAACAGCCTTATTTTGTTTACTTTTATGCAAAGCACAATGTGCCCTCCATTAATCTGATAGGCATAGGAGATTTCCATGGAAACAGCAGGACTCCATTTCATTTAAACTCTGATGCCTGATTTCCTTGTCAAGCGGAAATCAATGTGTTGGTAACAGGAGAAGCATTCAGAGTATTGCTTAGAGATGTTCCCTGTGCAAAGGTCTCTAGAGGAGTGCAGCGATATGCCCTATCCCATCACTGTTCACCTGAGCATGATCCACCACTCCACACTTCTTTCCTTCCTTTCTTCTATTTAGTCAGTATTGTCCTGTTTCATTGCTCATTTTCTCTGCCTGACCTCACACACAATTATTATCTCCTTGTCTATGGAGTTAACACAGAGAGAGAATTGGCAGTGCCGGGAGAAGTGCTCCAGCTCTCTACTCTCCACTTAGAGTGAGGGTATTTGTGTAACCAGGAAGTGAGGCTTATTTATAAGCTAAGAAAAGAAAAAGTTCTATAAAACTGTGAGAAGTGGCAGCCAGAATTATTTTAAGAGACACCTTTTCATGTACAGCCAGGAACAGCAGGGGAAAAAAAGGACCACAAGTTGCTTGCAACTCTTTTCTCAGTTTATCATCTCACATGCCTCAAGCAATAATTTTTTTTACCGAACAAGAACTGGTCAAGATCTTTAGAGGTATTTCTGTGGAGCCCACTGGGTAAAGGTATACATGTTTCTCTGTGTACTCCCTTCCAATGCATGGACAGACTGAGATGACATTGCTCCCACACCTCTCCTCAGCTGTTCACCTCCTGCTGAGGCACTAGAACCATCCCTCTCCACTATTTCTACCCACCTTCAGATGTCAAGGTCAAAATGCACTCATGTTCCCTCTGTCTCCCATGTAGAAAGTACCAGGGAAGGAACAGAGGCAGAACTGTGTTGGCATAAGAATGGGAAGGGGCTGTGAGACAGATCTACTGAAAGTGCTGATACTCTACAGGGTGAAAATGTCCCTTTAAAAAGCCTCACAGCTTTATAAGAAGAGACTGAGGGGAAGGCATCACTGTGGGGTTGCAGGAAGACCACCACCCCAAGACTTATGTCCTTGAAGCTCTGGAGGCAGAAGCTGGGGACACAAACTTTTGGTACTGGTTCTCCCTCCAAGGCTGTGGATCTTGTCATGTGAGGGCATAACAGCCCCACACATTAGCACCTCCTACACATGTTGCTCTCCCTCCAGATAGGTATTTCCTTGCTACCACCTCTATGCACGCAGGAACTCAGCTCCCCTCCCCTTGCCTTCCTACATGCTCTTTGCCTACACCCATGTAGTTTCTAAGTAGCACGGCTCTCACCTGCACTTTTTCATTTTTTTCTCTGCAAAGGCGATGCCATGCAGAACAGTACCTTTTGGCCTTCAAAGCCTGTAAGGACAAGGTTAATCACACAGAAGGTATTCCAGAGTGATACCGAGGTTTGATATTCAGTGTGAGCTTTTTCAGTAATACAGCTGATCCAGTTTTCTTTTTCATTTTTCTGGGTTCCTTCCAGTCTTTAATATATTTTTAAGGGTGGCCATCAGAGGAAGGCATAAGTAATTCCAACAATTACTGGTGGCAGGAAGGGAGCTGTTTTACTGGGAGAGGAGACACAGAAAGAAGGGCAGAGATGTGTTGGGAGGCTAAAGAATACACTCTAAATTAAAGTAATTTACACAGATGTATGTAGGACCCTGGAGTTTTGGATTCTTGGTCCTGGCCTTTAATCAGGCATATCCTCTCATCTTAAATTTGGAGCAAATCTTGGGCTGCAGATAAAGGTTTCAAACTATTGTCAATGGTTCCCCTTTGGCTGGGATAATGGCACAAGTACACACCCCCTACTCTTCCTAAAGGCATTTTTGAAAAGACAGTATTTAAAACCTTGTTCATCTTCTCCACATATGTATTTTATATCTTTCTTTGGCTGATGGCTAGTGGATCCCCATTCTACCTGCTCTGACTGTGGGAAAATACAGAAGTCCTCCCTCTTTTATAGCTAAAACAGTGGAGAAGCCAGAACAATTTACCTTTTAACATAGTTGAAAAGCAAAAAAATCAGACTGCTAGTTTATTCCTGTCAACCTCACTTCAACATTATAAATTACACTTTCTGCCTGGCCTGTCAATCAGGAGCTGTAACACATACAGGAAGGTGCTTTCTCTTGATGAACAAACATTTCCAGGGTGGGAGGAAGTGGGAGGAACCTGACCAGCCTCAAAATCAGGCTGAGAAGGTTTTGCCTGACAACAAAGTCATCACCTCAAGATGCTGCAGTCCAAAGGGCAGCCAGCAACAGAAGAAACTTGAGATAATGCTGAAGAAAACTCCATGGAGACCACTGCTACAGTCCAGCTGTGCCTTGTGCTGCAGAAGGCCACTGCTTTTTGTTTACTGCAACCATCTGTAGCACAGCTAGGGAAAACACGGGTGATTTTGCATGCACTCTGCAATCCCCTCATGCCCCATCACCCCCATGTGCCCACTCCCAGCAGTGGCATGTCCTGCAGTGGGGAATGAGACTCCAAATATTTTTCTGCCTCTCAATGAAACACAGTTGCATCAAGTTGTACAAGAGGGATTGTACATGAATCATCTAAGCCCTGTTCTGCCATGAGTCAGGTTTATCTTCCAGGGGGGAATGGGAGGGAGGGCTCTATGTAATGCAATAGGAACCAGTGGGTCCCCAGAGTTGTTACTGAGAACAGCAAAACCTTTTTCTACCTGCAGTTTTCACAAATATTACCTCTTTACCATAAAATCTAAGCTATGAATTTATTAATTATAATTATATTTTTTATTTTTAATACACATTTTAATGTAGATTAAGGGGGTGCAACTGGGATCAAGTCTTTCCATTGTGGTAGATGTGCTGGGAGGAAGAGACAGATACGTGCCTAGGGAACTTTGCTTAAAAAGCAGTGTGTACAGGGAAAAAAACATGTTTTGGTGATGACAAAAGGTAGTACTTTATCTTAAATCTGCCTAGGTAAAAATGTAGCTGGAAACAAGCATGGAATTGTCAACAAGCAGTTCTGTGGTTCTCTCCAGATTAGTAATGGCCATGTAGAGCTGACAGAAATGCCGTCTTTAGCACCAGCACTTTGTGAGCTGTGTACTTCCAAGTAATTTTTGAGCTGAGGCTTTTGTAGACCAGAGTAAGTGGCATCTATCCACTGAACCATGATCTGAAATATTAAAGTGTCTATAAGATCACTGATGCGATGGATTTTTGTTTTCCCTGTGAGTGTATGGCATTGTCTTTTACATGGAGGGACAGGACATCCTGAGCAATGCTGGTGAATTCAGCAGCATCTCATTTTAATTTGCTAAGAAACTGGTGAGCAGGAGTGATGAGGAAGTTGGATGTCCCTTCTAAAGATAAAAAATATTTTCTTCTGTTCCCTAATTACTGAAGTGGGCTGAGCCTGCTGTTGCCATCACACAACCACCACCCCTAAAGGGGTTTGGTTCCTTTGCCTTCCCAGGCAGCCACAAAAGGTGGGCAGATGTGCAGATACGCTATGATACACAGGATCATCGTGCCTGACATCTGGTTAATCTGATTAAGGGAAGTTATCAATATTAAACAGGTACTTCAAAGAAACCACTAGGTAATTTTTGAACAATGTGACAGCTTCCTGAAACTCTCAGAGGAAAGTCACAGAAACCATATTGCCAGAACAGAAAATGCTTTGAGGTGTTGTCTTTTTGTGATATTTATCTTACAAGGATGGTTTTAACATCAGTCTCAAAGATGACACTTCATGATCCTTGCTCTGTATGTGTGCATGTGTGTGTGTGTACGTGTGTACATGTGTGTGTGTGTATAATCCAGGGGTTTTCCTATCCATGATGGCTATGAACATCTAAGGCATCCCTAAACTAAATGGCCACCTTCCAGAATCATACAAGCATGAAATTTCAGATCAGGAATATTGTGTGATTAACACTGAAAGTATTTCCCTGTACATTTCCATTTGAATATTGCATACAACAAGCTGCATCATTTTGACATGCACCAGGATGTTTTTATGTGACCTCCGTTGGCAAACCAGAGATACTGGCTACCACCAGACCATCTGTAATATGAACAGACTATCTTAATGAACATCAGCATCACCTCTGATCTGGGAGTGACTGGCACCTTGCCGTATCTGGCATTCAGATGGAATAAGATGTTTCAGCTGGTGCTGATACTGTTGTGTTGCACTTATGGCTGGCAGCTAACTTCTGTTTTCCAGTGTTAGATAAAGCTCATAAGGTTATTAATTTATTTATAATGGTTTAATTAACTTGATAATTAGATTGTTTTTGTTTATATCAAATTAAAATAAATTGGCTTAATATTTATTTTATGTTATGCTTCTGCTTAATTATTTGATTTAGTAATTAAAGTGCATAAAATTGGAAAACTGGATGACTGGAGGATTTTTTTTTTTTTTTTTCTGTCTCTGTAAAATCAGGACCAGATCTCTAAGATTTTCTGGAGTAGATAATATCAAGTAATTGTGTACCCCAGTAACTGCAAATACACTGAAACATTGGTTGGTTGGTCTAACACAGAGACACCCAACTACAAAGGAAAAGTGGGCCAGGTCTGTAAAGATGCTTTGGTTCTGACACTGCATAATGAAATCTGGTTTCTTTTTTCAAAAGTATGTACACTTATATGAATACTTAGGCAGATTAAAGATGCCACACCTTTAAAACTCCACACCTAATAGCTTCTACAAGTGTCAGAAAACCTGGGACAGAAATAGTTAGGAGAGAAGAGTGTTTCCCAATTACAGGAGGTAAAATTTATCACATTTTTATTGACTTTTTTTTGGTTTTTTGAAAGGGGAAAAGTCTTTACACTTTCCCAACCTAAAAGATTTGGCAACTATCCTTTTTCTTTACATTTTATATCAGTTGCTGAATAGGCTGAATTTTCAAAGTGTTGATACTTGGGAGGAAAAAGAAGCCTTTTCATATTCTCAGCCAGCTTTGATTCAATCCCACTGGCACATGGATGAATGTCTGCTCTCCTTCAGATTTTTAACTTCCCCCTCATAACTGATAATGATTATCAGTAAGGGACTACAGATGTATATATGTGTATACATATATACATATAAGGGACATACAGATATATATATGTGTATACAGAGACTCTTTTATACACACATGTATGTAGCTGTAGATGTCTCAAAATACATATGGACGAGTTCCACAGCCTGCACAAGAGAGGTCAAAGAAAGCTCAGGGAATATAAGAAGGAATGCTCCTTCAGCAACCCTATTGCAGCATCTGGCCCACCTCACTCACCAACCTGTGCCACCCCTCAGCAGTCAGAAACACCACTGTTGTCCAGGGCCAGGGTGACCCAAGGGACCAGAAAAGCTGATGGAATGCTACAGACAGAACTCATGGTAGTGCCAAGAATGGTGCTTGGTTTCCTGGCTCTGGGCTTGTCCCCTAACAAGGCTGATGCACCTTCCCAAAGCTGGATAAATAATATTTCACAAAAAAAAAAAAAAACCAAACCCAAACAAGCAAACAAAAAAACCCCCAAACAACCCAAACCACAAAGCAACACCAAACCCACCAACAACAGCAAAAAAGCAACCCAGCCCTCTAAGTGGTAAAGAAATGTTGTATGACCGTGCAGGTATACATTCTGCTTGCTTTCCAGATACCTTCCGGTGATTTAGTTAGCAGAAATGTTCTGCCAGACAGCTGCAAGGGAATATTACATAATGGTTATGAAAAGTGAATGTTGAGGTCTCAGGAGACCTTCATCCCAGAGTTATATTTTTCCAGCACAGCAGTAGAAATGTCCCCCAGTCACCAATTGATATTGCTGCGAGTCCCTCCATGGCACACCCACAGAGTTACTACCACAACAGCAGGGGAAATCACTCTAAAGAGAAACTAGCAGATATTTCATCTCCAGCTCCCTCCTGCCCTCTTACTTGCCATTGAGGATAATGAGAGCCAGGCAGTATCTGGTCTTTTGGCTAGTTTTAGAGAAAGGAGAAGGTGAAGGAGGGGATTTGCATGTGATGGAGCTCCAGCTGGGAAAGAGTTTGAGCACACCAGTATGAAGCCTGGGCATGAATGTAATCATGCTAACAGTTGTAGCCCAGTAAGAGCATCCCAACCTGCCCATCCATCTGTGGATAGATACGAAAGAGCCAGAGGATTAGGGCCTCCTGGGAGCAGCAGGGTGCATCTAGCATAGAGCTTTGTTCTCAATGCTCCCTAGAGGACTGCCCAAGGATGAGCAATGCACGGAGTATCACTCACAGCAAATATTCAGAGAATAATGTATGACTGCAAGGATTACTTGATTGGTCCTCGGACAGCCTGAGAATATGGAGGAGAGAAAAATTTTGGCAAGTAAGTTATTAATCATAAAACACATTATCCCCCCTTCCCCCAGCACACACCAGTTTATCCAGAAGGTGGATATGGTATGTGCTAGAGAGATGGAGGCTCTAAGGCCTTTCATCAATGCAAGGCTGCCTTATTGAGTCATCCTGATGATGAATGCTTGAAGCCTGCATGAAAGTGTAGTGCAATTACTGCTGAGTAATAGCAGCAGGTGGAGCTTTTCAGCTCCATCTGGGATCTAAGAGGTGATGGTGAATCAATCAGTGTAGAGGAGATCTTGGTTTTGGAGGGAAGGGAAATATGGGGGAGAGATTTTGCTTTGAGTAGTCCCTGAATTTAGGGAAGAGAGAGCTTAAATTGGTTAAGAGTGTTATGGGTGGCTGGATTTAAATTTATTGTTCACTAAAGCTGCATCTGTAAGGTAATATATCTGGGGTCTTTGGAGCAAAGCAGAAACTAAACCTGATTAAACAAGGAGGGGATAAAAGCTCTGATAAGGAAAAGGGAAGAAGTGAAAGAGAGTGAATTGCAGATGCTAGAAAACCCAAAAATAATTAGAGCATGTCCAGCCTGCTTGTCTTCTAAATAGGTCTGTAACTTTTAGGAAGGTGGCTCTGGGTGGCACAAGCTCTGTCAAGGTAAAGTGACAGAGAAGGTGGAAGTCTGGCCCCTGAGTTTGTTTCAGTCAGGGAAGTATTGGATGTTGTGTGTTGCTTCCTGCATTTTTTTTTTTTTTTTTTTTTTGTGGAGGACATACCTTAACTGCCTAGTCTCCAAAAGCCCACCACTGCCTACAATAGGAAGGCTTAGTTTTCTTTTTTGTGAGGGATTTGAAGGGACCTTGAAAGATCATCTAGTCCACCCCCCTGCCTGAGCAGGATCACTTAGATTAGATCACACAGGAACGTGTCCAGATGGGCTTTGAATGTCTCCAGAGAAGGAGCCTCCACAACCTCTCTGGGCAGACTGTCCCAGTGCTCTGTCACCCTCACAGTGAAAATATTTTTCCTTACATTAATGTGGAACTTCCTGTGTTCCAGCTTGGACCCACTGCCCCTTGTCCTATCACTGGCTATCAGTGAGAAGAACCTGGCTCCGTCCTCCTGACTCTCACCCTTCACATATCAACAGACATTACTGAAGTCAACTGTGACCCATAAATATGTACCAGAGAAGAAAGGCAATTAAAAGACTGCAGTTTGAGGCAGATTTCTTTTATATGCTTGAGCTAACCACCTAATCCAGGCAAGACTGCATGCACCCAAAGGAAAAACTGAAGCCCACCCTGCAGAGGTTGGTGTGTTGAGGCTGTCCACAGCCCCTACTAGAGAGCAGGAGCAGAGGATATCTAGGAATAGTGTGCTGAAACAACCCCTGAACTGCTGCACCCTTCAGATGTTCTGCTAAAAGAATGGCATGTCCCTGTCTTGTTGGTAGCCAACATGCCACATGTTGGATGGACCAGCCTAGAAACTGACAGAAATCTGACTTCAAAGTCAGATACTGTTGTAAAGGATAAAAACGTATTTAAGGAAGGAATGAGAGAGACCATGGATAAAGTTAATGCTAGGCCTTATCAATCTTCTGCTTGAAAATGACAGGTGGTGCCTATGAAACCTACTTGAAGTTCCTGTGTGTCATAGGGAATATTTTTCTAGAATCTTGAAAGAAATTGGACAATTATATATTTAAAACATATTCTATTTCTGACCACCTGTGTTTTAGATGTCAGAGCCGTCCATGTTAGATATGTCAGACAGAAACAGCAAATGGATTATTTATTTCTCTGCAGGGAAAAGACTTGGCCAAAAGCAAAGGAAGCAGAGTCTCTCCACTGCTACAGTGGTGACTGGAAATGAGGAATTAAGTCCCAGTTGTTGGTGCCTACCTGGTGGTGGGCTGCCTTAAGGATGGTGGTCTTGTGCTCAAAGCACTGGATTTTTAGCCTGGAGACCTGTTCCTCGGTCCTGAGTTACACTACAGGCTATGAATGACTTTGTGAAAGTTGCTTGAATGTTCTGCAACGGTACTTTCCTGTATGCAAAAGAAGAACTGCTTCAGAAGGTTACTCCAAGGTTAGGCTAGTGCTAGTGAATCACTTCAGTACCTTGTGATAAAAGTTACTATAGAAAAGCTTATTATCATAACCTCATGTCTTCTTCAGAGGTTAAAAGTGGCAGAATGTAGGTAACTTACCACCAAGAACTGGGATGTTCAAATGTAGGCAGTCTACTGAAAGATTGGGTTTGCATCTTGCATTAATTTTTCTTTTTTTCTCTTTTGTTAGTAGTGAAAAAATAGAAGGTGAAGGAACAAAGAAGTTTCTCCCCACTTCCATGCCCTCTCCAGTTGCTCCCCTCTCAACGCCATTCTGCTTCCTAAGAAAAAATGCGCACAGTGACCTATTTTAGAACATATATTCTTACTATGGGGAAGCATAAGACAGAAGGAACACAGGAGCTCTCTAATTTCAAGTAAGGCATAAAGATGCTTACAATGGTGCAACTACTGCATGTGGAGGGAACCAGTTATTAATCACTAATGTTTCCCTTTCTTTCTAGCATGTAAATAAGCCAGACATTCATTAATAAATGGATAGGTGAGAGTACAGGCCAGATGGACAAACTGGAATTGATATGGTTCACAGCACACCTGGCTCTGGCTGACTGGAAAGACTCCTTATGCTGACACTGACTGAATGCAAAGGAGCTTTTTTCTTAACAGAAATGTAATATTGTAACTCAGGAGATTCATGGTAATAACAAAGTTTGAATTGCAAAGTCTCTCTTAAAGGGAACACAGACCCTAAAAAAAACCACAGACCCTGTCCCTTTACCTCCAACCTTGTTGAAAGGAGACAAGCTCATTCTGCCTAGCTCTGACTGAGAGGTCTGTAGCAGGAGAGGGAACCTGAGAGTCTCACTGTTGGGCACCCATGTGAAATTTCCCCTTGACAAGCCCCAAAAGACTGATCTTCAGTGCTCTCCTTGATATGCAGTGAAAAGAAAATAGAACAACAAAACAGTCCTCTGCAAGTTTGTGTGTGTTTTGTTCCTATATAAGGCCCACTCTGGGAATGGATGGAAGAGGATTAACAGTGGCTATCCCCTCTTCAATCTAATCTCCTATTGACTGAGAAACATTACATAGGGGCGGCTTGGAGGAATTAACACAAATCCTTTTAAAACTCTCCAGTGTCTTCTGCCTTCCCCACTCCCCAGCTCTTTCTATCTGTGCCCCCTGGTGCTGAATTGTAGCAGAGGAAGTGGCCAAGGAGGATCATGGGTAATCAATTAAGATGCAAACTTTTACCATTTGAGATGCATTATCATGGTCCCACTGACACATCCTGAAACACAAACTCGATCTATCACATTGCAAATGAATTCAAAGCAGAAGATTAAAGAGTCAGAGAGGCACACAGTCTCATCATAGAATTCAATTAAATGAAAAAAAAAAAGGGGAAAGCATGAAAGCAGGAACAACAAAGAGAAAGTTGGCTCATCTGTAGCCAAACTTTACCCTCCATCCTACAATTCTTTAATACAGTCAGATTGGCAGGGATAGTTTGGGGTAGTCTGAACTATGGCTTGCATGTAAATAAAGAAGGTTTTGTCAACTTGAGATGGGATGAAAGCAATTACACACAAAGACACTTCTCTGTTTTCTCTTCAGCCTCCCCAGAAGAACGTCTCAGGACCAAATGGACTGAATGCAGGTGTATTTACTTGTTACCTGTGGTCATTCTGTCCTAGCAAAGCACCTCACCAACAGTTAGGCCAGTGTGAACACCAGAGAACTACCAATATTCAGTGCACCTCATCTTACATGGTCATCAGTTTCTGAAGTACAAACTGTCTGCTCTTCTCCAAAGTGGACTGATCTTTTTCAGGTCTCATCTCCCTGGCTTTAGAGAAGGTAAATCACCACAGGCTGAAAACAGAGGTATAACTCTTGTTACTAATGCAATTTCTCAGAATTAGAATAGATATTTTTATGCCTTGTTGATTTTCTTGTTGCTCCCTTTCCTTCCTACAAAGGTTGAGATGGAGATGTTTCCAACCCTGTCCAGTACTCCTCAAAAAGTCCTGGCATAAATAGCAAGAAATTTTAAACTTCTTTCCTTCTCTTCTCTCAGTATTTTCTAGATTTTCCAGAAGTCATTGAATTTCTGATACAAATAAATACCATAAATAGACACAATACAGGCATAAAGATTTTATATGAAAACGGGATTAATGCAATCCAAAACAGAACCTCACACAGGCATGGACAATATGCAGCCAATCCCCAAATAAGAGCCCATTGATCATATTCCCTACTTATATCCTTTCTCCTTGGGCCAGTCCCTAGGACACAATCGACTTCTGAATGTGGAAATCAAAGGCCACATAGGAGAGAAGGCAGAGAACGAAGCTGAAGTCATCTTTTGGATAAGCTTTTACCAAATCCAGCATGGGTTTTGACTCCCACCCTGGAAAACCACTGTCTGCCAACACCCCTCTGTCATTCTAACTTTCTCTATAAGAAGCACAAGGAACGGTGGTAGGTCTGCTGAGGAACTGCACTAATTACACAACTGCCAGAAACATAAGTGTCCTCTTTCCTTAAAATTAAATTGTCATGTAAACCCCACCATTGGGAGCCTCCATGTGTCACAGCCTAGAGCAGTTGAGGCACCAGAGGGAAAGACGACTGCTAGATTCGCTCGCTTCCCATCTGTTTGCTCACAGAGAGCTGGTTAAGGAGCCCTTCTAGCAGAGACAGGAGACAGACGCACGTAGAAGGTAACAAGGACATACTGTGGATTTTTTATCAGCCATGGCTCAATTTGAGATTTATTTTAGTGCTGGGATTAATTTGATGCTCATGAAAGGGACAGGCTGTCAGCACTGACAAAAGCCTACCTGGCAGACAGGAGGCACTGGGTGAGTTTTATGTACACGGCACTTGCCTGTACCCCTTGTTCCTGGTGTGCAGCACTGCCTGCCCTGGTCTCTGCCCCACAGTCATGGAGCCAGCACCAATCCTGACCACCATGCAGGACAACAGGCACATTCATGCAGCACTCTTACCCAATGTACAGTGCCAACACAGAATATGAGCTGAAATCGAGTTACAATAGATACAGTATGGGCATCACAAAGAAAAGGAAACAATCTGGAAAAGTCAAAAGCTGCATTATTCTTTTTTTCATTTCCTAACATTTCAGTAAGGAATTCATTGTGCTGTTTTGGCTGGAATAATTTTCTTCATAAGCAGTTCATATGGGGCTCTGCTTTGGGTTTGTGCTGAAAACTGTTGATAATATAGAGTTGTTTTCTTTATGGCTCAGCAGCACTTACTTACACAGATCCAAGGCATTTTCTGCTTCTTACCCCACCCCACCAGTGAGTGAGCTGGGAATGCACAAGAAGCTGGGAGGGGACACAGCTGGGACAGCTGACCCCAACTGACCAAAGGGATATTCCATACCATATGATGCCATGCTCAGCATATAAAACTGGGGGATGGAGGAAGGGGGTAGATGTTTGATGTGATGGCATTTGTCTTCCCAAGTAACAGTTACACATGACAGAGCCCTGCTTTCCTGGGATGGCTGAACACCTGACTGCCCATGGGGAGCGGTGAATTAATTCCTGTTTTGCTTTGCTTGTGTGTGTGGCTTTTGTTTTACTCATTAATCTGTCTTTTCCTCAATCCATTCCTCACTTTTACCCTTCTGATTCTCTCTCCAACCATGGGGGCAGTGAGCAAATGGCTGTGTGATGCTTAGTTGCCAGCTGGGGTTAAACCATGACAGTTATTTTGGCACCCAAAGGGAGACTTGAAGGGTTCGCGATAACAACAGGTTTGATTGGAAAATGCTAGATCAAATTTGTAGCTGTTATTGCTGTTTAGCTGTTAATTGGCAGATTCCTGTGCTTGCCATGTGGCGTGCTTGTCTTGCTGTATATTACAGTTTAGCACTCATTAGAGGCTGCTTTTTTATTTCACTGCTTGCTGTAGTGCTGTACTCCTTATCATCTTACTGTGCTGTGCCTGGGAACATTCTGATAACAGCAATGGAGATGCGCCTGGGCTGGCTGACAGCCAGGGCATTGCTGCCACTTCTGTGCTGCTGTACTAGACAGACTGGAACTCCTGTGTGAACTCCAGTCAAAGGGACTGTGACCTGTGGAAGAGTCCACGCAGGAGCAGGACGCTCCAAAGAATCCGTGGACATGGTTATGTCTCTGCCACAGCAGGTCTAGCTCTGAAAGGATTGTGGCCCAAAAGTAAGTCCATGATGGAGATGGTACACTTTGAAGCATCTGCAGCTGTGGATGTCTGTGCTGCAGCTGGTACACCCGGAAGCAACATGAGGTCATGCTGGAGCACCTCAAAGTATGGGGCCATGGGTGAGCCCACAATTCAGCACATTTACTTCTGAAGGTATTGTGGTCCATGAACAAGGCCATGCTGGAACAGGTACAGCTGGTGTTGGGCATAAGCCTAAGCCACTGCAGGTATACCAATGAAGAGGCTTTAGATCATAAATAAGGGTCCACTTGCAGCAGGTACACCCCTAAGGCACTGCGACCTGTGGGTAAAACGAAGATGGAGTGGAGTCAAGGGCAGTTCATTAAAATATTAAACCTGATGGTCTGTTCCAAAGGGACCAGGGATGGAGATTGTAATGGAAATACCTTTAAATTGTAACTGGGTATTTCATTTGCATGTTACAGGTATAGAAGGAGCCACCTCAACCAATAGAGGACAAGGATTGCAAGAAGCAGTCCAATTGCAGCAGTGGCCACCTGAGATGGTGTTGGTGCCCAGCATCTCCATACAACACATCACCTCTCCTGTCCTGAGTAAACTCCATAACAGATGGAGCCCAAAGTTATGAACTAAATGAACTCAGTTGTTGCAACTTATTGCTGCCTACCTGAAAAAAAATCAGTAACGGACATATCTGAGGGATGTACCAGGGTAGGGTCATTCTCTTCACATCTCTAACCCAGGCAGCAAGGAGGCAGCAGACTTCCCTAAGTGGGTCCAGTCTATGTGTTGGGCATTCTCTTCCTTCAGAAGGGAGTGCCCTATGACACCATCACTTTTCTGTTTATTAATGGAAGCAGTTTTGATGCAGGCCATAGGACTGACTTAACCTCAGCAACACCTCTAAGCTTGATGAACCACTGTCCTCATTAACATCTGGTTTTGCAGAGCCTCATACCTACTGTGCAAAGGGCCCTGGGAAGGTGGGATGCCACAAAGGAGACACCTGCGGCACCAGGCAGGAGTCTATCTCCGCTCCCTGCCATGCCTGTGTTCAGCCAAACCGGGAAGATGGAATCCTCCATGTCATGCACCCCACATGTTGGGCCTGCCCCAGGGAGGGCACGGTGCGATTCCAGAGCTCCCTGACACTCCTCAACCTATACATTTCCTCCAACAGCTCTGCCACTAAGCTGAGGCGTTCCTTCTCCCTTAGGTGTGGTCACTGCTGCCTGGGGTAGTGGCGTAAGGACAGCCCGACACCTAGGTGGCAACGTGCTCCCATCGCACACAGCTCTGTCTGGGGAGGGAGCTGTGCCAACCACTAGCGGAGAGCGGCCGGCCGTGCCTTCCTGCCGGCTGGGAGCCATTGCTCGCAGGGCGAGCCGGTTGATCTGCGGCACCTTCCCGCGCAAACTGCCGGCCCGCGCCCTCATCACCCTGCCCAGTCCCTGGAGCCCCGAAGGGCTCCTTCTGTACGGTGGGGGTAGGGGGAGTTTGGCTGCCATTGCTCCAGGTGTCGTGAGCCGGTGTGGCGCAGGCTGGGGGTGGCTCTCAGTCCCTCATGGGGTTCTCCTGATGCAGGAAACCCGCTGTGCACCGCGGCTGAACCTCCGCCGCGGGTCCTGCCGGCACCGGCGTCCGAGGGACTGAAGTGACGAATTCCTGTATTGCTTTGCTTGCGTGCGCGGGTTTTGCTTTTACCGACTAGACTGAATGTATCTCAACCCACCACTTAACTCACTCTTCCGATTCCCTCCCCGTCCCGCCACCATGTCGGCGGGGCCAGGAGAGGGGGGCGGGTAGGGGGTTGGAGCGAGCGAGCGAGAGGCTGTGTGGTGCTTAGGTGCTGGCTGTGTTTAAACCATGACACTTAGCCTTTATTGAGGGAAAAAGTGGAGGGAAAATAAATAAAAGGAAAAAAGTTACACATATAGGAACGGAAAGGCAAGGAGAAAGGGAAGGGAAAAGGAAAGGAGGTTCACTTGCAGTCCCCTGGAGCAGTGACTGGGTGAGCAATCAGTCATTGCAGGCAGTGCAACATCCTGACCAGACATGCCGTGTTTTGGATAGACACCAACTGAATATGAGCCAGCAGTATGTCCAGGTGGCCAAGAAGGCCAAAGGTATCCTGGCTTGTATCAGAAACACTGTGGCCAGCAGGTCCGGGAAGGTGATTGTCCCTCTGTATTCTGCACTGGTGAGGCTGTGCCTCAAGTGCTGTGTTCATTTCTGGGCCCTCACAGAAGAAGGACATCGAGGTCCTGGAGCAGGTCCAGAGGAGGGCAAACAGGCTGGAGAGGGTCTGGAGAACAAACTTTATGAGGAGTGGCTGATGGAGCTGGGGGTGTTTAGTCTGGAGAAGAGGTTGAGGGGAGACTTTATCACTGCCTATAATTATCTGAAAGGAGGTTGTAGAGAGGGGGGAGATGGTCTCATCTGCCAAGTGACAGGTGATAGGACAAGGAGAAATGTCCTCAAGCTGCACCAGGGCAGGTTCAGATTAGATGTTAGGAAAAATTTCTTCACCAAGAGTTGTCAGGATGTGGAACAAGCTGCCCAGGGAGGTGTTTGAGTCACCATCCCAGGATACATTACAATATAGCTAGTTGAGGTGCTTAGAGATATGGTTTAGGAGAGGAAAGGTGCGGTTGGACTCAGTGATATTAATGGTCTTTTCCAACCTAGTCATTCTGTGATTCTGTGATTGTGTGATCTTGGGGTGATCCCCTGTGAAAGAAGGTGCTGATGAAAAGCACCTACCTATGTGCTGTCACAACTATGAAGCTGTTTTTGTTTCATGCTTCTGCAGTAAGTAAATATTTCTACACTGCACAGAGCAAAACGTTTTTGTTGACTTTCCATAAAAGCAATTCCTCATGTAATTCCGTTTCAAAAAGCCTAAAATGCTTCATCAGACTCTAGTTTAACCATTTTTAGAGTGAATTTGAAGAGCTTGCAACCTTCCAAAGCAAACACAGTGCTCAAAATTAGCCTGAATTCACATAATCCACTTTAGAAGGCTCACTTCTTACCACAAGAAAAGGCAGATTCTGGCAGCCACTGGGGCATATGCAAAATCTTAAACAATGCACATCATGTAATAGCAAACAGCCATTTATAGCGACCTCAATCCAAACGTCAGTTCTGATTTCTTGCTAGCATCCCCTCAAGGACTGATGCCTGATTTTACTACCTTTACTTCTGGAGAGGGCAGAAAAGATTCTCCTGGTAACTATACCCATCAGCAGTGACTTAACTGTGAGAGAAGAGCAAATTTCCTCCCTTGCCCAGTCCTCTCCCTGCCCTCTGGTTCAGCCCCAGTAGATTAAAAAGAGGAAAACATAGTATTTTTCCACATTTTTTCTGAACTTGCACAAATATGACTGAAACACGTGGAAGATTGTAATTTGCTGTGGTTTTATTAAAAAAAAAACTATTGCAAAGCAAGACATGTTTTAATAGTGTCTTTAATCAACAAAATCCATTATCAGATAAACATTACCTGTTATGTATGGTTAGGTGGGGGAAAGAGGGGAAGTTGGAGAATATTTTTACTCTGCTTCAGCAAAGCAGCAGAGAGGAAATCCTACTGCAAAAACCCAGGCATAATCCAGCTTTTCACATCTGCAGCGATCCATCTGAAAAATAAAGGGCTAGCAAATGAGTTTCTTTAAAATGAGAGCAATTCATTAGCAGGTCCAGATGCAGCCCTGATGTGGAGGCACTGGCTGCATGGCAGTGCGATATCTCTCCTGTCTCGCAATCAGGAGCACACATATTTCATCAGGCAGCACTAATGAGGAAAGAGAGGGCTACATCCTGTTTTTATTCCACTCCTGTGAATCTGTTCCCAGGAATACTGATGACTCTCCGCAGCCCTGCAAGAAGTACCCTCTGGCCAACAGAAAGAGGAAAACCATATAGGAATAAAAACCACATTAAAGACAAAATCCCAGACTTGCAATACATCAGAGCCCTGCCACGCTAGCACACAAGGACATCCTGGCTACAGAGCTCTCTTTTCCTGTGATGGAAAATGCAGACCAATGGAGTTTGGGTTTCTACCTGCTTCTGGGAGCATTTCCATTTCAGAAATAATATCCCAGCTCTTTGTTCTGTTTTCTTAAGATGGCCTTCACACACCTGAAATCCTTCCATCATCCCAGAAGTAGAGAGAGAAGGAAAAGAGTTGCAGCATACATATTTGTGTCAATCCAGACCAGAGCATGCAGATTGATAGTTAAATAGACACAGAAATCTGCAATACATAAGGCTGAAAAATGCATACAGAGAAGATGGTGATGTATTCCTTTACTTTCCTCCCCCTTCCTTATACATGTGTCTCCTACTAGTCATATATCACATTCTGATGAAAGCAGATATGTATGAAGTATCTTCTTCCTATTGAAATTTGTATTACATTAAGTCTTCCACCAATTTCAAAAACAATATCCCATCCTGGCTCAATCTATCATTCCCCACAGCATATAAATTTTTTCACTTCTTGATTACCTGGCTGCAATTGTTAATTCAGATATCAGTCTTTAAAGGGAAAAAAAAAAAAGCTTGGAAATTGAAAACACTACAGAGATTAAAGGTGAGATTCTGAAGGAAAAAAATACCCAGAAGTAGGCCACTGGTTTCAGAAAGGCTGGGAATAATGCCAGCTGCATGCCGAAAACACACACATGCATGTGGAAGCATCATACTGAGATGTTCAGTAGTTCAGCTGGTTTGAAAAGACTGCTTCTAATTTAATTTTGAACAGAAAATGCTTCAAACTAAATGACTTCTGTAAAAATTTTGAGCCACTGAGATGGGATAATTACTTTTCCTTCACAGATTTTAGACATCAGGTGTCCTGCAGAGATGACTGGAAGGTCTGCTGTGACAGATAGGTAAATAGCTGTGAAAAGATGCCCCCACACATCCTCCCTAGTCTCTTATTCTATTTGGTCATGTGTCCTCCTGTTCTTTTTTTTTTTTCTTTTGGCTCTCACACCCTTC